>WEIU01014498.1:79004-123224 GCA_013389925.1 Aegithalos caudatus
ACTACATTTTGCCTCAGCAAATAATTCTGCATTATCTTTTTGAGAATGCTGCATGTCTCAAAAATTTCAAGAATGGCTACCAAAAGTATGCAGAATGGGAAGCAGGAAAATCATTTCCACCTTCTATAGGAAGGAAAAACAAAGGAGTAAAGGAGACACCGCTCTTCTCAGGATCTACTCTGTGTTTCTGACTCTGTCATAAACTCTGAAGTGATGTGTGTTCAGTGGAAGAATGAGAGTTGCAGGACAAGTCCCTCTTGCTGGAACTGCTCTTCAGAGACAAGATTTTGCAGTCTGAGACACTGGACAGGTTCCCACCTCAGCAGCCCAGGAGGTGCAGCAGCCTGCCTCCCATCTGGAGCCTGGACATACTCACACTCACACCTCTCACTCCCTTTCCCTACACTGGTATTCCTGAATTTTATCTTACAAGACTAACCATTACAAACTCAGAAATTGCAATTCTGGGAATCATTACAAAAAAATAAACATGGTGACTTGCATATATTATATTTTTTTCTGGAGGAAAATATAACAATAAACTTAACAACCAAACAAACAAACCACAAAAAAACCTTACTCTTTCACAGTTGGGCCAGGATTAATAAAACTCATGTGGATTCTGTGGATCTAAGAGCTTATTCTTATGAAAAATTGATCGAGATAAAATTTATGCTCGGCTGTACCTCAGTAAATCTGCAGACTTTAAGCCACGTCAGTGGAACTGCTGTGGAATATCAGCAGAATAATTAATATGGTAGTTTAACTGGGGAATTTGCTTCAATATAGATCAATTTCTAGACTTTTACATGTAGCATTTCTCATGCTGTTATTCATAGATTCTGAAAGCAAAATGAAAGATTACATCAGCTAACAAAGCAGCTCCCAATATGTGTCGATATCTTGCATCAGTATCAATGATTTCTTCCCAAGGAAGATTATCCTTATCTCCCTCTAATCCTAAGAACATCAATGTTTCATTCAGGTTTGGTGTACGTTCATCTGTTTGTCTTTAGTGCATTCATGTTTTTTTCAAATAAACATGTTATTTATTATGACTATTGGAAACTGACCTGGTAAAATCATCTATGTTCACTCCACGTAGTATTTTATCCTGAAATTCCTGTCCAAAACACAGTTGAAAATTAAAAGAAAAATATGTCTTCACCAAATTTTGATTTATAAGACAGTGCACTTTTAAATGCTCATTTTTTTCTATGGGAAGCGATAAATTCCAGTAGGCAGCAAAACAGAGTTATGGTACATGAAACAGAAATAAAAAAATGCAAGTGATTGAATACATATTCACAGAAGTTTAAGCTGGGTAACATTCAGCAACAGAAAAACAAACACTCGGGTTTAGGCATTCCCTTGTTATCCTGTCAGTTGATGGGCGCTTGTTGGAAATAAGGCAAGTAGAGAGCAATCTTTATTCTGAAGGTCTCCAAAAGCATTTCTCAGGGTCAGGGTCTGATTTGATGTGGTACATGCATCAAACGGAGACCTACAGCTTGGAAATCTCACTAAAATGAGAAGAAACCCCTGATCAAAGCTGCCTTTAGTTCAAGGCAGCAGATAAAGCTTTCTGTGTGTTTCGCCTCCGGAGATGCGGAGGGGGTGACGGCCTGGTCAGGGCCATCCTCGCTCTTCTGTCCTCCACAAGCACCACCAATAAACTGCAGCAGGTACTGCCCTGGGCTGCTCAAACAGGGCACAAATAGGATATAATTCACACCTAAACTGATACAAGCTGCAAGACAAGATTGATAAGAGGCTTTTGTATCTCAGGCTCCGAGGTGAGGCACAGTAACAAGTGAACAGGATTTATGCACCGATACACAGATTTCATGGCTGTGTTTTGGTTTGGTTTTTTAGCCCCCAAGAAGATAGGCATATGCCTTGCTAGGTTCTCTCCAAAGTCACAACACAAATGTAACAATATTTGAAATTAAATCCAGGACTTGTGAACAAGCCCTTCTTCGGTTGCTGATTTGCAATGGAAGAGGCTGTCAGGGCCTTGGTGCACCTTCAGCCACAAGCAGTAAAACCACAGGATGGGAACTACTGCAGCCCTAAAAAGGGAAACTATCAGCATAACACAAACCAGAATAGAAACAGAGCTCTATTAACCAAAATCTTAGGGTTTTTTTTCCAAGGACCAAAGATTATGAGCAGATCTATCAAAGGGATAGTAGCTGCCCAATTTTTAAAATAATTTTAATTCCATGCTAAACATCTATCTTCTTATACAGCTGTGTAAACTCCATCACATTGAATCCAAAGCATATAATTAATCTGACCGCAATAGACTCATTTTTTTCTGCTTATCTTGTTTGTAGGAAGCCAGCCTTTTATTTGCACTGTTACCTCTGATCCCTGAAGTGACCCAAGGGAGTGTCTTACTACTCACCAAATCCCTGTCTCATAAGCTTTTCATCATGTCATGACTAAACCTACATTGACCAATGACAAGAAAAATAAAATAAATAACAACAGAAAAAAAAAAAAAGAAAAAAAAAAAAAAAAAAAAACCACTGCCCAAAAAAAAAAAAAAAAAAAACAAAAAAAAAAAAACAAAAAAAAAAAAAAAAAAAAAAAAAAAAAAAAAAAAAAAAAAAAAAAAAAAAAAAAAAAAAAAAAAAAAAAACACCCCCAAAAAAAAAAAAAAAAAAACCCAAAAAAAAAAAAAAAAAAAAAAAAAAAAAAAAAAAAAACCAAAAAAACAAAAACCCAGAAAAAATGCCAACACAAAACCCCAAGGGGCTGTGAATTTCAAGAAGAAGCAGTATAAAACATACGTCATTTTAGATTCATTTTGCCACATTACCTCACCATTCTATGAGGAATCAAATGGAGGATGATAGACAGGACTCCACCTTCTTATTGAGTTTGGAAATCTTGTTATAGGTTGAGTACCTGAGTGAGGAACTGTAGTGCCCAAACCACTCATTAGGTCAACACTTCCCCTCTATTAAGAGTGCACAGCAAATTTTGCACATGATGGAAACCATATATAAAGTCGTAATCCATAATAGTCTAGATCATTACATCCAGAAAATTAACCTCTGCTTGTTGATGAACAGAAGTCTGCTGTGAACCTTTAATATTTTTCTATTAATTTTTGAGTGAATATGACCATAATTGCTCTTTTTTTCAATGTATTAGTTTAACATTGGTTTGTCTAAAAGGTGCATATTAATACTTCTGTAACAGGGGGGCAAACTGATATAGATCATGTTAAATTTCTCTCTAACATGGTTGTTCCATGAGATTTAGCAATAATCAGGGTATAAATTATGATGATTTTCTGAATAGGTTTTATTAAATTCATTTATGTCCTGTATTCCACTGTCATTCCAAATATTGTTCCACAAGGCTTGTGCTACACTATGTCATAAGTGTTTTAAGACTGGTAACAGAAAGCAATACAACACACAAAAATTAATTACATCACATCCAGAAGAAATCAAATATCTCAGATTAAACCATGCAGAGAAGATTAGCTACAAGAGAGGAAATCCATTTCTTGGTATTAATCCTTGGCAGGAACTTGTTAACAGAGGAAATTTATTTCAACACGTATGTGAGTTTTACATGCACATCAGCCAACACAAACAGTCCTTGATCTTAGGTCAAGCAGAAAATAAGAGTGATTTTTTTTGTGAAAACTTTTAAAGACTGCCTTCAACCTCAGAAGCTCCCAGCTGGAACAATGAGAGAAGTTACAAAAGGTAGAACAAGGCCCAAATGAGCATCCTGGATCTAAGTCATGTGAGAAGGGACTTCAGCTTAAGTCCCCTGCAATGGAAGGGGGTCACAGTAATGATGAAAGTATTTGCTATGCAGACGTGCCTCGTTCTCTTGAGGAACTTTACTAATCTTTTTAATTTCCCATGAGCTGTGCCCATTTAGAACTACCAAACAAAAAGCTTTGCTAACAGATGAAGTCTTTGTAAAGACAACTCTTACCATCTCTAATTTCTCTCTCTGTATGCCAGAGGCATCAATCATCCTTTCAGTATTATCAGGTCTCTGCAGAAATGAGAGCATATTTACAATATGACACTGCACTGAACACTTGACACATGGATTGGTTTCCTGGCTCTCAGTGCATAAGCCTAACGAGCAAGAACCAGCAATAACAAATCAAACTGAGGTTTCAGGACACATCAGACATTCCAAAGACACTTGGACAATTAATCACACACTTCTACCCACTTATGTTCCCCATGGATTGCTTTAGATTGGCCCAGGCAATGAGGGACAATGTTTCTCTTGTCACCGAGCAGCTGGTAACCTCCAACCTGGAAGCCAGGCAATATCTCTGCTGTACCTCCTCCCTCTCCCCACCATTCTCTCTGACAGTCCATGCTTGCATGTCAGCCTACAAGATGGAATCAGGGATTCCAATTCACCAGGAATTTTTTTTTCCACATATTTTCTACTGTAACCAGCCTAGAGAAATTAGCACAAATCCTGCTAAGTATTTCCTTCTCTTTCCTTGACTTCACTCTTCCCATCACTCACAACCTACACAGAACTCTATGAGAGAAGGATTAAAAAAAAACAAACTACAAAGCAAAGCTCTCATCAGACTTTTTACATGTGTTGATTGGGGAACCTGAAATGCTCTGTTTATCAAGTTGGACATCTGCACAAAGCTTCCTCAAGTGGTGGATCAGATAAGTAAGTATAAATTTCTAAATGTGGCTGACCAAACAGTGGGTATGGATGCTTCTCAAACTAAGAGGCATTTCAAATATGAGAAGTGACTCAAGCAACAAGCATTGAGCATCATGCCCTGGATAAAACTAATCCTGTTTTATAGACAAGTGGGAAAATTTTGAAACTTATTTTAAAATTAAACTTGAATAGTCAAACTAGTACTTTTATAGCCCAATAAAACAAAATATAAACTTTTTTTTTTCTTCTCACATATATTTTAAGCAATTTCTGTCACCTAACCTTTAGAGAAAGATTTTGCCCACCAGGAGAAGTGGCTGTGCAGTTAAAATTTATCTCTTAACTCCATCATTTTAATGATTTTTTTTTAATAAAGCACTAGAAATAATGCCCATCTTCAGCCTTTGTTTTCTGGTCATAGATGTGGTTTATTACCTCTTTATGTTCCTGCTTTTAAGACATTTATATTTTAAAGAATAATCACAGGCAGCAGAGTGTGGCTGATCTAGTGTTGCTAATGGAACTGAAACGATCCTTTTTTTTGCAATTTAGAATTAGTTCCTCCTTTTTTCTTTTCTTTTTCTTGTTTTTTTTTTTTTTTTAATCCAGTACTTTGTCTGGCTGACAACTGTAAAGAAGAAACCATATGCAATAAGAGAGCAGACGAGCACGGACAAGTATCAAACTATCAGTGCTTAACTATTATCTGGCAACTCCCAACTCCACCAAACTTTTAATTAGTATACAGAAAGGTATGAGAAAAAAAAAAAAAAAAAAACAACCAGGAAATCAAATATTCATGTCTTTCATGTCCCTATGCAACCCTTCCAGTTTCTAGGATGCTTCTAACTTTTCCAAGGAAATGTAGTTTTCTTGCTCTGGTATCATGAGGTGCTGGCATTATACTTGAAGGTACATCAGATGAAGTTTCATATTGCAGAAAAACTTGGAAAATCAATTATATTCTTGCTACCCATTAGCCTTGAACTGAAACCATTTTTGACCAGAACAGTGAGTCAAAAATAGCCTTGTACTGTCAATATTAAAGCTGAGTGCCACAAGTCAGAGAAATATAATAAAAGGTACCAGAGTCTCTTGATAAAGTAGTTGCTTTTGTACTGCTTCTAGAAGTACCCTCTCAAGAATTTCATGTCCAGGTACACAGAAGAGTGGAAAAGTTACAGGGCAGGGGAACAGACACTGGCTACCCTGTAAGGACTGCAGGAAAGGTCAGGAGGCTGCTAATTCATGGCTAATGCAGCCCAGGACAAAAGAGGTAACACCAGAGAAGGAGAGAACTGATTTTTCTGCGTGGACAAAGAGGATTCTCTTCCTCAAAGCAAGGAAATACAAGCTGGGAATTTTTGGGGGATGTATATGAGCAAATTAAAACCCTTCATGGAAGAGTTTTGTGTTGCCCCTGTGGGTTCAGTGAAGAGGATTTCTGATCCATGCCTCAGCTAAGCACAGATGTTAGCCTGGGGCAGTACAACATCACAGGAGAAAGCAGACTTACAAGCAGGACTATCTTAAGTTATTAAAGGTACAGGGTTAATAGTGACAACATGCTTGAGGGCTAAGACACTTTAGCAATCAGCATCATGTTTAACTCCAGTGGATGAAACTAGGTTACAAACTGAAATTATGGGGAAGGGAAAAAAAATCTGTATTTAGTGTAATGCTGAAGGGAGTCCAGAAAGCAGTATTTCAGTCTGCAGGCTTTTGCTGTTATCATCTCCTTTCACCCATCCTTATGGACCCTTTTGGAAAGCACTTAAATACACAAGAATATATTAGGATGCCTGTGTTTGCAGAAAAGCTCTAACTATAAACCTCTAAAATTTTAGTAATTTAGGTCTGAACACAGGAATGAGGATAATACTTTACATAAAGCACAACTGTAATTTGCATTCCTCAAAGTGTTTGATATCAGGGGTAGCGTTCAGTTATTAAAAAAGGCACAGACAATAAGGTGCAGCCAAAGAGGAAAGAAAATAGATTGCTATTACTGCAATTGCATCTCTTTTTGATTTAGCAATATTTTAACAAGTATGGCTCTTAGCATGGCTGAAGTGAAGAAATGCTGCAGAACTGAACTTTAGGAATGTAACTAGACTTTATGTCTACCAAACTGTTCAGTTCACTTATAACATGATTTGAAATATCTTCACAGTTTGCCAAGATATTTGCAAGGACTGGTTGCAATCACAGCAAAGGCTATCACATCTGAAACATTCCTACACAATCAAAAATCTTTGCTTTGTCTTTGTTCAGATTGCTGGGACTTGACACCACAGCCTCAACTTGGATCTCAGCAATGGGTTAGAGAAAGAAAGGCCTGAAAACTCCCCTGCTCCCTTCAGTCAGGGGAACTTTGCTTTCAGGGCTGTGCATGAGTGACCAAAATCAGCTTGAGAGGAAATGGAATTCATCCTATAGCTACACTCAGAGCTTAACTTCACAATATCCATGTTGCTCGGAAGCATATATGTGCAAAATTATACCAAACAAAAATACCCCTATGAGTTTATTTTTGGTTGAGCTTCTTTTTGGCAAAATTTAATGGACCATATTCTTCTAAAAAACGGGAGTACTCATGCAAGAAAAAGGCCCAAACACAAAGGTTATATAAAATTCTCAATAGTAGTATTCAATGATAAGTTACACAATATTTTCAACACCATATTTCCTATTAGCCAGCTTTTTTAAAAAAATAACAATTCTATTACTGATACACATCAAGATAGTAAAATATTTTCCTGATTAATTACAAATCCTTATCTGTATACTGGTCCTACAGCTTTAATGGAAAATATTTAAAACCTTTCCATGAGAATGCAGCACATTTCTACTGTTTTCATTAATATTCCAAGCAATTTTCTGCTTGTTGATCAACTTTCTGGTTTAATGAATTCCAGAAAATGTGGATGATTACATGGATCGTGACAGGTACATGTCTCCTGTTAAGACAGCATTTCCCACAAAGAATTCAATGATCTACAATACTGTGCAATTCATTATAGCACTAAAATTTTCAGTAAAGCATTGAAAAAAAACAAACATTTTTACTGGAAGAGATCTTATACAATATCTGGTCCTCCCTCCTAAACGAGAGAAGAAAGACTAGTTAACTCTAGACCTAAACTTCCTCTCATCACAGTTGAATATAATAGTTAAATGCCATGTTAAATGCCAAGAGAGAAATTTTCTCTATCTGAGGCAGACAATGGGATATTTTGTTCCTCCCTTTTAAAATATTTTGACTGCGAAAAAGCTGTACTAAATTGAATCCCACTGCCACAGAAATGAAACTGTCACTGGGCACACAGAGCAGGCAAAAAGTTATAAAGGTTGTACAGAAGTCAGCGTGTAGGCAGTGTCCAGGGAGTGTACCTTGGGAGGGAGAGCTGCAGGAGAGGCAGCAGGCACTGCTCCCTCCCTGCCTGTGCTCCTCAGATCCCAGCTCTGTCCCATGTCCCTGCCAGCACAGCTACACCCACCTGTGACACGCCCTGGCATCCAGGTCCTGAAGGCTGCTCACATTTCAGGGTCACCAGAGCCAAAAAACCAGAAGGGCCTGTTCTGAACCCTTCCAGCAGCAGACAGTGACACACTGGGTTAGCACAGGTGTTCCACTTTACAGGTTAAAAGTGAGATGCTAAAGGGGGCCCCAGACCTTTCACTGCTTTGCAGAAATCTCTGGGTTTGTCTTGTTTAATAATCCTTCAGAAACAGTTCTGAGACCCTTGACAAACCAATCCAAGCATTCAAAGAAGACATATGATGACCAGATGGCCCACACTCTCATCCTTCAGCACCCATATGTTTCAAATGTATTTTCAGATTGCTGCTAAAGAGTGGGGCTTTGGAGTTGTAAAGATCCTACTTGGCGGGAAGAATCCTTACAGATGTTGGAAAAAACACTTTCACCACAGAAGGATCTAAATTAAGCACACACTGCATTAAGAATTAAGCTGATTTGCTGCATATCCCTGAGCTGTTCTCTCTGATGTCCTACCAATAATATCAATTTTTTCTTAACTTCCTTTTGGGGAAGCAAATCAAGAGTTTAAACAGTGTTCTTGTGATTGAATTCTTCTGGTTGACAATACTGGACACAATTAATAATATTAAGAAATACTAATAAAATAAATCCTATCAATTTTGGTGATGACTTTAGCTCTACATTAAAAGCCAAAACAAAATCTTCAAACTCCTACCAATGATTCCACTTTTCTACAATTCACTAAAAACTTTTGAGGCACAGAAAAACAGCATTTTTTATTAAGTACTAAACATGATACAAGGTTACAGGAATATAAAAATGTCAGTAAGAATAATTTAAAACATTGCATACATTCCATAGAATCAAAAGTTCATCTTAACAAAAGTTTAAAATCAGTTTATATTTTTGTATTTCAGATAAGCTTTTCTGAACTCACAGATCACAAGACTGGTAATAGATGATAGCTGAGGCACTGGTATTCAGAAGTCTGCAGAACTTTTAGGCCAGCTGAGATAGCTGAGCAAAAAAATTGCCTATGTAACTTTTCCTGTACTATAAGTGATAAAGCCATTTTTCTTGGGTTAGCTGTATTTATTCCCTATCATATCATCAAGAAATCTCTCATAGACAATAGGATCATAAAATAGTTAAAGATCACTTGTTCCAAGCCCTCTGCCATGGGCAGGGACACTTTCCACTGGACCAGGCTGCTCAAATCCCCATCCAGCCTGGCCTGGCTGTGAGGAACATTTGGATTTGTTACATAACAGCTTCCCCAGAGTCCCTTCACCTAACAGTAAACAAACACATATGGACTGAAATCCTGACTGCATCCCCATCAGCAGAAGCTTTCGTTATTAAAGCAGTATACATTCATTATTAAATGAATAACGTATACATACGTTATTAAAGGCAATATACATTCAGCTACTCCCAGTGATTTTATCCATTTTTCAGTGAACTAAGAAAATGAATGAATTAGTTCACTGAACCACTATGGCTGTGCCTAGCTCTGTTTGTAGTTGATGAAGAAAGCCAGGCAATTTTAAAACATTATGTAGCTGATCACATGGAAACATCTCCTTGAGGGTGATGCTAATTAAATCCTAGTTTTCACTGAGTTTATAAACTGAATCTCCAGCAAGTCCAAGGGGAACAGAACATGACTAACTCAGCAACTCATCACATCTTGTTTATTTATAAAATCATGTGGTTTAAACTGAAAACATTTCCATTATAGCAAGCTGAATATCCAAAAGTAGAAACATATGCACAAGGGTCTAGAAGAGTAAGTCTTTGAAAATGCTATCTTTAAAAGCAGTGCATTTATAAACATGTAAATATTTGCCATATAGGTCAAAAGCTTCAAATAAAATATGATATGGTAACTGTGTTACAGTTTGCCCTGTCTATTCCTAGTGGGCCTCTCATGAATAAAAAAGCACCAACCCCCCCCCCAAAATCCCCTATTTCAGCCTCTAGCAGTCAGGAGAATATTGTGGCACTAAAGAAGAAAGAGGCCCAGGAAACATTTGGACAGTTCAGCTTCTGCCCCAAATGGCACGAGTGGAGCTCACCTGGGGCATAGAAGCCAAGCCATAGCAAAAGCAAACTCCTCTTCCTTTTAGAGAGTAGAATATGCTTGCACAGGTGTTAAATCCCTGGAAGACTTTCCCCTTGTCATTGCCCTTCCCCTGGTCATGCACCATACACACTAACCACAAAGTTTCATGACTGCCAAGATACAAAATCCAATTACTGCAGAAAGTTGTCTATGACAAGACTTGAGGAGCCATGAATGAGGACAAGGTGGGCTTCAGCTACTTTCACTGATATGAAATTATGATGTATTTAGACTTGTCAGCATTTGACTCTGTACAAACCACAATGTTGGTATATATCAATAAACAGGCTCAATCTGGATCCCTCCCATTAATGTGCAATTATTTCTATTTTCAGTCTGCAGTGTATTTCCATAACACTCAAATAACACAGCAGATGTTAGTGTCCATAAATCCTCTCTTGTGACTATTCCACTGCTTAATGCTCCAGTTTTTTCATATCTAAAAATAATACATATTGAAAACTATGTTTACAGATACAATGAATATTTTATACCTTTCTAAGATAACCAAAATATAAAGACATATTCTTGTATTCCTAATAAACTCTTTTAGACCATTTTAAAATAAAAGCAAAGCTATTATATACTGTAGAAATATTCATAATGAAAATTATTTAAAATATTATAAAGTATCAGTCTCAAAGACAAAGAAATAAAATATATTTATTATCCACTAGACAAAGAACAGACTAATTGTTCTTAAGTATGAATTTTTGGAAGTGACATGATTTACAATTTTATACTTTGATTTATAGATTCTGAAGTCATGAAATGTTAATTAACTTTTCAGAAAGAAAAAATAATTAAAGAAAGCAACAAAAACTACGTATCCCAATGTCAAAGCACTCCAGGTCACCTCTATTTCTCATGTAAGTAGGAATTCTAGGGATTTAACTCTTTTACTGGTCTAATAGCATCTAACATGATACTTAATATAAAAAGAAACCCTGTAAATGCTATGATGTAAAATATCTAAAATCAGCATAAAATTCAGTCTTTACCTGTAATAATTTCAGCTTCTTACACAGGCATATATAAGTCCCTACAGAGTGAATGTAATCCCCTACAGAGTAACAGGGTTTTTCATGGGGGTCTGACACTCTGGTAATTTTACTGGGGAGATCCTGAATTCTGCAATCTGCCCCTGAATTTTCCTCTTTCCCCACAGCTGCATCACACTGGCAACTAGCAGTCATGCAGAATCACAGAAGGGGTCAGGCTGGGAGGGACCACAGGGGATCATCTGGTCCAGTGAGGGAGACTCCACACCCTCTCTGGGCAATCTATCCCAGTGCATGGTCTCCTGCACAGTAAAGTTCTTCCTTGTGTTCTCGTGGAACTTGCTGGGTATCAGTTTCTGCCTGCTGCCTCTTGTGCTATGGAGCCTGCTCCTTCCTCTGAGCTCTCCCTGCAGAGACTCCTGTGCATTGGTGAGGTCTCCTCTGAGTCATCTCTTCTTGAGGCTGAGCAGGCCCAGCTCCCTCACATGCTCCAGTCCCTCCATCATCTTTGCAGCCTCTGCTGGACCTGCTCCAGGAGCTCCATGTCTCTCTTGTGCTGAGGAGCCCAGAACTGGACACAGCACTCCAGATGTGCCTCACCAAGGCACACCTGGATATATTTATAGTCCATCCTATTTATCCCTCTGAAGGAATGGACAGTCAGTATTACGTGGAATATTTTCTGTTTGTTGCCTAAGCACAATACTTTATGATTTTCACTGTGGAATTTAATCTCTCTTTTAAGGGTGAGCGAGGTATCATAAAAATAAAAAAGAAATGAAAAATTCCACCTTCAATGTCATTCCACACTTTCTGCCCAGCAATTCAAATTGTCCTATCTGTTGACAGTGCCACCCGACTTTGAATCTTTAGTAAATTTCAACAGAATACTACGCTTTTTGTGCCAAAGCCATTACTAAAAACATTAAACAAAATTGGTTCCAGGACTGATGTTCAGGAACTCTATTAAATAATCTTTCAATACATTCTGCTTCCTCATTTTAACATGATTTATTCTGAGTCAGGTTTATCACTCCATTTAATGCTTATTTTCTGGAAAGTGTACAGAAATATAAAATAATTCAATTCAACACCCTGGCTCGAAAAGCACTTGCTTGTGTTTGTAGCCTACAGTTGATGTATTAAATGACAATAAAATGGATAAAACAACCTTACTGTGCTAAAAGTTACTGCCAATATACGACATTGTTAAATTAAAAATTAATTGCCTGAAGAAACGCACAGAAATGCATACATGCGTACTTCAAATTTTTTATTTAGGGTTGCTTAATAATTTATGGCTTGAGTAAGAACATGCCTCCTTCAGCATAAAAATGCTAATTGCATTAAAGAAGAAACAATCCCTGGAGCACAGAAGCGAGCATTACAACTTGTTAGTCAAAAATTAATACTCAGCACTGTAAGTCATTTTTATTAACTTATTCTACAGCTGCAATAGCTGCACAATTACAAACAACAATGAACTGTTCCCCAAGACTTGAGGTAAATTGTGAAATTAATTTTTAGTTCAGTAAAATATTTTGTTACTTCAGTCTCACTACCACAGACTGAAGCCCAGAATGAAAAAAAATCACATTTTTCCATATTTTTGCAGGGTTTTGCAGTTTCTGCTTCGCATGCTACCTGCTGTTGTGCTTTCAGTACTGGTATCAGTTACAATAACCATTATAGCACAAAACTAATGAAAATGGTTTTGGTTTTTTCACCTTTCTAGCTGGAAAATACTGTCAGGTTCAGCAAAATATTTTCTTAATTTTGAGTGCATGAGGACTCTTTTGTTAAACTCAGACACTCTCTAGGAATACTTTTTTTTAGATGTTTTGGGGAATTTTGACATGGTCCTCTTTTTTAAGTAAAGCANGCATGAGGACTCTTTTGTTAAACTCAGACACTCTCTAGGAATACTTTTTTTAGATGTTTTGGGGAATTTTGACATGGTCCTCTTTTTTAAGTAAAGCAGCCTGTCAAAAGTTTGCAGAAAGCTGTGTAAGTCACATTGAATTTCCGGCAAAAATTTTCATTTTTGTCACAATTAAGTGATGATCCACAAAAAAAAATCCAAAAAATCAGTCTACAAAACCACTGTCAACTGCCATATTGCAGCAGCAAAGGCTTATCTTCCTCTGTGCCCAAAACACATAAATTCATGTCTTGCTTTACCTCTTTGTCACCACAGCAAAACTGGAGTGTGTACCCAATATGTGGGTGCATAAAGTTCACAGAGCTCATGCCAGGTCAGACAGGATGTTTGGGACTCTGACCCTCTGGTAGGACTCTGTGAAAGTCTCCTATAAAACTGCACTACAGCAAAACCATCTCAAGGCTAAAGGGTTCTTTTCACAACAAAAAGAGAGAATCATGTTGTGGGGGGTGTCACTGGGACAGGACAAAAGATGCAATTGGGAGAAAAATAGGTAAAAGTTGGAAAAATACCTCAAGAGGAATTACACATAAGATACATATGGCTCAAAATGGCTTTCAGAGAACTGAATTTCTGGAGGCTGCAGGTGTTTCTGGGGAAAATATTACTCATTTTTTTCTCTGAATCCTTTTTTAATTTTCTGCCTACATGTTTGCTGCTGCAGGGGATGAGTTACCATGAGGACACCAATCCAATGTGGATCACACTTTTTTATGGTAAGGAAGTTACAGAGAGCTCAGTAAACAAAGCTCTAGAAAACAAAGCTCTGATCTGTATTGGCATCTTGTGGTTTCTCATCACTGAGTGCCCTGTGGTTCTACCACAGAGCAATGACACAGCTCCCTGCAAAGAGCTCCCAGCTCCATGGATACCCTGGGTGAGAGCAGCCCAGCACATCCCTGTGGGATTTGGGCTGGGATACCTGCACTGCAGCTCCCTGTGTCTACCATCAGGGCAGACTGCAGTGCTGTGAACACCTTGCTCAGCCAAGAGATTAGAATTACAAGATGCTGTATACAACTAAGTAAATAACCAGGCAGCCTCTCCAACATTTTTCCAGTTTTCACATAGAAAAAACATGGCTTGGGAAGGAGTACATCTGATTATTGTTAAGAGTTGCTCTTTGCAGATAGATTTTAATTTTTTTAAATAGGTAAGGTTTTGCTCAAACCTTTCATAAAATGTCACAGTTACAAAGTTTAACTTTGCCAAGGGCTATGAACAGTGTAAAACATTGTTTTGATTACTTGGTCAGCATAGAGATTTTATTTCCCATCAGAACACATTGCTGTAGAGAATGTTGACCAAATGAACTCTCTCCTTGTTTGTGTCTCACCTAATTAAGCATTATAATTATAAACAGCTTCAGGCTGTCATAATTAGACTCCTGTTGATTTTACTACCGTTGTATCACACAGTTCTCTGCTCTGTGTCCAGTCACACAGAAGCTGCACACAGTCTGTCCTTTAAAACTCCTGGCAACTGGCTAGCAGTGGAAGTCTTCAAAATCAGCATCAAACTGTGCACATTTAAAACTCATTTCTGCTCAGTCTTATCTTTAAAGGAGGCCTAAACTTGGTACTCATCTGCTTCTTCTTATAGACAACCAAAACATTTATTTTTGAATGTTTGTGTTGTTTCAACTGAAAGCAGCTCAAAGCAACTGCTTCCTGATCAAATGTCATCTGTTATGAAGTTAGTCAAATATTTATCAAGATTAATATTAAATTTTTTGCATGCGTGTCCTCTCTAATTATATTTGCATATTCATTGCTCTAATTATCCCAGTGGCTTTGATATGAATCAGACATTGATACTGTGCATGCTCCCAGGAGGTTTAAATTCCAGAAAGTGCCATGATGGTCCTGCAGTGGCACTGGAGGTTTGGTTGGCACAGCCCATCTCAAGCAGGGCTAGCAGGGATGTTCTTTCTCTGCACTACATGGTGACTAAAGCAGAGAGGAGTCAATGAAACTGCTCATGACCTACCAAAGGTAAACAGCCAGCAAGGACTGGTCACACCATGGGGCTACAACTGAGGATTGTAAAGCAGTTGATACTGGATTATTTTGAAGGGCAATGCACATGCACTGCATTCTCCTTTGACTTTGTATCATTTGGAACCCATTTCCATTGACTGCCCTGGGCTCTGCCAGGCATCTCAAATTGATCCAGGCAATTACTCCCTCTCCTTTCTCTTATTGTATCACTGTGCATCAATGACCATTTGTCAGTGGTTCCACTTCTTTGTTCACTTTTTGCCAGCAAGTACATTGGGGAAAAAAAAAAAACACAAAACAAAAACCCCCAAAACAACAAACACTGGAGCTTATGATATGAGGCAGTTTAAAATTATTTCCACTGCAGTAATTCCCACACTTATACTAGCAAACAAGTCAGAAGGGCACCAACACACTCGGATTTTCCCTTCACATGACATGATCACATGGTGAAGGTGGTAAATGTACTCGATTTTTTCTAGTAGTATTTAGTCCAGTACAATTCTATGTGTATCAGGAGGATTCCCAGCAGAGAGGATGAGACAGTATTGCCAAGGGGTAGTAAAAAGCAAGAAAATAACAACCTGCCTTTCCTCTAATACAACAGAATGCTACAGAAACACTTGGAGGATATCTCAGCATAGATTTCTCTGAACACAGAGAGTTCTGAGTTTTTTACAGAAAGTCCTTTGGGAGAAGAGTTATCAGGCAGAGTTCGTTCAAACTCTAGATTCAAAAAACCACCAAACCTGAAAATGGTGCTGTTTTTTTCCTCCCCATCTCTCCTGATATCTCTTTATTCTTTCACTCTCTGTGATCCTCAACATGATGTTCAACAGGGAATATTTCTGTTCTAAATTTTAGATCCTCTCAAGACACAGCACTTGTGGGAAAGTCAGTGTAAATTCCTGCTGCCCTAAAGATACACCAGCATTTAAGAGACTGCTCTCAACCAGCTAACTACAGAAATTATTTTATTTTCAGTTTTAGTATTAGTGTACATAAAAATTTACTAATATCCTGATGAAATGTTGTTCTTCTTTACTCCTGAAAGCACAGAATTCCCCAATAAAGGCCCACCCCCAACAGTCCCTTGAAATGCTATAGCTTTTCAGAGAACACGGCTTCAGAAAAGTAAACACCTGTCAATCCATAGAGGACATCATCTGCCAGTCCCACTTTTATGTTTGAAAGCCAAACCCTTTGCCTCATCTCCTGACAACTAACCTGGCCAAAGCAGTGGCTTGCAAGGATGGCCAGTGAGCAAGGTGAAAACAGCAGATCAGGAAAAAACAGTGATTTTGCCATGTGGTAGGAAGGAGAGGTATCTATAACCTTTATCTGATCAGAACTATTAATAAAAATATATATGTGCACAGAGCATGTAAAAAAATTCCTGATGGCATGATACAATATAATTCTTATAAGTATGGGTTAGAATGACACCATTATTCTTAAGTGTCTGTATATCCATGGCACTGAGACTTCTACACATGCTACATATTTTATAGAAAAAATGGTTTTTTGGGAGTTAATATTTTACTATGGAGTTGTGAATTTTATTGGTCCTATTTTTCATGTAACATTGCCTGCAAAACACATTCCCACTGGACTATGATTCTTGTAGCACACATTTTGCAGAAATAAAAAAAAGGAGAAAAAATTCATACGTAATAAAACTTTAGAACCTTTTAAAAAGTTATCTAATGTAGCTCTACCTTCCATAACCATGTTATTGCAGTTTTTATGTATGCTCTTGTGTAACCAGCCTGGGTTAGCAACAAGTAGGATTTTTTAAAACTATTTTTTACAAATCCTATTGGCCATGTCTTCACTATTGCCATGAATTCAGAGGTTTTTTTCTTTCTTTAATCAGTACCTCTTGAGGAAAAGAGAAACTTAACTTTATCCCATTCCTGACACCTCTACATGTCTTCGGGGTGGAAATAAGTTATACCTAGAAGTTGGCACCCAGACAACTCCCAAAATCTGAGCTCATTCTGATGCTGTCCTTAGTGCTTGAGTGAATGTGGCCTGGCCCAAGGTTCATACCCGATAATAAAGGCACTGAGACAAAGGAGAGGGCTTAAGTCCTCAAATGCTAAAAGGAACAATGAGAGCACAGGAGAGGTCTGACAATTCTGCCATCAGAAAGCTCTGTGCAGTACAGGTACTCCCAGTCCCTAAACAACTGAGCAGATCCAAAGAGCTGTAATTCACATGCAAGAACCAAACATTTTCAGAAAGAACGAGCCTATATTGAATACAACACCATGAGCAAGAGCTAATGCAGATGTCACAGTTCTGTGGTGTACTGTCAAGATTGCAACTGGGAAGAATATATATGCATAAAAACATGCATTGTCTAAAGTCAACATTCAAGACTTAAATTATGCCACTGAACTGAAAATAGATTAAAGTTATAAACTCTAGTGTGTAGGCTGAGTATCAAAGAGCTAACAAAAATTAATTACAAATACTGCAGTGACCACAGGATGAGACAAGTTACTTTTCTAATTTAGGGCAATCTCATGTACTTTTAATCATGCTAGAGAACTGAATCCTTTACAACCATATGACCCAGAATTAAAAGGACATAAATACATACATACAAATACATATAAATTTAAACATATAAAACATTTTTATAAACGTAAAAATATAAACATATGCCCATGTAAGGCACTCCCTGCCACAGCTTCTCTTAAAAGACTCATTTAATCTCAACTCTCATGAGTTCAGATAATTTACGCAATAATTTCATGCACTGGAATTCCCAGAGCAGCATTCCCAATATGCATATGGAGCAATCCTTCTTCAAGTGCTGTAAGATCCTTTGTGAGCCTCATCATTAAAAATGGCCCCATTTGGCTGGTTTCCCTTTATGGCAGCTCTCTGAAAGCACAGAAAGCTGCACTGTGAAGTTGCTATCATCACCCTGAAAACCAACATGGACATAACCACTACTTGTGCCTGGAGTACATTATTGCTTGTGTTAATATTTTATGTTTACTGATTCTATTTGCAAATCACACCACGGAGTGTGTTCTCAGTACTGCTCCAGCTTGGTGCAATGAAAAAGAACCATTCTATGGGGAGTATTCTCTGTTTGTTTTACAGCAAGGGATGGGAGGAATTGGCTGCTGTGCTTACTGCTTAGCACTCCAGATGCTTCAACTGCGAGTGGGTAGGAGTAAGACCTCACTGCCACAGCAGGGAATCCCAGAAGCACCAGAGCTCCCCAGCAGCTGGCACTTTCAGAGCAAATGGATCAGATCACAGTGTAATTGAACACCAAGGCAGTAAAAAGACAAAATGGTTCAGATGAGACTTTTAATTTCAGGATCACAAATCTTGCTTGTAAATATTGAATTGAAAGCACAGTAAAGTAGAATTCCCAAACTTTGATTAAGGAAAGGAGTTGTTCAAGTTCACTTAAAAGAAGTTAAGTGAAGAGTGTTTTGATGCAAAAACGTCATGTGGTGCCTGAACTACAGACCAGAGAGCTGGGCTGGAAGCATCTTTTTATGCTTGCAAGGTGGAGTTTTAAACTACACTGCAAAAAATGGCTCTTCACAGAGCCCATGGATAAGCTGTGGGACTCGTTGCTCCAGACAGAGAAGGTAAAGGAAGAGACTGACATGTTCATGAGCAAAAAAATTGTAAAACAATACTAAAGTTAGAGGTCACCTTTGGATCAGGGAATCTCTCAGCAATAAATTGTTTACTGAATGAGTATTACAGTAAAGTATTACTACAGATGTGCTCTGTTCCTGTGCCTTCCCCTAGATACACACTTCAAGCCACTTTGTACTTAGATCTGAGCCTATAAAGATTTTATGTTCTCATGAAAAATAACACAATCAGATTATAGATTTTATAGGGGAAAAATTTCAGTCAGCAAACAGTAAATTCTAACTGAAAATATTTTCTGGAGGCAGGAGTATTCCAAGGGGACATGTGACAACTGAAAAAGAAAATCTCTTTCTAAAATTGATGTAAAAATTGAAATCATAATAAAAGCTGTCACAGAGATTATTTACATCTCGTCTTGGGATCAGTAGAGTCACAGTGCTCATGAAAAATGCACCAATATTATATGTTGGTCTCCTAGTAGAAACTAGAAATAATTCAAAGTACCAAAAACAAAGTTAGGGTGAAAATCAGTTGAGTAACGTTTGCACATTTGACTGCAACTGCCAATTATGAGATTTATTAGTGCTATTTTCTAGGCATTATTTGGGGACTTAATTCCATGTCAAATATGTACATTCACAACACATACAGACAGGTAACAAGTTACACTGCTTTCTTCAGGTTTTTCATTTGGTTGCTTTTTGCATATTCAGCCAAACCAAATTGAGACATCAAAACTTGGAGCTCTGGTGATGGCTTTATCAATACATAAAACAAAATATATCAAAGTAGTAGACTTACACCAACTATTTAAAGAATCCTTCTAGACTTTTTCATCATGTGCCTCTCAATAGTTACACTGATGAGGCACTGGTGAGTTTTTAGCACATCTGAAAATTTAGCATTTTCTTGCTTCCATTTGAACAAGCTGCGTAATAGTACTCCACTAATGAAATACTGCCTGAAAAGATCCAATTGTTAAAAAAAAAGGCTGCAGAAATTTCCATATTTCATATTTATAATCACTTTTCCCACAGAACACAGAAGGCTTAGAACAACTCGTGTCTTGGACTTGTATTCTGTTATATTTCACACACTGGAAAAATGTCTGGTTAATGTTTCAGTAGAAAAATTCTGGCGGAGGCAAATTTTTCCTTTGTTTACACTGCATATGGATTTTACTAGAGTAAGGAATTTCTTGTCCTTTCTTCTTAAACTGTTTATTTACTTCCATGAAAACCTGAAAATAGTTATGTACTCCAACAGAGCAAATTGAAATATTATTATGTAACACAGTAAAATAAAATGTAAACAGATGCATTTTAATATTATACAATGCAGTATTCTATGGATCATTAAACTATATTCATTACTAAGCTGGATCCATAGAAACAATTTTGTAGCTTTAACAATGTACCAGATGTCAGATGTTTGCTGTGTCAGATGGTTTTATTCTTTAGCCACTAGGAATTTACAGTCAAGCTTGCCTCAATAAACACATAAATCTGTTCACATCTATCAAATTTGCCAGTATTAGTTAGAATTAAATTCTGAGACAATAGTCAGGCCCCATATCTTATGAAGAATTTTTTCTAGATAAAGGTCCAAAGTGGAAAATAGCAGGGAGTGGGAATTCATTTTGGTCCAATCAAAACAATTTTTTTCAAATCATTCTCTCTACCTACAAACAAATGAAACCTTAAATGAAAAAAAGGTTCAGTTGAAAAACATTCAAATGAAATGTTCTGCCACTTTTTCAATATTTCTCCCTTCCACCTCCCCCCATTCTTCCCCTCCACATATCAGAGGTGAAAAGACCCCAAACAACAAACCACAAACA
This sequence comes from Aegithalos caudatus, assembly GCA_013389925.1. NCBI lineage: Eukaryota > Metazoa > Chordata > Aves > Passeriformes > Aegithalidae > Aegithalos > Aegithalos caudatus. Next base: position 99,737 of record WEIU01014498.1, read on the forward strand.
TTTATCTCCCAGTCACAGCAACCAGAAAAGTCTGCTGGAACCCAAGCTACCAAGCCACAGTAACTGCATCTACTGCAACTTCCACCAGCCCACTTCTGTGCTTTTTAGAAAGAACTGAAAAGCCACTGATCTAGAGGATCTCTTACTGAGAGAAAAGACCAGTTTGTCTGGGCCATTACTCACATCCAAGCTCCTGCTGTAGAATCCAATGATCACATGCTGCTAATGAACACAATCATCACCCCAGCAGCCTCAGTGCTGCATTCGAAGAGCTATTGAAGTTGTCTGTACAAACAATTGACCACAGACAGTTCTAGTCTGTTATTTATGGCCACCCTAATGATTTCAGGCTTTTTCCAGTCTCCACTGAACAGAGTTGTGCAGTGCTCCCATGTTATCAATCTTAATAAAAGCACTGGAGCTGATAACCTAGAACCTAAATGATTTAGTTTAGCTGCCAGATCTAATATTAGCCCCATTTTCCACTTGTAAAATTTGCATCTTGCAGCTAATGAACCATTTTCAATCCAACATCGTGAAATCTCCTGGCTCCACACACTGGAAAGGGTAACAGGAGCCTACAATGATGTTAACCTGAATTCAGCTACACCTGATTTCACTTTACTTGAATTTTCTGCTTTCCAAGGTAAAATGCCATGCAGCTTTATGGGAGGTTTTATCATCATTATATGGTTTTAGGACTAACCCACCCATTTATGTTGTCTTTTAACTGATATCAAAGGCATGGATGTATGCCAAGGAACTAATGGCAAATCACAGCTGCAAAACATCCCAGGCTATCAGAGGCATCTTTAAATAATAGCCTAAAAGTCAAAGAAAAAAAACTCAGTTGTATATCTGGAAATTAGGCATAGATCCAAACTCATGCACAGCTACTTCTCTACCTTTACTCTGAGTTCAGTGTGAGCTTACTTGAGTTTAAATCACTATTTCAGGAAGACAATCAGGACTTCGTTTAAGTATATACAGACAACTTCAACATCTGTTCTTCTTACTAGACCTATACTATTTTTTAATTAAACTAATTCCAAAGATTTCATAATTTCCCTCTTGATCATCATGGCAATGCATCCTCTTGAGCTCCGGCAGCCAGGATAATTGGCAGCTTTGTCAACACTGATCACTGGAAAATATTTTCTCCACCCATACACCTGCAAGAGACATTCCCAGAGAAGCCTGCACAGCTCAGTGAAGGCAGCTACTGGCAGTCCCTGGAGCTAAATATAAGCACCAACAGCAAGGATGGCTTTTCCATCTTAGCCAGTTAAGTTGAAACCAACTTGAACTCAGGCCAGACTGAAATAACCTTTTTTATTTACAGATATGCAAAGCAGACATAGGAAGGATGACTAGACCAGAACCATTTATAACTTCTTTCATGACTGAATTTGTTAGATCTCTCTTTATCTTTCTAAATCTAACCACAAGGCTCAGAGACACTGCTGGCAGTTCTGCAACCCTCTGCCCTCACACTGCATTTACAGAAGAGAATTTGAATCTGGAAACCTTTGCTCCCCATGGGCTTCTAAACCACACCAAAAAACTGACCTTTTCCAGGGATGTACAACCTTTTGTTGTTGATCTTTCATCCAGTGGAAGTTTTCAAGCTGTTGCATAAGTTAATAGCTGCCTCCTGCAGCTTCAAGGTGTCTCGTGAACACAGCCTGTTGAAATGGTCATCTGCCTCTTTAGAGCCAGAATGTACTTTCAGAGTGTAGATAATTAGCAATAGATCATTCATAAAAGCTAAAAATAAATGTCTGCCATACCACAAGAAAATAGTCAGACATCAGTGTTAAATGCTTCAGTCAGCATGCCAGATTGTGAATTGGGGGGCAGAAAATAACTCTGAAATGGTACCTTGCTGAGTGCCACTGCTAGACTCAGCACTCAACATTTGGACTCAGGCCAAATTTAATTTAAAAAAAATTACTTATCAGATATTCTTCTGCTATGAAGCTATGTGGAAATCAGAAAAAAAAAAAAAATCCTCCCAAAGCATCACAAAAGTGAGAAAAACAGTTTCCTAGAAGTAACTTCATCCAGAAAAAAAAAAAAATCTCCTCTGGACTTGCTGCAACTGCACAAACAAAAACTGAGATACTTTCTCTGCTCTGGTGAGACCATCTGCATTCAGTGCTGTCCTTCCTGATGGTTTTATGAAGCATATCTTCTTGGTTTAAAAAGTCATACTGATTTTTTTTCCATCCCCTGGTGTTTCCTTTGTGTTATCTTTTAGTAGGCTATTGAGTCAATTCAGGGATATTAACAGATGTGTTGCTCTTTTTTAGAACCTGTTCAATGCTCTTTATTGATCCAACAGCTGATGATTACAGTGGTAAAATGCTGTACCAATGTCAAATGTCAAACAATTGATATTCATTATGGGAGATGAAGCACTCCACACAGGAAAACTATTTTCCAGATGAGCTTCCAGAATACTAAAATTTCAGGTTAGTTTCTGGTATATGTTATCCATAATTAGAGTATCTGATTTATTGATTCATATTACTATATTTTATTTCCACTTTTAGTCAGACCAGCCTGTCTGTTTCTATAGTTACTGATCTGATTTTCTCCTTTACAAAGGACAAAAGAAAGAAAATTTACACCTTATTTTTTGGAGGGAAGATGGGCTGCTCCTTCCCAGAGGCAGAGGGCAGCAACTTTTGCAGAAGAGAAGTGGGCAGACTGTGGGTCTAGGGCAGCACAAAGCTCCCACCCCAGGCCTCTGAGACATGGGCAGGAAAGGGCTGTGCCTGCGTGGAAATGCAAAAGTTCAGTAGGAAAGGCTCTTTAGTGCCACATCTCTTGGCCCAGGGCCACAGCCCAGTTCTCTCCAACTCATGTATGTGATTGCTGCCCATGCACTAATGGGGCCTCAAGGTAGTTTCACTTTGACTGAAACTTCTCAGAGACATTTACCTTTCTAGTTTGGAGAAATACCTCCTAAAATTACCTCTTCCAAATCCTTCAAATACTACAAATTCAAAGAAAGCCTTGATTCACTCCCATCCTCACACATTCACTAATTCTGCCCTGACAGTAAAATAAGCATTAAGTGATAAGAGTATTTCTTAGACTTCCTCTGAAAGGCCTTGCACATTTTCATCAGTGCATATTTTTTGCAGTGTTTGAATCACAGATTTTTACCCAGAGAATGCACCTGACCTATTGCAGTTTTCTGCATTGATTTCTGTGACCTATATCAAAAAGGTTTTATGTGCTAATTCCTGTGTCAAACATAATCAAGTGGGAGCTAATCTAGCCAAGATGAATCTGTAGAAGAAAAACTTTTCAGGAGTGACAGAGAATCCATTGTAATTTTTATCCACTCATGCTTTATGCTTTCCTCAAATTATGAGGAAAAAAAAAACAAAAAAACAACCACACACAACCCAAACACCTTCCCAACAAACCAAAGCACATCAAAAAAGAAGGCTCATAAGTCCTAAAAGCCTAAATACAACATTTAGAGAGGTACATGACATTTTGTCAGCATGATAGAGATTATGTAGCACAGGAGAATAACATCACCAGTTGTCATATTCTTTTTGTCAGCATTCAGTTTTTTATAAATACTTCATTGTATAAACAGAGAACCTTCAGATAAGATGTGAAATAGTTCTCCCATAGTTACCCACAGATGCAAATCACATTAATAAAATACTGGTGTCTTTCAGCTTGACTATAAAGACTCCATATATTTGTGTCTGACAAGTTTTTCTCCAGATATATCCTTGCTGAGTTTTCTCTGGTTCTATAGCACTCAGTTGTTTTCCAGAGTACAAAGAAAATCAAACAGCACCCAAAACTGTTGTTTGGAATACTCCAAAGTAGTACGGAGTTTTGCCTTTGATTAAAGTAAGTTTGACTAATGCTCTAACCCTTTTTGCAATATGAGGCAATTTTTCATATTTTATTGTTCTTTAGGTGGTTTTTCCTTGTTCAATACACTATTTTATTATTAAACTGCTGCCCCAATATTCACTTAGGCAGATGCACATGATTCCAACAATATTACATCAGCATAAAAAAATGCTCTCAGGTAAAAAATGATGCCAGCCCTCAACAGTAGTGGTGTTTGGCATGAAGAAATTTGTATAAAATAAGTATAAAACAACAAATCTGTATTGCAACTCAGATAATGAGCACTGAAAATTGCACGTGACGTATTATATATGAAAACTAGATTAAAAATATTCAAAATAGATTTTAAATTCTTTTTTATTTAAATGATTCTGCATAAATTGTTGCACAAAAGGAATAAGGAGATTACCTTAGGTAACAACCCTGGTGTCATAAACTGTGCTGCTGCATGTGTAAGAGACAACAGAAGGAGGTTCCAGCACCCTATTTCTGACACTGCCTTTTTTGCTTGCTGAATTTTGTGCTCTAAATATTAGCTATTGGAAGGGGCACTGATGCTGTCCAGTTTGTCCAACATGCCTCTCCCCTAGCACCACAGAAGATGCTTGAAGAATGAAGATCTTCATTGCAGTTGTGGATGAGCCTCAAGTGCTTTCCACGTGCTCACGAGTCTCTGGGTTTCCCAAGACCATACACCTGTGATTTCAGCAAACAAATTCTACCTGCACTGCATTTCACTGATGTACTCATTACTGTGCTAAAACCTCTAGGAACAATTTCTCCTACAACAAAATGAATGCTTCTGTTTGGGACACTGAGAATCTTAGAGCCTTGATTTTACTAGACTGTTAGACCTACATATGTAGTTTATTCAATATAATTTTTGTACTTCAGCAGATATTACACAAAAAGAAATATTACCTAAGCAGCCATCAAAGAAAGAGACTTGCATTTGGAAGTCCTAGTTGACTGAAATAATGCATAACTCCTAAGCATGAATTTCTGATAAAACAAAAAATTGTTTCAGCTTCACATTGTCCTTGACATTGTGCTTGTTGCTAATAGATTAACATGCAGTTTATGTGACCCTGAGTGAAATTTAATTTTCATAATTCGCAAATGATGAAAGCCCTGTGAACCACTAGAGAGGAGAAAACTAATTTGCATTCAATTGTGACTTAATGTCATTTAACTTTCCATGCATTTCTGGCAAAGATGTTTCAAACAGTTTGTAGATCCCACTGGTTATGTCTGCATTGTAATGTGTCCCAGGGTGAGATGAAATATTTTTTACAGATCAGTGGTCAATAATATTAAAGATATCAAGAAGACCATGAAAACAAAAACTGACATGAGCTGCATTTTTGCAAACACTTATGGCCCAGTTGTGACCTTTGTTACTCAGTTAGCCCAGGAATCTCCCACCATTCCAAAAGCATCCATGGTTCATCTTCTAATGAAGAGCTTACCCAATAAAGTCTGAATGCTTGCTCTGTATGCAGAACCCCAACCTAAATTTCTTACAGTGTTACCTTTTGGGATGGCACCCAAAAAGCAGATATCTCACAGTTCTCATTTGTGCTTCTCCCATTAGTTTTTTTTTATGATGAGTCCCTTTCTTTTACATACTGAGAAAAAAGTGAGATCTTGAATAATAATTTTGATGCATTGACAAGGCCAGAAATACTCAACAGTGGGTTGGAATATGCCCTCTCCAATCCAAAAGAAAAGTCATGATCAGTCAAGGCTCAATGATGTTATATGTATAGTGGAACACGCACAATGGCAAAAGCAAAAGTATTAATTTTACTTGGATGAGAGAGAAAAATGTGTGTAAGAATTTAGGACTAATTATTGAGTTTGAGTAATTCTGATTCATGTGGATCAGAGAAATTAGGAGTACCTGGTCCTGGTAGTCTCACTATGAACTTCTCTGACTGCATGAAGAAGATAAGAAATGCAATGGAGATTTGTGGATTCTTTTGGAAGGACTGATTTACTTATTTATTATCCATGGTGCAAATATTAGCTTAATATTCTGGGGAAAACAAAGCCAATACTGAATCATACCAAAAAGTAAATGTTCCATTAGGGAACTTAAACCTAGTTCAATGTCAAATTTGGTACTACAGAAGCAACCTCAGCATTTCCTGTTCCATATTTGCTTGGCTATGAGACAAGAGAGAACAGACTCCCAATTTTTGTGACACACTGCTGTGTGACAGTACTTGCTGGCCAGCTCATCTTTCCCCAGTGATGGGAAACCAGAGGGATGGGAGGGAAGATGCAGACCCTTCCAACAACACTACACAGTGATGCCAGGTAGGTCACAGCCCCAAGGGTCTGCACCACCTTCTTGTGCTACCCACAACCCAGAGCTGGTTAGCAACAGCTCTACATAAAAGTTCAACCCTATGAGTTCCTAACTTTAGAGTATCTGAGCTAAATTAGCTACAGAACCCCTCACAACACCAGGATACATGCAGAACACAAACCACAGCCTCTTCTTTGAAAACACGTTTACATTATTTCTTGGCATGCAAAAAGTTTCAAAGTATGATACAAAAATTTAGAATAGCCTAATATATTAGCCACAAACATTATAGTGGTGACTTTCTCTGGTGTATAAATCCTCCCTCCAGGCTTCCAGAGATGCTTCTCCTTCTCCATTACCCATTTATCTGACTATTCCTCATTCATTTTAATGCTGTGACATTTACTGAAATAATTCTATGCTACATCATTTTTGTTGCAAGCTATTTACTTATTAGTGAATACGCGTATCCCTGAAGGACAAAGTACTCCAACTATACAACAAAATGCATACCTTTCTGAAACAAATTAGATCTATGCATGCTCTGCAGATAAAGCATCTGTTCAAGAAAATAACAGGTGAAAAAGTGTTACATACAATTTGTTCTCATCAGAGGGGGTTAGAAAGATTGCTGAACATCCCTGAGACACATGAATGGCGAATGCTAGAAATTAGGGAAGCAGAAAAAAGGTGCCAACAGCTTAAGCTCTCCTTTGTTCTTTTCCATTTACGAACTAGCAGGTACACATAAAAACCAGTCATGCATGTTTGATTAGTTTTGATTTACACAAAAGTATTTGTTATATTTCTTTGAAGGGTGCTTGTTTATTTAGTGTTTTTACAATAACAAAGCTAATAAAGACTTTGCATTAGCTCAGCCTCATACTAAACAGGACTCTAATATAATTTGCAGGGGAAAAAACTCACCAGGTTTCCTGATGCTAACTTTGCATTTTTTTGTCTTGGCTCTCTAATATAGTGGGTAACGATATTCTCTGTTTCTTTCCAGTACAGGTTACAGATATTCATTAGAATTTTTATAAATGTTTTAATTGAACTAGGTTTAAAATAAAAAAATAGTTGCTTAATTTTACTTCATAATTACGTTCCCCAACTAAAACACTACAGAGTGTTTCATTCACTTCCACAAGTTCTTTAAAATCATTTTTCTATTTCTGGAATCACAAATCTCAGATGAAAGGTCATAGAACACTAGTTGACATAAAAATGCAGGTGACAGTGCCTTTGTCAAAGGCAGAATTATGACTTCACTAATAAGATTAAGTAGAGGAATAATGTGTCAGAAAGGCATGAAAAAAATGTGTATAATTACATTTGAGAAAAATCCATGTGCAGTATGAAGAATCAAAGAAAAATGTAGAGAGACAACCTGAGCAGATAATTTTCACAATGAATAAAAATAGTTCAGGATTTCTGAAGGGATATAAAAATAATATTCTCTATATTTTACATGTGGAATTAATGCCATGTTGGGATGCTATGTATAATAATAGTAGTTTTTAGATTTCTAACAGGAAGGGAAGATAATCTAATGATATATCAACTTCTTCATAGATATAATTCAAGTATTTAGAAGTAGAATTATTCCATCAAGATAAAAGGTTAGTACAGTAGGTTAAAAGCCTTTGTTTTAACAGCACCTTTGATTAATCTAGCACTGCTGATTAAGCCCAGAATTGTAACACAGGTGAGCAAGTTTCAAGATTTCAAATCTCCAGGCAGCCAGGAAGATCAATTTTCCCTGCTACTAAAATCAGTGAATTAGAAAATATAATAGCTGAGTATATAAATAGTTGGGTGTCATTAGTTGCCACCAGCACCTGCTAAACCATAAATTCAGAAGGACCTGCATGGATTTTTGGACATCTGCAGTATTGCAGAATGCCTCTACCACCTGCAGAGGATATAAACCCTGAAGAATAAACCCCAAACAGGTGGAATTACACCTTGCCTTAGTTGACAGAGAAAACCTGGTTCAGAAAACATTCTGTCAAGAATTTGAGATTTAGTAACACTAAATAATGTACAGCAGATGGAATCAGACCATGGAAGGTCTTGAACTGGTGTCATTTCCTGCTATTTTATCTGTCAGCCCATCTGGGTGAACCCCAGGCCCCCATTGGAGTGTCCATACATTTAAATCTCCAGTTCAGTTGGTCATAAGGATGACAACTCATTTTGCCACTGATACCACACACCCCATGAGAGAGAGCAAAGCTTTTTCCTTTACAAGATGTGAGCTCTTCAGAAGTTCAAGTATTCCATTTTAATACTAACACTTGATATATGCATTGATCATTGGAAAGTGAAGGTTTCTGTTCCCTCTTTCTAAGTATCAAGAACAATCTACTTGAAGAGGTCTTTGCCTAAGAAGAATATAAAATAATCCACTGCATACCTCTCTTAAGTAAAAATCATTAATGACACTCCTAAAATAGCCACAGACTTCTTTTTTTCAATAAATAACTATTGCTTATACTTTGAAGTATAAAAGTTTAGGTTGTTTCCTGATTTATTCTATGTGTAATTTCAGGGGAAAACCAGCAAATCCTAGCCCTAAAGCTAGAGTACTCTTCATTGCTGTAAATGTCACTCCTAAACAACACAAGGTGAAAATCCAACCAGGCATTTGCTCTGCACCTTAAAAAGATGGATAGAAAGGTGAGCTAGTAGCTAAGAGAAACATTACATAACAATTCCAGATTTTTAACCCCTTTCTCTGCTTGGCACAATACAGACAGCAAGGCTGTTCAATATGTATGTGCCACCAGGAATTGTTCTACTCACTGTTGAATTTCTTCCCCACAAAAGTACTACAATAGGAGCAATAGATACTGAAAATTATATTCAATATTTACCCATTATTCATTAGGATATAAGAGTAGAATTCTTTTTCTTTATACACATGATCACTTACACAAGTTCAAAGTACACCAAACGTCTGATTTCACCTGACATTAAAAAAAAAAAAAGAAATTCAAAATCTTCCACTTAATAAAGCATACTGCAATCTTTGTAGATATAGTCTTACCAAGCCTTTTGTGAGTAAATTACTGGCATGAAGATGAAGTTTGCCATTTTTATGAGTAAACATTAAAGAAAACTATCTTACTAGTAAATAACTTCACAGGTTACATCTGTACCTAACATCAAAGCCACACAAAACCTGTGTGACTGATGTTACTGTAACAAATGAATTGTAGATGTAATTCCACTGGAATGAGGATAAAAACTGCTTAAACTTCAATATTTCACTGTATTTTGTTCTTTTCCTTTCATTTTTACTACTCAAAAGTTTTGGGGTTTTTTCAATTATTTCCTTTTCCCAAATTCTTTATGCAGAAAAAACTACCTTTCAAAATACAAGAGAGCAGTCCATGGCTAGCTCACAACTATTATCACTAGCTATTTTCAAATATTTGAAAAGTCAGCATCATATTCTGGGTATGAGTTTTTGTATGCATGGAAATAACTAAGTGCTTTAATATCAAGGTGAATATGTGAGCAATTCCAAGACCTTTTTGGATAAGGGATATGTAAGGAATTAAAAATAATGACAAGACAGCAGTGAAATTAAATTATTTTTTGGCACAAGCCTTTATCATAAGGGATAATGAGGGAATTTCTATTCCAAGGGCATTTCTTATAGGAATTCACAGTGTGGACTTAAGAGAGATTGAACACTTTACGAAGGGAATAGAGCAACCTGAGAAATGCAAGTGCAGTGAATCTCCACCATATGGCTCTTGTTCCAGTGTTCTGGAAGAAATGAACTGTGGAATAGCAAAGTTACTGAAGAGTAATTTAATGAACTTAAAAGTATCAGCACTTCTTGAGTTTAGAGGCCCTCTCATTTAACCTGAGTCTTCCATTGGAGACAAGAGAGATCTCAAAATACAGAGCCAGGGGAATAACTTTAGCCTGAAGAAGCTACTTGAGAGTCTAATTAAGCATAAAATAGTGTAATTATATTTTAATTGGTTTAAATTAAAGCAACTTGTGCAAGAAACAATAATGCCTTTGCCACCAGTTACTTGTGTTTGAGTAAAGTTAACAGTGGAGAGATGTGACCAACCAGCTCAATAAAAACCTGTGGTTTGTCATTCACCCTCCTTGTGCACCAGCACAAGTACCTGCAGAGCCACAAGATAAAATGCTGCAAGTTTGTTAGTTCTCTTTTGTTGACAGGTAATTGATCTTGAAAAAAGAGCTAAACAATATTAAAAAAAGCAAATGATGATTCTACATTGTTAATTTTCATATTCAAATCATTTTCAGATCCATTCAATTACACCCAGTCAATCAGGTGCACATTTATCTCACTTTGTACAACAAACATTTACCTTGGCAGAAGGGGGATGTGTGGGCAGAAGAGAAGGCTGTGATACACTGCAGGAACATCCCAGTTCAGTGTTTCAGTGCATCAGCACTTACCCAAGGGATTTCCAGGGAATGAAATGCCTCCTCCAGGCCTCTTATTGCACCCCTTTATCCCTTTTCTCTAGACCTGAAGGTGCAAAGATCACCTCACCCTTACTAAGCATCTCTACATCTTTTTGTGTAGATGAATTTTGCCTTTAAATCCATGGTAGTAACCCATTTTATACAGAGAAACCCTCAGCTACTCACAGCTCTCACTGCAGGGCTCTGGTTGGAGTTTTTTCCCTTTACAATATAATCAGCTTATGCTGTTGACACACTCCATAATTTTATAGACCTTGTGTGCCTTGATATCAACTTATCAATAAAATACTTTAATCACAGGAGAAGTCTCAGAAATCGCTCTCTTAAATGTTTATTCTGCTACATTAAACCATGAGAAGGGAGGAAGAGAATTACTTTGCAGCCAAAAAATTCATGGAGCTGAGTGATTGCAGTCTTCCAGAGGCAGCATGAAACAGGCAATTCAGCCTTTGCTTTCAATGGGAATGAATTAACTTACAAAGCTGGTCAGGTACATCTGTGATGCTGACAGGACCAACCTTCCAATTCCAGATTGCAGCTACTTGAAAACTCATCTGACAAAGTGATCTGGGTTGAGATCTCCCTCATCAGTAATCAGCAAGGTGTTTAATATCCCCTGGAGGATGGATAAATGAGTTATCATTTTTTCTTCTTTCCCCAAAAATTTCCAAGATAATGTTTTATCTTGACAGTGGAATAGAACATTTTAAAATATTTGGAAATTTTACTTTAGAGAGAGAGGAAAAAAAAAAGCACTCTGAACTATGAGTTAATTTCTAGGCCTGATAAAACTAAAAAGGATGGAATTAATCTAAAGGAGACCAATCTGCTGCTGCTTATTTTTATTGAAGACCCAGGAAAATAAATAGTCTTATGACTACCTTATGAAAAGTGTACTAAAACACCAGAAGCCAGGCAAAGGAGACCCTATTAAAAAAAGTACATGAAAAAGTTAAAGAAGGGAGAAAGTGAAAATAAACCATTAAAAATATAATATAGTAGAGATTTTTATTACAGCTGTTGTAAAGGACTAGGGCAGGTGTATGATTCAGGCTGCATAAAACAAAAGTATTTAAATCAATGAAAAGGTCTTGTACATTGCCATTAACAGTCTTTGTACCTGCATAGGTTCAGTTACAAAAATGTTTTCAATGGAAGGTTACTTAACTGCCTGAGAGCAATTCTAAGGTGCTTTTAGTTATGCTCTTTGGAAGCTTCAAATAGCACTAAAACTGCAGCAGAAGAACAGCTCTGCTAATCTGGACCTTCACCTTTCTAGTATTCTTTTACCTATTTTGTGTGAGCATAACTCATATTAACCTGAAAGACAAAATTCTAATTTATTGCACACTGTTAGGGACTGAGTAGAAGTGAGAGCTGTAACTTCCAAACATCTGGTTTGTATATAGCCATTAAAAGCTCATATTGATCCACTTTGGGTGTACTGGAGTATTCTTCCTGATCTTAAAGGACTGTTTAAAATGCATGTTGGCGTGTCTGCCAGCAACAAAATAAAATGAAGTAAGAGGGGAAACAAACTTTTTTTACATTTGAAGATAAAAGAATAAAACCACTACAGCAGTCCACAAGAGGGATCTGACAATTTGTATCTTTTGTACAATTTATAGATATAAATGTACCTGAAATACTACCTAGAATTTCAATAACTTCACTGGCAGAATTTCCCTTAGGTGGGAAATCAGAAAAGAACAAATATTCTTCAAGGACACTAGCTGGGGCAAAATTACAATGCCTCAAAAGAGAGAAACCCTAGCCCTACTGCAAATAAATAGTCAACTCTCACTGCTTTTGTTAATTTAACATAAAAACTCCATTCCAAAAGCATGAATGGCAGCAGCAGCATGGCACACCCTTGTCAGAAAGAAGCCAACTTCTCTGCAAAAGCAGTCATTAGGGGAAAGTACTCATCATATAAAAACATTGCCTTTCATTGCAGTTTTGCATTGAAGGTTATGCAACATAATTCAGATGTAACATTTAAATCCTCTCAAAAGAGCACAATGATCACTCAACTGTGTCTGTAGCCAACAGCAGCAAAAGAGAAAGATCAGTGTGTTATAAATGTTACAAGAAGTTTTTCTGTTACTGAGCATTTGACCTAATGAACTTTCTTCTGAAAATCAAATGGCTATTAAAAACAGAAAATCTTTTAATGCTTAGTAGTAATTTCCAAAAATCAATAATCAAATTTATGCCCAAGACTATGTGTAATCTCATTAAGACTCCCTTTCGGCTCACCATCACTTTCCTGTTCTTGGCTAAAAATTAGCAAACCACAAAAACCACTGCATCAAAATGAAGATCTGCAAACTATTGAAGTGAGCAAGTCCAAGAGCCTGCCAGGGAATTTTCCCAAGGCTGGGACTTGCATGGCTGTCCTTCCATCACCCCTGAGGCACAGGGAGCACAAACTCCTACCCCAAAATGCACAGAGCTGGGGGCCTGTTCACTCCTCTCTCTCCAAGATAAGGCTCACAAGCCACAGGCCAGTATTTCCCTTTCCTTAAAGAGGCAGAGAGAAGGAACACATGGTGAGCAGAAGAATATTATTTCTTCAGCCATCAATTATTCTGCCACATGCTGCCCATAGTCCCTGTTTTTTCCTCCAGAGAATTGCAGGGCATCAGAAAGCAGCAGTGCCTGGCCACATTCTCTTCCTTAGAATCATGGGGAACAGGATTAAGAGAAAAATTTGATTGAATTCCTCTTCAGCTTAGCTCCCCTGTATCCTTCTGTGCAGTACCACCTATCATTCCTTAAGAACTAATATTGCAACCAGGAGCTAAAGTATTGTAGTATGAGAAGAGAAATAACACCTTTAACAAAGATTCCCTACAATGAATTCTATTTATTGACATCCATCTACAGCTTTTGTAATACCCGGTTGAGAGATTTTTCACAGGACATGAAGGACAAAATTTGCAATAGCTCCAGCAGTTGTAAGAAATACCAGATTGCTTTGGAGAGAATTCAGTGCACAATTACAAACAGCAAAGCTGCTGCTGGGGCCCCTGAACTGCCTAACACTGCCTGCTCCAGTGGCCTGCACTGTTCCAGCCCCAAACACAGGAGCATTTGTTATTGTTCACCTTCAGCCAAAAGAACAGCTGGCTTTGTCCTGGATTGTTCTGGGCTGGGTTTTTTCCACCCTCAGTGATGAAACAGCATAAATCAGCATCCCATAAGCATCATTGCACCCACTAAATGGCCAATTAGGAAGCTTAACTGGAAGACTCACCTTACAATGCACCCCTGTGAACCTCAGCTGAGAACTTAGCAGCTTTTTTACTATTAATATTACTCATTAAAAAAAATCAATTTGCTGAAACAAGTACTCACAGAGTTTATAAAAATATCCTTTCAGTTTTCTGAATCTTTCATAAAAATTTGGAATATTTTTGATAGGTTTGAGCTCAGGCTTTAGAAATCTAAATCTTTAATGTTTTAGTTTGATCTATTTGCAAGTATAAAGTATACCACCCCATCCCCCAAAATAAAACAAAATAAAAATCAAATTTAAGATCATGTTTTGACAGAGTTCAATAATCTTTTTCAGTTTTATGTAATTGAGGGGGGGTTATTTTAAACTTAAGCATCTCCACTGACAAGGGGAGTTTTACTAAAAGTGAAAGTGCAGAGATGAAAGAAATCATAGAAAATTGACTACCAATTTAAAGCTAAAATTTCAAATTACTCACTGTAATTTATAAAGTTTAAGAATTTGACCCGACTTAAAATCCCCTTCAAAAAGCAGATTTAAGTACAGATTTAAAAGTACAATCAGAATCATGGGCTGCTTTCAAGTGGGGAAATAAGAACTACAAAAGCTGCGGTGATATTTTAGCAAAAATTAGATAGTCTCGGGAGGGAAAGGTTTGCAAACAGAACAACTTAGTGTCATTTGGGGATCATAAGTCAGTTATGATTTTTTTGCAATTTAATGTAATATACCACACAATGTGACCCATATAACATTAACTAATCATCTTAGTTATTGAAATTAATAATTACAAATGTTAAACCAGTGGTCCTTGTCACTCATAAAGAGATAATTGGGTTTTTTCAATCCTGACTGATGCTTACAAAGCTAGATCCAACACTTATTATAGCAGAATTCTGATCATTATTTTCCTTCCAGGGAAAAGAAGTTGTTGATGAAACAAGACAGAAAAGAGGTGTGTGAGCACCAATCTGGGGGCATTGACAGAGCAGATGCAGGAATGTCTGCCCACAGAAAGTGACCTTGACAAAAACTCTGAACAAAGCAGAGCATCAGCAGCTGCTGGTTGTGTGAGTGTGACAAAAAGCAGCAGCAGTAGGTGACCAGGAAGGAACACGTCAATTAGGGTGAGAAGTGCTGCACAGATGGGTTAGGAAAGTGCAGACACATCAAAATCTGACACTGTCAGAACAAAGTCTTTGTTTCAAATACATGCACAAGGCTTAGGAGCAAACTTTTAAAGTGTGACACTGTGAAGTGTTCCCTGTCCCAGACCCTGAGCAGCCTGCCTGCCCACTGGTGTGAGACTGCTTCCACTGCTGAAGGGGCTCTGGCACTGGGAAACACGAGAAGGAAACCTCTGGCACTTAAGAGCCAGAACAAGGGTGGGAACATCTGTGGGACAGAGTTCAACCACAATTGTGAATCTGGGAACCAGAAAAGGTAACAGCAAGTCAGAGCAGGTACAGTGAGATTAAAAAATCTGCCATAACTTGAATGACAAAGGAAGTCTGACTGTAAATATACTATATTCTTAGAAAATAACTTGTTGTAGTGAAGGATAATTGCCTGAGGAAGCCTGGGAAGGGAGTGTGTATGTGGCATGGTCTCAGCAGGAACCAGTCTGAAGCCTCTTTACTCTTCCTCTTTGGGTTTCATGTGCTGCTCAAAGAACTGCTGAACACAAAAAAGCATTGCAACTTTGAAAAGAAGACTAGGAAGAAAGAAGATAGGCCCAAACTTTAAGGACAAAAATATCTGAGATACAATGACAGAGCTTCATGTGATTTTTGGATTATCCTCATCTCTCAGACAGATGTCTCATGACATGGCAGAAGGAATTAATACTTTGACTTCAATACAACAAAAAAAACCCAGAATCATATACAATTCTAGAGATCAAAATTTAGGCTGGAAGGCAACATTAATCTTGAAAGTCTATATAACATAGTAAAGCAAGATTTGTGAGTCATTAAAGGAGCTTTTTAGCAGGTTAAATATAATCCTTGTGCAAGGTAAACTTACAGAACCTGTAGAGATTTATTCTATGCCATTTATAAGAAAGTTCACGTTTAATTTTGAAAAAGTCTGAAAGTACTTTTCCTGATCTACTTCTACTAACAACCTCTCTTTTTTAAAATACATTGTTTGAAGTACAAGTACAAAAATTAATGACTTGTGCAATTAAGCATTTGCATCCACATCCTAAGCATTATGTTCACTAGAGCTTAGGCCTGAATTTTTTCCGAAAATGTGAAATAGAACATGAAAAGAGTTTTAAAACAGGGGAGCCACATTTTCAGCACTGCTATAAACAACACTATTTTTACAGGTCTGATAACTGAACTCATGGATTGGTGTCATCCAGAGCAGCCCACATTTCCCCCTTGAGGAGGCAGCTTTCCCTGCCTGTGTTTATCTGGTGTTGAACAGTCACAGACCACAAGCAGATGATCCTCCCAACACAACAGAGCCTGAACTACTGAGTTCTTGTGCTTGTACACTCCCACTTAATCTTACACACATGGACTGATATGGACTGGATACACCTTAAAGACATAATTATCTTCTACATACAGTGATCATTAGAAAATTATGATTTAGCTTTTTAAAGGTGTCTAAGGCGGTTTGGCAAAAAAAAAAAAAAAGCACCAAAGTCCACCAAGAATCACTCTAATTGCAAATGATCCTAAGTATGTGATTTTTAATGGAATACATTATCAAAGATAAGTTAAAAATCCCAATATTTCATTTAAGAGCAAACCAAAACAATACTTTTCTGCTCAAGGGGAAAAAATAGCGCAGCCCTTTTTATAACTATTGAGAAATTATGCATAATGAAAAAAAGCAAAATAATTCCTGATGCCAGATATAAGGTGACACTGGCAAAAGGCTGTTTTACATTTGACAAAATGGGGAAAGGGAAAAAACAAAAGCCTCATTCCAGATTCACAGGTCAATTCCAATCAGTCACAATTCCTTTTTACAGCTTTTAAAAAGTTCTCTGTAATGATGGACAAAACCACTACAGGCTCATTATTTTTACTGTAGTAGAGTATGGATATTAAAATTTATGAGTAAAATAAAATTGTCCCCAGGCCATAGATCTCGCATATAATAGATATTCATTCACTGGGTTCTTTTCCTATTAATGAATGCAGAAAATACAAGTTAGACTAAATTACAGGCATATAAATACAGTGAGATGGTTCAGATGGCACATAAAATGCAATGTTACACTCAAAATTATTTTTATTACTAGCACAGAGCACAGATATGCATTTCTTCATGTTGATTATTTCCTCTTGCTTTTGTCTTTATGTTCATACTAATTAATCTGTATTTAAAATTTCATCAGATGGCACCGCAGTTAGGAAAATGATACTAATGTTTTTTAAAAGAAAATTATTTCTCGTAGTTCCCTGCTTGTATTGCATTCATAACTGGTTTTTGACAGCAGAGCACTTTAAATGCAAGTCCAAGTATTTTGGACATATTCAAGTAATACAATCTACCTTATAAAAGAGTCACTCAAGACTAAATTGTATTTCACAACTCCAAAATTTAGACTGCTATAATTTTGTTTCGGTATTTTCAGAAAAAAAATATAAAAGTTTTTTTAAAAGTTCTTTCTCAAAATAAGTCTTTATTCACATAACTAGTGGCTGAGGAGATAAGGCAAACTCTGTATGCACTTAAAAGAAAATTTCATTCCTCTCTAATAAAATATAGGTAGTTAAATAGTTTCAGTTTCTTTTCTAAACTTCCTCTTAATACCTGTAGGTGCAACCCCTTTGGAGCACCTGTCAAATGCTTCATGGCAGGAAAGACTTTAACAGGGCAAGCTAACTTCTGTGTACTATTTTAACTGGGTGTGTGTGTCAGCTGTGTCAAATTTTAGCCTTAAATACACTTGTAGGCAAATAAAGCTGTGCACAACCAATTGTAAGCTATTAGCTTTATGAAGACCTATAATTAAGACAAAAATTTCATGGTGGAAATTGGTAAGACTGACATTAGAGCAGTAAATCACAACTCTTTCAACTGCTTGACTCATTTTAGCATCCCTCCAAGAAATTGTTCCCTTTTTTTACAAATGACTAGAGAATTTAGGAACATTCTAGTTGAGAAAAGAGTACAGTTCACCACTCATAAGCTTGTAAGGCAAAACTATTTTGGAATTCCAAGTCTTATATGTTAGCACAAAAGTCAGCTTCATTCATGAAAAACATATTACTGTAAGTAATACAGCCTAGGAGCCACCTTAACTGGGGACAAGTTACATGGACTAGTAATGTGTGAAGAGAAATATACTAATTCCATCAATCAGTGGAGAAAATTAGGAAAAATATTAATTCCTGAAGAAAAAAAATTAAAAATCAAAGCAGAATCAACATTATTTTAATAATTTGTGCATGCCTGGAGCTGCCTCAATCCAGCTGTTTCTATACAACTTAGGGGGAGGGATTACAGCTTTCTTTGGTTTGGGGGGCTTTGCCTCTATTGTTGTTTTTTTCTTTTTTCATTTTTCTAACAAAGAGAACACACTTAATTTCAAACCAGGATCCAGCAGCTTAAAGTGAGACTTAGTTCTTCCAGCTGTTTGCAAAAGCCAGAACCACTTTATACCTCAGCTTCAGAGACAGGGTATGCCCCCAACAGATGTATTATTTTAAAACACACATACCAAGTGTTCTACACATCTCATTGAAACAAGGCACATTTGAGAGCCCACTATTAGATGCAGCCTAAGAAAGAGCAGATGTGGGCCACCATGAGATAAAATGAGATGAAAAAGAGTAAAATTTTATCTAGTTTTTGTTTATCAAGTGTTATGAGAAGTGTGGAAAAGAGAGGAGAAATTAACAAGACAAAAGAGCCAAAGAAAGCAACAGAGATAATAGTAACGCTGTATAAAATCATTTGTATATTCCTGTCTGACTGGTATTGTATTATTAAATTGCAGTATAGTTACATATCATAATATCAGTAACACTGACATAATACAGGCAATGGGGGTGAAATATCTCTGTATTTTGTGCTTTGCTTCCAAGAAGGGCATTTTCTGAAAGACCACCCTTAGAGCTGTGTTCTCCTGCCGAGCAGAGGGCAGTCCTAGCAAGGGTGCACAGGAGTTGTGAGAGCTGCCCTCTGAGCAAGCTGGCAGCCCTCATATTCCTTTTATATCTTGTTTACACTGGCAATTGTGTCAAAACTACTCAGACTGAAAGGATTGCTCACAAATTTAAATATTATTGGGATACTATAGCAATAAAATTTTGCTTCTACACTGTAAGGACTTTGTTTTATTTAGTTGGTTGTCCAAAGCTGTTTGAAGAGAATTAAAAGTTCCTTCACTTTCTAAATTATCAGGCTGCAAGAAGGTTTAACTTATGCAACTGCAAAGCTCCTTCAATAACTACTGAAGGTCTTACTACAAGAATTGCAATGATTTTTTTCAGGAGAACAAGGCAAACAGATCTTTGCATAGTTAGTGGCTCATTTAATCAAAACGTGGCTCATTTAATCAAAACCCACCAAGAATATAACAAAAAAATCACTGTCCTACCCAGAAATACCCAAAAACTCCATAACCCAACCTGTCTAGGGCAGACAGAAGGGGAACTGCACCAGAAAAGAAATTCACCTCTCTACACCCTCTACCCAGTTGACCAGAGAGATCAGCACCAGCCTTGACCTCAGGATATCTCATACCCAGCCCACTGGGTCGAGAGGAAAGGATGCCCCATAACCAGGGGAAGAGGTCTCCTGACTGTGCAGGTAGAATCTAGCTAGTGCTGGAATCTCTCCAACCATGGGAACATGGGACTCGAGGAAGATTTTTGGGGCAAATCTTCAGAATGCACTTTCCCCAAAAGCATGGCCAATCCAGATATGTCCGCACCATTTTCCACAGAACAAGGGAGATCAAAAATTTTAGCCCTGGCATGTTCTGAAGGCAAAGCATTTATGTACCTTCTTAGGGGGCTGGAAGGTTTCTCTGCATTTACTTTTTAGATAAAAGTGCAGGGACTCTGAGAGGTGCACTTTTTATTTAAAACCTTATATTCTCTGTCACCATATGAAAAGAATGAAAGGATGTGGAATCAACCAAGAATTACAGATTGCATCTCCCCTATTTGATAATATGTCTTTGTTCTCTGCCCTTTGTCACAATTCTTTTGAGTGCCTTTATTTTTAATGGATGGGCAATTACTTTTTTTTTTTTTTTTTTAATTCACAGCTGAATGATCTGTTTTACTTTTATCTTACCTTTCTTCACCTCCTCTTTGGTTATCTTTTCACTTTATTCTATTTCTTCCAATTAGTGGAAAAAAAACAACCTGCCAAGCTAAGAGGTAAGAACAAAGAAAGAGCAAAGAAAAATGCTACTAATGTTTTTGCAAAGAGATAAAAAATGCATCATGAAAAATAAACCCCAGAAGTTTTGATGTAATCATTCTGAAATATATAAAAATGCACCAATAGATCTATAACACTTCTCCAAATATTGGATTTTTTTTTCATGTTTTTCCCTTCTGTAGGCTTACTGTTTTATTTTAAACTACCACTGGCAGGCACTAAGTTTCTCATTAAGAATTTGTTTCAGACAGAACACCTGAACCATACAAGTCAGTCCATGAGAGAAAATACAAACCAGCTATACCAAGACCCCAATGTTGCTGTAAATATCAACAGCCTTGGGCTTAAAGGACTCTGAAAAACATATCTAGCATTTATAAATAATAGAAAAGCTACACAGCATCCTGAGAAATCATCTGGTCCATCTCACATCTCAAAAAACATCAGACATTGAGACGTTTGACGCATGCTTTTCTACCTGCTTTGTTAAACCATGTGTGATGGATAACCCAGACTTTCCTGTCTGACAGATTATCCCTGTAGACAGAAAATTCCATTCATGTCTGGGACGGGCAGTCCAAACTACACTATGGATAACAAAAGTGGCACAACCAGCCCTTCCAAAGTACAGCATAGCCTAGCCCCGAGACCAAAAGCTTCACAACCATGGTACTAATTGATACAATCTATGCAAGTGCATGGACCCTTGGCCAGACTTCCTGCTATACCTCATGGATCACTGCCCCAGCCAACATTCTGAAGCTTCTTGACCTTCTTTATTAGGTTAAGTATTCTTCTTTTAAATTTTCGAATCAGATTTTCAAACCTGATATTATTTCTGCATCTCCCTTGCTGTCTCTGGCTCATGGTTCTCTTGAAGTGCAGTACCAAAATTAGCAATCCCATAGCTGGAAAGTCTTACCAGCACTGAAATGAAAGAATTCCCTTTGCTCCTATAACAGTTTTCCTATCTAATAACACACAAGAAGAATCTATGATTGATTTTCTGTTACTAACATGAGGACATAATTTATCATTAGAAAAATTACTTCTCCCTACCCCAAGACACCTTACCAAGATAAGGAAATAAAAATTAAAAATGAGAGAGAGACCCACATCAAATACTGCTTTTCTTTTCATTGAGCAACTGATCCATTGCAGATTCATTCATGCATTATGAATGTCCAGATAAGCAAAAGGCTTTTCCTCTACAATTTAAGACAGAATAAACAAGCTTAAGGCAGGTTGGTGCACTCAACTGCTAAGCTACTCGTAGTCCCCAAACATTTTAGCAATTCAAAGCTCTCGCTTTTTATAAAGGGCTATGATTTCCAAGGTCACTGAGGACTGAATGGAGACTGGTAGATTTTTAAGTGCTATTGTTCAACTCTAGGCTTGAAGAAGGCACATCTGCCAGAAACTCACAAATAAAAAGAAGGAAAAGCCTTGGAAAAATTATTTGCCTTCAACTTTACATATCCTGCATACAGACACGACTACAATCTCAGAGAGAGCACTAGTAATTTACATGAATTGCAAATATCCCACATTTTAATCAATGAAGGATCAATATATCCTTTGAAATTAACCTTACATCTTGTCTTGTGCTAACTCTTTACCCTTAGAAGCTGATGTTACAAAACAAGGTAAGTTCTGTTTCATTATCTTGTATGCAAAAAGGAAACAGAATCCCTCTTTGATTATTACAGACAATGGGACTCAGTGCAGTTTCCTAAGAATTTAATAAAGTGTGCTCTTTTCTTTCAGGCACAGTAAAAACATTACAGCCTTTCTTTTGTTTCTTCCTGCTTTTCTTAACACTTTGTAAAGATTAATGAACACTGCTTTTTATGTACCTTACCCTGAATAAGCACAATCTTCAAGGCAGTTATGAAATGGAAGTCAGGAACTCCTCTGTACTCATTAGTTTTATTTTACG
This sequence comes from Aegithalos caudatus, assembly GCA_013389925.1. Taxonomy (NCBI): domain Eukaryota; kingdom Metazoa; phylum Chordata; class Aves; order Passeriformes; family Aegithalidae; genus Aegithalos; species Aegithalos caudatus. The sequence goes on from WEIU01014498.1 coordinate 121,970, forward strand.
TTAATCTGTTGTGGCTTTCATTGGTAGTGGTTTGGGGTATTTTTATAATTGTAGTTAACTATCTGAATACAACTGTTAAGGGAGTTTATTTCCATTACCTTTTACCATGAAGTTGTTCTTTCATAAGCAAACAACCAGAGATCATTTCTCAGAGCACATAGAGACTTTTCACATTTCCTGAGTGCACAGCTGGTGCATCACTCACTAACCATCACAGACAGCAACACTGTAGTAAATTGGTATTAAATTATTCACCAAGCCCTGCATAAAAGAAAGTTTAAATATCTTTCTGGAAAATGCTATTAATACCTAAAGAACCAGGCATATGAAGCAAAACTTGCTGAACACATCTCTGTGCATATATCCAACAGATCAAGCTAAAGTATAATTTTTTTGTTTCAGCAAATGAAGTCCCGAGGTAGCCTAAAACTGAAAGTAAATGTTTTGGATACTAGCTTTTTCTTTGGTTTAATAAGTAAGTTGTTAAACATGCATAGAGAGATACATCTATTTAGAGTGTTCAAATTGATATCCTCTGATTTTATGTAAAAATAAAAATTACTCCACTACTTTTACTACTGCAGTACTAAAGCACTCTTTTCCTCTCTTCTGCAAGATCATAAAAAAACCTTGAACTTTCAGTCACATATCTGTATCACAGGATAACTTTCAAAATTGCATCTCACAAAAGTAGTCAACTGTTAAAAGCTCTGAAGTATTTTTAAAATCTACAAGCATCCAAGTATATGTTGCCTGAAATTACTACAGCAATAACCAGAAAATTAGGAGATCATATAAGATCACATAAATAATATTGCATTTCAGAACATAATTTTTAACAACCTAGTTGACTTGCAACAGGCTATTTTATTTTCTCTAGAAACAATTTTTCCTTATTAGTACTCCTTCACTGCACAAGCATAAAGTCAACAGGAGAGGTATTACTGCCTCATCCCCAAAGTCCTCCATTCCTCTCATTTTGTTTCAGAAGCTGAAAATATCAGGACCCCGTTCTCAGCCAAGATTTCACATGAAACAAAAGGAGGTACAAGATAAGAGGTTTATGCTGCCAGTTTCTCCCTCCCTTCCCCCTCATGTGAGGGGAAATATTAATTCAGTCTGTTATTCCTTGGCTCTCTGGATAACAAGGCCTTCATTGCTTTCTTTACTGTGAGAGATGAGAGCTCATTTTCTGAGAAACTAATTTTGAAATGACTTCTAGATGCAGTAATTTAAAACAGGAAAAAAAAAAAAA
>WEIU01014498.1:123266-135970 GCA_013389925.1 Aegithalos caudatus
ACAAAAAAAAAAAAACCAAGGCAAAGTTATGAATAGGCATTTTGTAATTTCCATTTTCTCTTCATGATAGATTCCTTTCTTATCCAATGTAAAAGACAGAAACCAGAGCTCATTGCCACAGTGCAATACCAGCTCTGAATGAGGGCATCATGACTTTGCCCTGGACAGAGCAGAGACAATACTGCTTATTAGCACAAGTGAGATTCATTACTCTAACCAAAGCAGCAACATCCCCTACTCATAAATCCATAGGTAATCTTACATTGTTATAGCTGCAGTGCCTGTGCTTCCTTTTTGTCACTTATAAAAATAGTTTTTATTACAGCCTATTCTGGGTGAAGGTCAAGCGAGAGAGACAAGATTGGAAAGTGAAATCTTTTAAATGGAGACAGCACATAATGCAGATTCCTTTAGTACAAGTTCTGCTGCCTGCAGTATAAGCCTTGACCTGGAAGGCCCCTGCATCTTGAGTATTTCAGGGCTTGAAATAACTCAGTCTATATGCAAGAATTTACAAAAACGTTTCTGACCTCAGCTGCACAACTATTAGTTCTAGTAGAAGGAGGTATCATTATAGGCTGGTTTGGATTAGAAGATTCCAACCCTCTGCCCTGGGCAGGGACAGATTCCATTTGTCCACGTTGCTCAGAGCCCCATCCAACCTGGCCTTGAACACTTCCAGGGATGGGGCATCCACAGCTTCTCTGAACAACCTGTGCCAGGGCCTCACCACCCTCACAGAGAAGAATTTCTTCCAAATAGACAATCGATATCCACCCCCCTTCAGTTCAAAGCCATTACCACTTGGATAGTTCTCTTTTAGAGAGCACTTTACACTGGGGCTTGCTCTGTGATCACCAGACTTTGTCTGTTAAAGAATGGAAGAATGACTTGACGGCTACAAAAGACTAAACCTTTCTCTATTGCAGTTCTATTGTTCAGTTCTCTAATTTACAGATCACAGTAGTAGAAAAGGTAATTTTATTCAAACACAAAGAAATGTGTTAAATTGTCTGAAAAAAATATTAAGTATTCTACAGAGAAAGGGAAAGAGGCGTCTGCTTGTCTTCTGAAATGGTACCTGCTTTTGAAATAGTCACAGAGGAATATTAAGTGAATCAATATAACCAGTACATTTATCTGAAAGAGTCAGGACAGCCAGGGTCAGAATTATTATCAATGTGTTGCTAATACACGAAAAACAGCAAAAGAAAAATGTTGATTGATTGCTATGAATTTCTGGCAGTTCTATCTTTTGAAGCATGAAATACATTAGCACTGTATTCTAATGTCTTTGATAATTTTTCAGAACGGATGCTTGTCTTCTGAGCAAGGCATATTATTTATTTACTAAGAAGTCACTAGCTGTAAAAAATTAAACATGTAGGAAATAAGCTGACCTCCATTTTTTCCGCAAAATGACATTTATTTGAAGGACAAAGAAGAAATAACTTGCACTGTTAGCGAATGATACAGGTCTAATTTCATGTTCATTGTCCAAATACCTTTGCCCTTTACAGGTTATTAACTGTAACAAGCTCCTGGGTGAATTTATTGCATCATTACACAGCAACTATAGAATATTTCTAGAAGAAAAACCTGCAGTGAAAGAGCATCTCTGTTAAAAGGAATATTTTTGAAATACAATGCCTGGTTTGTAAGAGTCATTAATAGAGTTTCTTCAGACCAAATCTTCTTCACATGTACCATAAAGGTTCTCAAATTCCATAGCTTTATGCTTGCACATTCATGTCTTAGTATTTTTTGCTTTCCCCTATCATTCTATGTGTATAACTGACCACTGAAGAAAATAAACAAAGAGATTTTATTCTTCTCTGATGATTTAACGTTTGTTTCTGCTTGAATACAGAGATTATACTGGATACAAGATGTCTAATAGAAACACTGTTACAGGGACTTATGCATTCGGAGCTGAACTGATGGTTCTTTTCAAAAATTTCTGCAAGCATCTCAAAAGAAAGAAAAACTGTATGGGAAGCATGACAGAGCCAGATAAGCATGAGTAGGTGCTGCAGTCATTGTCATACCTATAGCAACAAAGATATCAAGAAATAGCAGTAACTCCAGTTCCTTACACTCAGCAGGGTTAAATGCAGTGGTATGAATTTTGAATCAGTAGAAGAACCCCCAGTTATAAAGAGGGTTTTTTTTACATTGATGAGGACTCTGCTTGTATTTCTAAGATTTGCACTACAAATAAAAGCATGATTAGCATAACAGAACTTTTGAACTATGAATCAATACAAATTTTACCCCAGTACAAGACTAGCAATGTCTCTGTCAGGTTGTTAGCCTTCTTGGCATTAAAACACCTGTCTGCCCTTATGGTATTGCTGACTAATATTTGTATTCATATTACAGATAATCCAGGTACTTACACAGCCATGGTTCCTGACCTCTTCTGTGCCAAAACTCAGAATTATCTGACCTGAAATTAATGGTGCTTTTAACTGCTTGGCCCAGGTAACATGTCTAGTTGGAGTGCTTGCCTGTTCTGTGCTTCCCTTCTGCAAGAAGGGGAAATGTTTGTAGACCCTCATTGTCCGCCCATAGTTCTTCCACTATTGATAGAAGGATGGACAACTCCCACAATTTATGGGTAGGAAAGCTGTATGGCTCAGCTTTTCTTGAGAAGAAAACAAAATGCCTGTGCAAGCCATTCACATAAATCCTGCACAGCAGAAAAAGGCAAAACTGGTGATAGCACCATTCTAAAGGCCACAGCTTCTCTGTGTGCTCACCAATACAGAGACCCTGTTAACACTCAGGTCTGGAAAACCATCACCACAACAAAGACATGTCCATAAGGGTAAAAAAAGTAACTCTCAGGTGAAATAACAAGGCAAAGGCTCCAGCTTTTGCTTTTAGGCTCCATTTTTTTTAAAAACTGCCATTCTTCAAGCGCACCCTCCTCTGGAGGGACAATGCCAAAGCCAGATATCTCAGATGTGCCTCTTGAATCCTTGCTCTGTAATCAGCAAAGATTTATTTCCAGCTTATGTAGTCTCTCATGCTGGCACAATAAAGCACAACAGCACTCATCTGAGTATGACTAATTCACATGCCTGCACCTCACCACCCACTTACAGCAGTGTAAGACCTGGGGTGGCATCCAGAGTGGTTCACATTCATGAACTCATATCAATATATTTTAACCTTGTTGGTACATTCTGAATCTTGTTTAAACATTTGAGATTAGACTATGAGGCTAAACAGAAATGCCCATAACAAAGAGAAAAAAGTTAACGAAAAAATAGGTTTATTTCAAGGGAAGAGACATACATTCTGGATTGTAGCACAGATGCAGGATAGCTCACGTGAGTTTATGCTTTTTTTCTGTTTTTCTAAAGTTCTGCACACACATCACCTGTGCTGCCTCTCTCTTGAGGAAACCTGACATTCATGTGGGTAAAACAAATTCTATAAATTCAATGCTAACAGCTAAAATTGCAAGCTTCATTATAACCTCTACTAGCTTCCTGATTATGCATTGTGAGAGGAGAATCAAGACAATTGGTATCATAGTGGGATTTTCCTTCTAGTTTGACTAAGGCATTGCTCAGTCAGGATAGTTCCATTGCAATAGGAAAACTTGGCTGTCATGGCATGACATCAAAACAAGGGCACCCAGCTGCTGACCCTGGCATTCTGTGGCTCCTGGGACAGCCCTTTCCTAGGGGTGAAACACTGAAAATATTGAAATTTGAAAAGATTTGAAATATATATATATCTCAATATTTGAAAATATTGAAAATATTTCAGTAGTCACTGAAAATCCCCACCATAGTAGATTTCAGTGTCCTGTAGGGCACAGAGCAGCAAAGCTCGTCATGTGCAGCCTAGAGGAGGGAAACCACACACTCTGCAATAGGGCAGCTCTGAGGGCTGTCAAATTCCTTCCTGCTGACACCAGTGAAGATCTGCAAGGTTTTTGCCTTCAGCTCAGTCCCAGCCAGAGCCCCACAGGAAGCCAGGGCAGGAACTGCAAATCTATTTCTGCTCCTTCAGAAGCTGCAATACCAAACCACGTACCCAACCTGTGAACAAGTCTGTATCTTCCTCAGCCTAAAAAACCCTTAAACAAATTAGACCAGATGTTAAGAAGATAATTTGTACTGAAAAGTCTATAAGAAACAATAGGAGATCACAAAGAACAACTCTCATTTTCTACTAGTCTCCTTCCTTGCCCTTTTCAGAGGGCAGATTGGAAAAAGATTCACACCCAAATCCCATCCTGGTTCTTCCTGGGCATGCTGGCAAAACCCTCTGAGACAAGGAAGACCTTGCAGGATTTAGGCAGATTTGAAGCTGCCCTTCTTTCCCTGGTAGTACTGCAGAGTAATATTCAGGAATTTTAATTCAAAGCTTCTTGAAGTATTCAGGTGTAAATGATAAAACAAAACACAAGATAAAAAATAGGGCTCACCTGACTTCTCACACTGACTTCAAGAGCAGGACTAGAGTTTCATAAATAGTCCCATATTTCCCTGTTCTGAAGTTCATAGGAAAACATGTCTAAAATGATTCATGCAGGATCACAAGGTTTATGACACTTTAATCTAGAATGATCAGTAAAAGAATTGAAAATTTAGGAAGCCAACCTTCTCCAGGTACTGAGAGCCCTATTTCAATATCAGCAGTAGATCCTTTAGATACAAAGAGCCTAAAGCAAAAATTACATTTAGCTTTTAATCAGAAGATATTTTTGTTATTTCAGGCTGTAAAAGTATAGTAGAAATAAAAGCATCATATATAAGGTTTTATTTTGCTGTTGTTTTTGGTGGTTTTATTTTGGCATTTAAATGCTTAGTTGTTGGTGGTTTTTTTTTAAATAACAGAAAAAAGTTATAATTTCCAGGAAAGGTTTGATACTTATTTCATTTGCTCTAATTTCACATCTCTGTAATGTCTCAAGGCATATCTACAATCTGCAAATTGTTCTGTAAGTGTGGAATAACTTTACCAAAGACAGTAAACTGTAATTTACATTTGTGTAACTAAGAGCTAGGCATATCTGCTAGTTTCTAATGGCCTATCAGACTTATTCTAAATGCTATTAAAATGACAAAGTAAAATAAACCAAAACGAAATGGAGAATTTCTCTATCTCAATCTGCACATTACAAGCAGATATTCCATAAAATATATTTATCAGCATTGTGACCAGCTATAAAATGTCGTCAGTGCAGAATGTTTATGTACTGTAGCATAGTAAAATTGTCCCCCTGTTAACTCTAAATCAGCTTCTGAACAGGTATTGGTGCTTCTTCATCTGCAGGCTTGCTCAAAGGGAAATGTCATTTATGATGTCTGGAATATAATTTTTGCTATGAAGGATGTCACACTTGAACTGCAACTTCTCATAAAGGTAAAAATTGCTGGATTTGGTACTAATAAATCTTGGAGACAGATCACAGCAACATTTACCTTTTGCTTTAAAAAAAAAAGGTTAAATTTAAAGTGAACAGCTCAAAACCTGTGAACTTCAGTTTGATTAATATAGTGTGTCATCTGCATAGTGCAGATAGAGGAATTGATGTTGTTACCTCATCAGATCTCATAATCAAGAGAGGGCCAGGGCTTATCACCATCAGTGTGTCTTCACCACATAGTCTGGGTCACTCAGGTGCATCCAAGCATCTGAATTAGCTTAGGCCAAATGCAAGCAAAAAACAAAAGCATGACATAGGCCACTGTCTTGTCATTATTTCCTGACTCAACCAACGTTTAGGTTACATTGCCAATACTGATCAGATGGAAAAAAAAAAAAACCAGATTACAGGGTTCACTCCCTCCCTGCCCAAAGTAAAAACTAAAGTATCAGAGATCAAAAAAACTCTTCTACATAACAAAATACTCTTTGTGATCCAGAACTGGTTTTTGGCAGCACTGCATTTTTCTCTGGCATTTTCCATGCTCTCATTGGGAAAACTAAAATGCAGCAGTAAAGAAAGCAATCTGTGTCATACAGTTGCATAAACACCAGCTTCGCAAAACTAACAAGTTAAAACACTCTTTAATGCTGCACTGACAACAGAAAAACTTCCAGTAGCAGATCCAGCTGCCAGCTGACACCTCAGCTTTCACAGTACATTGAACCCTTGAGGCTTTGCATCAATAATTCTTTGGGAAAGAAGTCAAGTTTTTTAATTGAATAAAAATGTTTCCCTTTATTTTGCATCAATTTGAACTACCAGTCGTAAACAAATACTTTAACTATCATAACTATATCAAAATAGTAACAAAGCCTTAATTCTTTAAATTCTTGCCTTTTTCAGTCATCTAATTCTTTTAAGTACTAATTTTCAGTCTTAGTAACCTTCCCTTCCTTCCTCCCTTCTTTTTAATAATGAACAATATCTTGTTATTCTTTCTTCCTCAAAGCCCTATGGATAGAAATTATTTTTAAGCTATATAATCTTAAGTATTTTTCTAGTGTGGTATAATAAAGCTAGCTTCCCTTTCTACAGCAGTAAAAGAAAGTTCTCTAACAGAGAATATGTTATTCGGTGCTAGTAGTATAAAGAGCCAGACACCTTTGATTTAAAGTGTAAGCTGCCATTTCAGAATTAACATCTTCCTTGAAAATAAAATTTAGCATTGACAATACATCCATTTATTTCTGTGTCTTCAAACACAGTCCTGAATATTTGAAACCTAGACCTGCTACACATTGCCCAAGTCAATAAAGAGAACACATGGACCACCCTCCTCAGCCAAGTTCACCTGCTTAGTGTCCATTCACACTTCCACTGGCTGCCTCTCAGAACTGCCTTTGGACACAGATCAAGACTTACACAGCCTTCAGTGCAGTGAGGTACAGACATGAAAAAGTCACTGAAAATGGAGATGGTACCACCACTGACCTCTGCACAGTGAAAACAAAATGTAGTTATTAAATATTTAATGTCAATATGACACAAAAGTGAAAAAGGTTATGTCAACAATCCTGGTTTTTCAAACTTCCTGTTGATTTTTAGGGACTTCATAGGAATAGGGTAGGGGGTTTTTTGTTTGTTTGATCATAAAGGAATTTCAAATACAAAAAAACTTGTGGCCATAATTGAAATAATTTCAGAAATAAGTCAGAATTAGTCATATCATTATTCTCTTTCTTTCCCAAAACTTTGTTATGTATATATAAATAAACACATCATAAAGCCTTGCAGCACAGTTGCACAACATAGATCTATTTTAGCTAGGAGGACAAGTTCTGACAGAAAACTGCATAAACTAAGGGTAACAGGGTCAGTAGGTTTAGAAAACCTAGTTTTTTAAGGAAGTTAAACTAAGGTGGAGCTCTGAATTTTCAAAACCTTTCATCACTTTTATAACCTTAGGTAAGAGCAGAACACATGACCACTATTACTCCCATTATAGACTCAAGGCACAGTCCTGGGGTAATGGCAAGAGTTTATCAAGAGTGAGCCTCCAGAACTTTACAAAAAACTCAAAACAAACAATTTTAAAACCTCCCCATAACCCCAATCAAACAAACAAAATATTCAGGGTATAGATACAAAAGAGATGTAGTTCAGAGCAACCATAATAACTCTTTTTTTGTAAATTTTCTTTGACTGGCCAAGTGGAAAGATATCTTTTCTAGTTGAACTGAGCCTTTTACTCTGCTTTAAAGAAATTGCTTCATTTCTTTTTCAGTCTCACATAGTAATCACGAGGCATCAGTCTAGCATTCTTTACTAAATTAAGAAGATCCTTTCCCACCTTTTTAGCACAGGAAATAGCATTTCCATGAGCTGAACACTTCTACAGGACAGTGGCAATAAGCACAAAGGTGTCCCTGCTAGAGCCGCCCTTGTTCCAGAGGGGCACAAGGGAAAGCGTGGCAGGTTCCCTGTCAGGCTGCACGGTGTTCCCCATGCCTTTCCTTCTGTCCTGTTTAAAATTTTATGTGACCTTTTCACAGCAAACACCATTCACTATGCCCAAGCAGGCAGAAATAACCAGCTGGTATTTAGAGCCTTGATCTTCTCCCAAGGGCCTGACATGGAGCGCTCCCAGTTCTACACCAGCCTTTCAAGCAGCAGGATCTTACCAAAGGAAGTGTGGACATCACTTTTTCCCCTTCACTGTTTTAGTTCACTCATGTAAGTTTTCACATCACTCTGCTTTTTCTGGACTCTTGGATTTTTTCAGTGCTAATGGATTTTTCTTGGCCTTCAGGAAATTCCCTGCGAGTCTCAGGCAGATTCACCTCAAAGGCTCTTGGATGAACAAATGAAGCCAGAACAGTTCACAGTGTCACCAAGTTGTCTGTACCAGATGTGACACTGCACAAAATGAGTATTGCAAGGTGGCACCAACCAATTAGACAGTTATTACAAATTTTTTTTAAAAATCTTCCTCTGGCTAGAGAGGTCTACGCTCTTCCATACTAATGAATGGAATGGCATACTAATGGACTGTCATAATCACCTATTTTATAGCAATGGAATTATTTTAATTAAGTAGTCATTCACAGGTAGTCTGGTGCCTAATTTCTAGCTTGCATGTGGTTTATTTACTAATAAACTAATTAAAGTTAAGATATAAAAGCTTATTTTGAGAACAGGAATTACACAGGGAGAAGGAGAACTGCATGTTGGTCAAAATTCTCAAGTAAATCTTAATGTTAGCAGATTGAAAGCAATTACATTGTCAAGGTCTGTGCTGGAAAAACTACTTTGTTTCTTATTTTCTTTTCAAAAAGTCTCATCTGTCACATTTTCTGTCTTTCTTTTCTTATAGGCACTCATAAACTATGAGCTGGGATGCAGCTTAGACCTTCAGCCCTCGCAGTAGTCTTCTGTGACCTTTTCAGTCACACCATTACACTGATGAATTAATCCAGAGGAACAACAATGCAAAGGAAAGTATTAAGGCAGGCATATAAGGTCATAAAAATTAGCATGCAAAGGGCTACATCTATGACTTGGATCATTGAATGTGATATCAGGATTCTTCAGATCTGCAAAACGCTGCGATACTTAACCAACTTATGTCCATATCCACACAAAGGACCATTGTTGGGGGGGGGGGCGTTAATTAAGAAATCCCATTACCTGTAGTGCCAGTCCAATGCCAAAATGCTTTGTACTCATTCTAGATCAGGATCAAACATCCAGACATGAACTAACTGCCCTAACTCCCATCCATTACCAGAAACAAGGATACGTTTCAGCAGCAACAATGTCACCAGCAATATGTTAAAATAAATTTTAAGATAGCTTAATTAGTAAATAAAACTCATTGTGAAGAACAAGAATTGGCTTCTTATTTATTCCAGGCCCTAGGTAGATCTGATGAATCTAAGCCTTTGCTGTATCTCAACAGCATATTCAGAGTGTGCTCACAATTTCTCAGGCAAAGCAAAAAACAGCTCTCTGAAGATTTCTTATGAGGTGCATCGTAAGTCAGTTGCATTTACTTAACTAGCACATTTTCAGCAATGTTGAGCTTATGATCTCCATGATTAAGAGCAATATGCTTACAAAATACAAAGAAAGGAAATTAACTGCTCTGTCCCTGAAGAGTCGCTGGCTTTACCAGATAATTAAGAAGTTCTGCGTTTTTAGCTTATGATTAGCTGCAATCAGAAAGATGATCTTTATTATCCTGGGTTTTTTTTCCATCAAGACTTCTGAAATAGATAATGAAGACAGCAAAGGAAAGAGCAGAGCAATCCAAGGAAATGAGTACATACAATACAACAGAGCACAGGGATGTTCTTGTCTATTCCAGAAAGAAGGTCTAAATACTGTAGTATTCTAATAACTATTTTTAACTGCACACAGAACTCTAAGCAAAGATTGTACTTTAAAATCAATCCTCCAGGAATAAATTTTCTGGCATGTTTTATAATCCATATGAAATCTAAAGGCAAGAGTTGATTGGGAGATGAGGTACAAATGGAAATGATGTCAATAAAAGAAACTTGAAACATAAAATACTGTATGAAAGATTACTATTTGGACTGTACATGTTGTGTAGCAATTCTATGAACTGCTTAGATCTTTGCATTTTTCCTGTACCAAAGAACATCCTTCACTTTCAGATTTCAGCAATTCATGCTGTTGGAGCTTAGTTCTTTTCAAAATGCTATTCCTGCAAAATGCAGCTCACAGAGTACAATAGGGAATAAGCCTTTGCTATTGATAATGTGTTTCTTGCTTCAGGGAAGACACTTAAAATTCTTAGTTCTCAAGCATTACTTAAATTGGTGACAAAAAGACATTTTAATTGTTTTCAAGACTGGAACATAAGATTTTAGAATCTCTAAATGTAACATCTCTGTAGCTGGAAGTATGCATTATTTAACCAGAACAATAGTTCTCATTAAAACTTAACTTAGTTTTTCAGCTTTCTCAAAACATCTGCTACTCATGGGATCTGGTTTTGTAATTATAATAAACAAAATTTCTCTAGTGATGCTCTTTTATTGCAAAAACAAGAGGTTTCTAGGACTTCTTCATAGCTTTGATAAACTCAACCTTATTGCAATAGAAATAATTAGTAGACATTTGTTATTGTTATTTTACATCTATTACTTTAAAAGTTGATGCCACAGCTCTTGACTTAGTTACCATAGTGCTATCACTTGAAACAAAATTCTGGTAACCATGTCTTTACAGAGGTTTAATGAAAACAACTTCTTTTCTAAGGCATATTTTGAAATTAATACATGACAAGTCACAAGCATAATCTGAAAGCTGTACATGTGCCAGTGATGCAGAGGATACAGATGTCAAAACATTGAAAGATCTGGGACAGCTGGTAATATTTGACAACAAAACTATTTGAAAAGGATTAAATACTTTGGAAAGAGGCACCATAAGCATTTTTTATAGGTTTTGATGCCAATTTTCCGGATTAGTAGGTTTGTCAGCTTGCCAAAAATATGAAATACAAAATATAGTGCTTATCTCATGACTGGGAGTTGTTGTGATCCCAACACAGAAGTTTCCAGAAGATAAAAGCCAGGCCTTCTTTTTTACCCCATAACTGATTTACAGCAAAAGGATGGAAGATTTTACCTGTGAGTTTTGGATAACGCTCTCTTTCTTTTTGCTAAGAGTATAAACCAAAAATCAGTACCCATGCTAAGGAAATGACAGGATAAGTGTGTAAATGTAGATTCTCAACAGCACAGTTTCTACTCATAGTACAAGTCCCCCAATTTAAATCAAGGTAACCTTAAAAACCATCCAGATGACATTCTGCCTACGTAGTACCTGTACAGCCCAGGTAAATTGATCCTGACTGTGGAAAAGGACAGGAAGAAGAAGATATTTCTGATAGAAAACACATCCACTTGGCAAATTCCAGTGCCTCTAGACTGAATCTTCAAGTGAAACAGGATAAAGTGTTTTGCTAAAAACCTTCAAATACAAAGCTGATTGAAATCTTCCAAATGAAAGGAGTTTTACCATATTTCCATTTCTTTTTCTTTTCAACAGCATTTGAAACTGCCTGCACATCTTTTAGTCTTCTCAAACTGAGCTCCATCAGTTCCTTCATCTGTACTTTTCACTGGTAAATAAGATTCCATTTGGGCTGTAGAAGTAGATGAGGAGGGCACAGTGGGACTGAAAGCTTCCAGCAACCAATTGCCCTGAAATGTGCTCTGGTCTCTGAACACTCTGGACCCAAGCAGATAAGAAACCTGCTGAGGCAATAATCACCTTCTTTTTATTATTTCCTTTATTATGCTTTCTATTTCCATCCTGAGTCTCATCCCCAAGCCACAAATTAATTCTATTTATTTTCTATTTCATTTTATAGACAAACATGCTATTCAGATTTAAATATTCTACCTTCCTGAGGCGTCCTGGCACATATCACATATGCCATATAGCAGTGTTAAACCTAATGAACAGATTACATATGGGCTTTTAAAATGGATTAACAGATACAAAACTATGACAAAAACATAGCACTACCTGCACTATACTGTTTAAGAGGTAAAAGTTTACATTTCCATAATTATCTGGGTCACAGAGGCTGTACCCACATAGTCTAAATCTTGGAAATGCTATAGTCACATTAAGGAATAGGGTTGGAAAAAAGTCATTAGCACATTCAGGGGACAAGAATAAAATGTATGTGTTGCCTGTGCAGGAGATGTGATGAACAGAAAACCTGCAGAAAGTTTCATGTTTTTCACTGAGATTGAAATAGAGCACCACTAGGAGACTCTTTCTGCTTGGCCTCTCTCACTACTCCCACCAGGATCAGCCACCCCGCAAGAGAACTGAAATAAAAAGGTTAGGTGGACACTTTGGGTTATATTTAGTCATTGCCTAGTCCTTATCTCCAGTTCAGCTCTTCCTTCCAGTAAAATCTCTGTTAGCATAGCTGAACCAAACTGACACCTCTCAGCTCTTTAGACCCTCCCCAAGGTCTAAAGGAGATGAAACACAGCATAAAGAAATGTACAGAAGTTGCTTCTGCATCAAGCATCACAGTGGGAGTTGAGGTAGGGAGTCATCAAGAGCTGAGTGAGAACCTAATTTTGGTACCCCAGTAGGTTGGTACTGTATATTTCTCTGCCTCAAGGCCTCCTGCTCTACACAGATTTCATAATTTGAAGATTTCCTAATTCTGCATGACTTTTCTCTGCTTTATATGTTGAGGCAAGTGAACACACCCTTAAAACTTGCCTGGTCTCTTAAGTGTAAATAGAGT
>WEIU01014498.1:142672-158557 GCA_013389925.1 Aegithalos caudatus
CAAAACTGAAGATTTGAATGGTTTTCCTGTTTATGATCACAAAATTAAACCAGCCACAAAAATCTCAAGAACAACAAAACAACATTAAATTGAGTAATATATTTAGATAGTATATAAAAAATAAAAACATTATGAGACACTTCAAGGTGGCAAAATATTGAAAACACAAAATCAAACTCACCTACAGTCAAAAGGAATCAGTTCCCTAAGAAAATTAACTAAGATGTTGCTATTTTCCTGCACCTTTATCGAATTTCTGCATTTATTTTGCTGAACAACTACTGTTCATTAATGCAAACATAAATAGAACTGGAAACTAAACTTTTTTACCATAACAAACATGTATTCAATTCTTTCCTCAGTCTTAAGGTTTACCATTTTATTCATGGGTATTTTTACTTAAGTAAAATTAGAGTCCTTATTTACGTTGCTGTTCAAAGATTTGTTATTGTATTTAGTTAAATTACAGCAGCACATAATATTATATCATGTTCTTATCAGGATTCTATATTTTTTAAGGAAAAGATAGTTACAAATGTGAAACCAAGAAGGCAAAGAAATTCAGTGTATTTTCTTCTCCATATCCAGTTTCAATAACAAAATTATTGTCCAGCTGGAGCAACTTTATGGCTCAATACATTTCAAAACCACTTTCAAAACATAGAAAAACAGTATTATAAAAAATAATTCATCCTCAAGTTTAATTTCAACATCTAGAACATAACGAATATTTAATGCTTGTCAAGTCAACACTGCCAAGTTGCCTTACACTGTTCAAATGTGGGAAAAATGGGAAACAAGGGCATATTTGCCCATCAGAGGGTACAAGATTATTTGTGTATATATATATGTATATATACTATTTAAATCAATTTTAGAAGCTTACAAAACCAAGCTACAAACAAAGCCCCCAGCCATGGCTTATTTACTCCAGTCAGAGCTGCTCTTTGAGAGTGCCTGACAGAAGGACAGAAGGAGGAATTCTGCTCCTGCTCCCAGGACACAGGCAAATGTGCAGCCTCAAAGAGCTGCACATCCAACTGTGGGACCCAGGAGACTTAACCCATTTTGATCAAATCAAATTTACTGATATAGCTGTTCTTATATTTTGAAAAAAAAAAAAAAAAAAAAAATTTAGGACCTTAGCAAGCATTAAATCAACCTACTAGAAGGTAATCCTCCATCCCATAAGCAAACAATATAATTCAAGTTGTAAAAGGCATGAGTCATAGTAATTCAACTTTAAGATTCTGTAATTCTTCTCCAGACAAGCTTGTTTCCTCAAGAGAATAAGTGCCCTGAAATCCTGGCACAGTGGAGCACTTCAGCTAGCAATGAATCCTCAGCATAATATTAAAACCAAACACATCACACAAATCTAAAATAAACACAAATGCATCATTTTATATATGCATAAATTCATCAAGAGTCCTCTTTACATTTTTTCGTTAAACCAAACAGTATTTTCACATTTGCTATTTTTTTTTCTTTCTAGCTGAAGAACATGGAAATAGATTCTGGGAGAGCTGCACCTCTAGAAAGCCTCATTCCAGCAGCAGCACAAAGCATGGTGGTAGGACAGGCTGGGAATCAAAGCAATAATGTGCTTTTCTTCCAGGGCTGGAGCCTCCATTTGGACAAGAGCAGGGCTGACCACAATCCCCTCAGCCAGTCTGATCAGCTGTGATCCCACTTACTGCCACAATCCCCTTTAACAGCCTCTGGACATTGCAAAATCAGTGTGTGGGAGATTAGGAGCACTGGGCTTCTCTTTCAGAAGGGGTGAAAATGGTTATTTTCAGAATGAAGTCAAACTGATGTATAACTAGCTGGTAAAGATAACACCACTGACCTCTGCTCTGTTCAAGGGCTCATAAATAATTAAAACATAAAATCTTTGTAAGTGTCTGGTTAAACACAGGCATCTAAATCCCATTTAAGCACCCAGATAAGGAGCTTGGTTTTAAAAGGCATCTGTTTACTACCTTCCACAGTACTTTTCACTGACATTTTCATTTACATGCATTTCCTTACCTTAAGAATTGTTTTCTTTTAATTCAGTGATTTACAGGGGCACCTCTCTGTGCATTAAAGTGTCTATTCTTATTAGCAAAAATAAAAGGGCATTGTAAGTCACTGCTACTGCAACAGTGTATCAAAAAAATCTGAACTGAGGAGAAACAAAACAAAGAAATACACAGTTCCCCAAGATCACTGTATACATAAAACCACCTCCCCAAATGGAATTTATCAAAAGGTCAGACTTAAAAAGCAGCAATTCATAAATACTAATTACCACCTTGCCAGTGATTGCATGATAACATTTACTGGTGCATAATTGAATAGCAAAAATCTAAAAAAACAGAGAGCGTGGGTAGATTTAATAATTAATTCCTCCCACGCTAATCAGTTTCTGAATATTTCTTACAATAAGCACAATTCTATATTCTTGATTCCTTTTTCTTTTCTTTTTTCTTTGTGAGCAACAAACTGTGAGTCTGTCTTTCTAAAACTAAGGGAAGGGGAACCATTGTAAATAACAGTAAATACAATTTTTAATAAATTTCTAAATATTTTAATTGTATCCAAGTTTTTGCTTCATTGCTGAATATTACTTGGATTTTTTTTTTTCACAAAACATGAGTTCTTTTAAATTACCCCATTAGAATAAGATCACCTTTCCTCAAGTCTTCTTCCTAAACTGCACATCTGTAATCCAGCGCATTTATTCATGTGTGTTATCATACACATAATTTAACAGCCATCAGCCTCTATCCCCCACTATCCCAACAGCTGGGTTGTGGTGAAGGACAGCTCATCCCCACCTTCTCAGGTGTGAGCAGACAAAAAGCTCTGTGCTGCTGTGTTTCAGGGCTGGGAATGTCAGGATGTCATTATCCAGATCACAGCTCTGATTCACAGGCAGCCACGGTGAGCTCACCATGCTTTACTGTGCAAGGGATAAATGAGGCCAAAAGCACAGGAGCAGCTGCCAGAAACATGGCAGGAGATGGGGCTTAAAATCACACATGGGTCTAGTGACTTGGGGCAATTTGAGCACAACCCCTTACACTAACTGTTGGCTACAGGGGAAGTACCAAAATATTATGTCAAATCATAATATTTTTATTATTTCATTTCTAAATTTCAGCCAAACTTCATCTTTTCACAATATTTTGTTAGAACAATATATTCTCCAGTCCTATGCTGGAGCAATGTCAACAGAAAAATCCCAGTAGCAAGGCACACAATCCTCTACAGGCCATATGGAAACCAAATTGCTACAGCGCTTGTCAGAACACACAAAAATATCCAAGATTATGATACAGTCCTCCTGGGTTTCAGTCCTCCTGAAACAGGTAGGCTTCATCCATGGAAAAGACGACTGATATTTTTCCTTGTAAATATATACAGAAAAACACAGCAAACAAAAGCCAACCCCTGCTCCCCAAGATTCCAAAATACTTTGAAGAACTGAAGAACATTCTCCAGCTAACACTCACCAAACACAGGCACACCCTTCCAAATACCCTTGTCTCCCACACTTCAGAACACATCCAAAGTCACAGTGGAAGAGGAGCAGCACCACAAAGCCCAGTACTGTAAAAAAATCCAAACCTTGGAGTCACGTGTGTTTAACTGACATGAAATAAAACCTGCAAGATAACAGGGCTGAAGAAAATCCTTTGTGCCAGATCCATTCCCCAGAGAGCACCAACCACCAATCCTACTTTGCTCCAGAATGTTTGGTATTAAGATTTTCTCCTCTGCACTTCAAGACACAGAATCACAAAACACAGGCATCACCCATTCAAGGGCAACTAAAAGTCTGAGACAGAACAGTTCTGAAGCTTTATCTACTATAGCCAGAATCAGCTCTGCAGGCCTCTGGGAGACACCAGTAGTGGTTCTGGATTGTCTCCCATATCTCACAGGTGTCTATTGGTGAGCTTTGATGAGAATTAATGAGATAAAAAGGACTGCAGAGACCTTTGGCAGAAAACACACTGGAAAGGAGGCCCTTCCTGAACCACTTTGTTTCTTCTGGGTTTGGATAATGAAGATTATTTCCCTTGGCTGCAAGGGAAAATTGACATGAAGAAGTCTCTCCCGTGGTAAAATAAAAAATGAATTTGTAGGCAGACCCACATCAAGATGTTTCTCTGTCCATAACCTGCAGACTTACTCTAGTGAATCTGGCTAAAATCTAATAGGGAAAAAAAAAAAAAAACAAAAAACCAACCTGGCAGTGTATAGAAAAGTACCACATAACAATAAACTCATTTTTGCTTTACCTACAACACTCAAATACAGCAATGTTGCATTCCATACAGACTATATATACAATTGAGAAAGCAAAACCAGCCTGGTGACACTGAAGACCAAGTCACAATTAGAGTGTTGTCTAATTTGGTTACTTTGATTGCGGGCAGAGGATCAGTATGATTTATCAGTTTTGGGGGGGTTGTTGAGTCTTTTATGCTGTTTGGGTTTTCACAAAAATATTTTAATTTTTTAAAAATGAGGCCCTTTCTCCAAGATCTGCCAAGCAAGACATTCACCACACCAGGATGAGATGGATTTCTGGGTCAGTGCCACAGGGCCTCAGGTCTCACATAACACAGCCTTGAGCAGAGGGACAAAGCAGAGATGTGCTGTGGGAGGAGGATGAGCAGCAATTCCTGTCTTGGCTAATCCCACCTGAAGTCACTGCTTGACCTAACACCACATATCAGCACTTAATCCCTCCATGGAGGATTATTTCCTCCAAGGAATTCAACTATTAACACTGCAAGCTTGCTGGCTTTGGTAAATGTGCTGCTGTGTAGTGGTTTGGTTGGGTTTTTTCACTCCCTTCTCTGGAAGCAATCCATCATTTCAGCACGTGTGAATCCCATCAAACTATTGCTTCACAAAAACAATTTAGCAGACTACATAAACCCATGGAAATCTCTCCAGAATTAATTTGAAACTTCTATTTGACTGGAGGAGGAAGAAACTAACCAAATGTGACAAGGAGCAAGCTGAGTGACCCTGAAATGGGTCACAGCATCACAGGCATTCCAAGGTCCTCACTATGCCCTACCTAAAGGTGAGATACACAGCTCACATTCAAACCACCTGCAGCATATTCATTTGCTACTGGATCATGATAATGACTTTAAAAGTTTGTCAGGAACAGGAGAGGAACTGGGGGAGGTAAAAGCACAAAGATGTTCAACCAAGCACGTGAGGGGGAACAGCAATACAGTCATTAATATTTCACTTTTCCATGAAGAAACGTTACAGTGACTTTTCTGGCAATTCACAAAATCATTTGAGATATTTGGTAGAGGAAATATACCTACGAAGAATTCTGCTAATGTGAGAAAGCAATATGGGAAAGTTTGGTTTGCTATTTTATGTGTTAGCTAAAAATAGGTTAGAGAACTATGTTTTAATGTCTATGCCATAATGGCAACAATCAAGATTTACAGAATAGAAAAAAGTACATAAGGCTTTTTGGTTTTATTGAAGCTCCTGTAATTTCTACAAATAGACTAGTACTTAGTTCAAAATCTCTCTCCTGTCCCTTGGAAACACATTATCTTTTCTAAATTTCTTCAATCTTGCTCTGCTATTTGAAAAGAAATAACGTACCAAAATACTTGGGCTTAAGAGGCTTGGATTTTGTGTAGTTTGTTACAAAAATTTCTACCAGAATTTGAGTTAAAAATCACTGTACCTTTGTCCAGAAGATAACCCCTCAAACATTTCACAGCCCAAACCAACCTTTCTCCTTAGGAATGCATGAAAGATAATTTTAGTGAATATGGCAGACACAAGCAGAAGACTACATATATGCTGCCAGTGATTAAGCAAAGTGTTTTCAAACTCGAATGGATGAGGGGGCCTATTTAATATTGGGACTGCTTTCTGACAGTCTTAATTTACACATCAAAAGAGAAATACACTCTAAGATTTTGTCACTGTAATGGTTTTGCTATTACATTAACTAGCAATTACTACACAATGCCATGCAAGCTGACTAGGCTTTAAATGCCAAGTCCCAATTCTGAAACCTCCTTAGGCTGTTATTTCAACGTCTTCTACACTTTGAAGGGAGAAAATTACAAAGGTTACAATTGCATGGATTAATAATGGCTAAAAATGCCTACAAATGCTGTTTTCTAGCCTCTGTACAAGGAAGCAGAAAAATATCAGTTGTGGTTTACTCTTTTCTCTGCTCTACACAGTATTTGAAATGCAAAGCACAGGGGTGGAAGCTGTAGAAATGTTATCTTCTTGTTCTCCTACCAGAAAGTGCTGAGCTTCTCTGGGACAACTAATTTTTGCATTTAAGCACATTTACAATAGCACATTGCACAGGATGAGCATGTTTGGTTGTATCAAGTGATAATGCATTTTCTTTGGGTTTTTTTACTTTTGTCTCTCACAGCTATGAGGTACCACAGCCCTAAACTGTGTGTGTATATTTTGCTTGTGTTCCACAATAACCACAATTACAAACTGGCCAACTGCAAATATTCAACTTTGATTTGCTGATTTTTTTCATGCAAAGGTTCTGGCACAGATGGATTCTACTTCATATGCTTTGATTTGTTCTTTCCACATCCTGGTTCAGCTCTCCCACTGAACACCTCCAGAGCACTTAACTAATACCTCACTAGGCAGACCCTCATCTGATACAAATCAGAGGTTCACTGTAATTTGCTTTAATAGAAATATGTCTATTTATGAAATAAACAGATCACCTCTCTGTTAAGGCAAGAAATAAGCATTTGGGCATGCCTTTCTCTGCATTAGTATTTGATACCAGATATCTTTCCTTGCAATCTCCTCATTTTCTGTTCTGCAGTTGTTCAGGTTCTTTTTAATGTGAAGCCACAGTGCCACCTGCTAAGGTGCATAAACCAAATTATTAAATACAATAACAGAGGCCTCCTAAAATAGAGACAACACTTAAGAGTTAGGAAGCCAGGTCACAGAGCTTTGTAATTAATCCTTCAAACAAATATTCAAAGGATTGACACTGATTTTGGTGGATGCATTTTCCAAGCTACTTGACGAGATCAAGTTGGCTTGTAGCAACTTTGAAACAGAAAAGAGAAAAATAGGTAATTAATATAATTAATATTAAGAGATAAAATGGAGACTCAAGGACTTCATGTACTTTTTACTTCTTGCAATTATTTATCATTCTTAACTAATATAACTTCCCATACAGTTTTTCTCCATTATCACTTAACGTTTCCTCCCCCATTATTCTGGTATTGTTTCCTATCATTAGATTTTTTGACCCATTTCACAAAAATAGATTAATTCCTCATCAGAATTTAACACCAAACTCACAGCCAATGGAAAAGAGTGACTGGATCAGACAGAACTCTTGGTTTAGCAGCAGTTCCTGTCAGGCAGGGCTGGGAGCACTGAGCACTTGCAAATGCCTTTAACTGTTCCTTGATGCTCCTCAAAAAGCCCCTTGATGGCCTCCCCACAATTCATGTTGCCATTAATATTCAAATTCAGGGTGCTGAAAATGAAATATGCCTGTAAGGAGGTATAGATTTGAGCAACTGAAATACATCCAACAGCTTACTGTCTAAAAATGTCGTGGAAAGGAAACCAAATAAACTAGCAAATAAACATGTTTCATACACAAACATCTGTGAGCCTGTGTTGAACTCACTGCACAAGGTAGTTTTAGTCCCCCTTTTTGAAAATCCCTGCCAAAAGAAACATTTCCATTTGCTCTCTGCAATGCATGGGCCCAGCTGCTATTTCCAGAATAAAGTAACAGACATTTTGCTCCCTCTTGGCCCCTCACACTAGGAATTCATCAGCCAGTTATGCAAAGGACACATTTGTAAACAGAGATTTCTTCCCTAATCTCAAAGCATTCTGTACTCTATTTTTTCTCCCCTTCAGCATCAGTATAAGCAATATTATATGACATTATTTATCTCAACCCATGTCTTCAAGGGTCCTTTTACTAGACAGAAAGAGCAAAAGACCCTTGTAAAAAGGAAAACAATCCCCTCTTGCTATAAATAACTGGATATTTTTTGCTAAGTATTTGTTGACTACATTATTTCTTTCTTTTCCTGGAAATTGGGAAAAAAAGTCAGCTTTCAGAGAGTTAATTGTTCCTTTAAATTGATCATAAAGAATTCTTGTAAGGCAAGAGAACATTTCCCTTCACTTTAAGCTACTAAAAACGTGACTTTGACAAAAAAAAAAAAAATGTATCTGTAAAAAGATGTAAGAACTATATTGATAACCATCTTCTTTTGGATTTTCCACTCACTGATTACAGATATATATTTAAAAATTATACAAAACAAGCTGGGAAAAGTTAAGAATTTTACTAGGAGATGAAAATACTTATTTACAGTATCTTTCACCTTAACTTTTAATCCTAGAAGAGCAATCTGTTTAACCTAATGGTGCTATTCAACTGGGCCTTGTCTTTAATTATTCATTTCCTGTAAACAAACATTCCAGGCATCTATCAAGTCCACAAACATGAAGCAGAAAAGAGTTCACAATTTCATTTTATATCAGCCAAAAGTTTCTTCTACTCTGTTATTGTTGCTGTGCTGCCAGAATCTGATGTTCAGGAAGAAAACTAGATGCCCAATTTAGTTAAAAAACACAACAAAACCTGCCACACCTTACCAAAATAAGTTGTATTTATGAGCAGCTCTCACTAAACCTACCAAGAGGTGCAAGGCATTTTTTGTGTCATGGCCCTTCTCCTTCAAGGACCTCAGGGTGCTGAGCCAGCTTTCATTCCACCAGGGTGCACCCACTTTCATTTTGTGCCCTGACCTTGGTGACCAGGGCTGGAATCAGAGCTGCAGAGCATCAGCCAGGTAACAAATAAATCTGCTCATGCCAATGGCCTCTCTGATGCTTTGTGTAGGGAAAAAAAAAATAAAAAAGCAATGACAAAAAACAAAGAGAGCCATATCTTCATTCTAAACCAGACAATGAGAGTGTGAACACTAAGCACTTAAAGTGCTCAGAGGTATTAAGCACTTCGTGAAATACAACTGTGTGGTATCTGCAGGCATGGATCATGAGCAGATGAGATTTAGGAATTTAGTCATCTGTATTATTTCTCTTCATAATTTTTCTTTTAAAAGCTGTAGATTCTCATATTTATGATTTCATTGTGCTTTAATTCACTTATGCTTTAATAAGTGAAAAGGGTTTGGGGGGCTGGGAGTGGGGAAATAGGTTGTAGTTATGGCTTTGAATAATTTAGTCTTCAGTTAAATCCAAGCTATTTTAATGATTTATTAAACATTCTGCAGCAGTTGTATTAAACAGAGACCAGGAGAAATTAATGATTAGGTGATAATAGCTGGAGATCCTATCACTGTTACCCAGCTAAATTGATTTTCTCAGAATAACTAAATAAAAAAATTAAAAGCTACATGACAAATCACAAAATTTTGTTAAGCACACTACATACTGCAAGGTCCCAAAGGGACAAAAAATAAGGAAACATTTTTTTCCCAATTCTTAAAATGTCAGAATACATTTTTGTTTTTATTAAACTCTTCTACAAGATATGACTCCCCTCTTCAGTGCAATTTGTATTTCTTTAGTTGAAATTGTTTTTTTCAAGAAAGTACTAAGTCTCTCTGACATAGCTAACTCTGAATTCCCTATTCATATTAGTATGAAAGTCCCATGCTCCGTGCATTCTTTTCCCTGGTGCATCCCTGTGCACTCACAGCTAACCCCGGTCTCTAAGATGTCTCCAAGTTATTCCCTTGTCCAATAAACTTCACCTCACAGTGCACTCTCCATAAACCTCAGTCCCAGCGAGGCCAGGCAGTAGAAGAGCTGGGGCTGCAGCACCCATCAGGAGCAGGGTGGGTGCCCTGTGCAGGGGCTGCAGCAGCTGGGCTGGGGCCCTGGCAGAGCCTGGCACTGCTTCCCTGCACAGAACCACCCAAACAGGCTGGGGCTGCTCCCCACTGCTCCCTCGAGCCTCCTAAGAGTGCCAACCCCACAGCTGGGGCACAGGGGCAGGACCTTTGTCCCTCAGTTCCCCAGTTTGCCACCAGCCTTTTATGTCACCTCGCTACACTTCCAGGTTGTCCACAGTCATCCTCTCCTGCCTGCCTTGCACACAGGGGGAGCAGAGAGTAAAATCCCATCTGTCACCCCATCTTAGAGTTACAGCTGAACCAGAAATCTAAACTGAGGAAATTACACCTCTTAGAAACCAAAAGATTCTGAAAGCCCTTCCATTTAGGGAAAAAAAAAAAAAAAAAAAGTATATGTTCATTTACCAGGCTCAGCATCAAGTCAGAGGTTGCTCCCTGAATAATTGCTGTCATAAGAACTTCTTAACCTCCAATTAAAAAGAAATCTTACAGATGAAATTAGCCAGCTGCACATGAATAGCCTCAAAAAGGATTTAAAAAAAAATCTGAAAAGATTGTCCCTTAAGCTTTCTTCACAAATATCTGGCCACTAATAACTTGCCTAGTTCAACTGACTATGGAAATTACATTTTTTAAATGGAAAATGGAAAACAAAGTTGTCCAAATTTATTATAGCCCATTTATATTCAAGACTGTAAGTTTTGAAATTCCATCTGCAGTAAATTACCAGGCAAGCAATTTGATAAACCTTCACATAGCTCTTGATGGGTATCTCCATTCTCACTCAGGCACATGTCCAAGATCCAGCATGCATTTGTGCAGACCTGCTACATGATAAATACAGACTAGTCCAATACCATAAAGCACTTCTGTCTTACAGAAAGTCAGGTTATAAATCACATAAGGAAAATCATTCTCAGAACAACTACATTGAAGCGCAGTCAACACTTAGCATCAGAAATGCTGAGCACAAAAAGTGTAAGGAAGGTCTGAACTTCCAGTGCAGCCTGCTGAAATGCAGCACAGGGGGTTGCACCAGCACACCACAGCATTTTCCATTGTGCCTAATGAATTTTTTGGCCTTGCAGCCATTCAAACAGCTCCAAAGCAGACTGCTGAAATAAGAATGCAGCTGTTGAGAAGTTAGCCCTGTGCTCTAATCTGTGAAGTAATGAGCAAAACAAGCTGAGCAAACTCAACAGGAGACGAGGGCCACTTCACCAAGGCAAACAATACCCTGTATTCTCATGGTGTACAGAGCTTTTACAATGCATCAGGGAAAAAAGGTGCCTGCCTGGAGACTTGTGTAGGGGAAAGTGATTTTTTATCTGTAAAGGTTTGGTTACAATTGTCTTGGCCAGGCAAAGAGTCCAGGTCCTGTGATGGTATGGGCAGGAAACATCTCCCTAAGGCCTCCCAGTGGAAATAATCCATTGGTAGGGGCTAAACAGAATAAATTAAATTTCAAATGAGAACAACAAGGACTCAGGGTTATTAAACAGGGTAAACAATAGCAATAGGAATATTTATTAGGGCTGCTGGAATGGGACCCTACAAGTATTTATTTAGCTATTACATATGAAATTTTGCTTGAAGCCATTTGCAACTCCTATTGGTTTTATTATTATCCAGCACCCATTCTGGACAAAATCACAGTGTACATTCTTGAACTTCTCTTTCAGGAATCAGCCTAGCTGATTCCTCAAATCCTGCCAGCATGTCTGTGTATCCCAGCTGTATCCACAGGGAGAGTGCTGAAGTTCCTTGAATTAGCTGTACCTCTAGCACTAAGCCCATTCATTATTTAATAAATTGAGGAAGGTATTTCCAACAGTAGTGAGAGCACAGTATAGAAGAGGATGACTAAAACTACCTTAAAAGTTGTAATCCCTGTGTAAGAGCCCCTCACAGTCATTTTTAGGGACGGCAGAAATCTTTACCTGTCTCACAAGATTTTATCCAGCATAAACCAGACTGAGAAAAGCTGAGCAGCTGATAATTGGTACATGCAGCTCAAGTCTGCAGCCCTGAGTTTTATGTACTCTGGTTTTTATTAGAGTAACCATTCTAAAATCAAATTATCTAAACTTTTATAAGGCCAATCAGAATCAGATCTTATTAAAGATTTATTAAATAAGAGAAGCTATGACAGTCTGAAGAGAAGATACCTGGTCTGAGTGGAGTTTTAAAGTTGCATTCTCTAAGACTTAGTGGGCTGAATTTCTGGCATATTGGACTGGTTGAAACAATAGACACCTTATATTTCTTCAAATAGCTATTTTGGATTCTCGAAAGATATTGTGATAAACAAAGTAGCATTACTAGGAGAAAAAATAATAACAATAAGTAATCCCTGCATCTCAAGAATTCCTATTTGGAAAACAAGTGAAACAAAACCTGGTTTTATAAACTGGCTGGCGAAATTTACCTTTCTCTAGCAATTTATTTTGGAGATAGAAGGGTGAAAAATATATTTTTTTAGATAGTTGTGTAGTTGGAAGGAGGAAATAACTGGAACTCAATTGGATTGCACAATTTTTGGGGATGTTTGTTTTGGAGGGTTTTTTTTAATTTTTTTGTTGAATTTTTAAAAAGTGAAGACATCACTTAGAGTAACTATTCTTCTTATATGTAGCAAAGATATTGGGATTGAGAAAAATATTTTAGGTCCCCTCCATGAAGATGTATGTGTGTGACACAGTATTGACAACCCTTGGAACAAAAGCATGCTTAGAGCTGTAGATAATCCCCACCCTCAATGACTGCTATAAGCTCTTCACCACATCAGCCAGTGGAGTCAACTATGAGACCTTAGATATATCTAATCTACAAAACTTGCTGTCTTCTCTAGATGTACTTCTTCAGGCATTCTACAAAATCAGGCTATTTTCAAAGGTTAAACAAAATTTATATTCAAGGTTTCTCCGTAAATATATTCAAACAGGGACACCTATATTATATCAATATTATTAACTTTTATTGTAGCAGAATTATAAATTGTATCTCCCCTTCTCTTTGTAGAATTGTTAGAAGACATTTTGTGGTATAATAGCTCTCTGACAAAGTTTACAAATGCATCTGTGCATGTCTATGTGTGTGTGTTTTTCCCCTACTTTTTTCCAGTTAAAGCCTAAACATAAACAGATTAATAATCTAACTTTATTCACGTTTTCCTCACTCTTTCCCATCTAGATTGTATCTATCTGCTTAGAACAAGATCAGAACTCTGGAAAAAAAATGTTCCTGCAAAACATACCAGTAATTGTGCTCTAAAAAGGTCACATTGCAATGCTGCAGGCTGCTCCTGTGAATAAGATTATAGATGTATGTATGATTAATTTGCCATTTTACCAATTTTTTGAGCTGAAATATTTAAAATGTCATACAACTTCGAGAAAATAAAGTGGCTATCACTTCACTGAACCACAGACAGATATTAACAAAAATACCAGTGACACATTATCAAAATAATCTGTGATCAGAAATTGTTCCCATAGATTTCGATACCATGACAAAAGTAAAATTAACAGCTCAGCTCATATCAAATGTACAGAAGAACTGACTGCCTCAAACCCCACTATAGGATCATTAAAACTAAATATGTGGCCATAATTCCAAGACATATACATTCAAAAGAAATGTTTCTTCAAGCAGTAAATAAACAAAGAAGCTCCAATTTTTTTTTTTTTTTTTTTTTCTTTGAAGAAGTTTGCTGCATGAAGCCAAGGAACCACACTTTCACTCTTCCCCCATCTCTGCACCCTGTGCTCTCTGCCTCAGGCTCCTCCAGGTGATGCTGAGAAGCTCCCTTCTGGTGCATACCCTAAGCTAAAGTTCCCAACCCTGGCCCACGGGGCACAAGGAAGCACACAGACAACTCAGCTCAGTTTTACCACCACAGGATTAGCTGCAGGAAGCCCTAGGAAAATGGAATGGGTGAAGGGACACACTCAGTTCCATAGGTATGGCCTCAAAAAAGACCACTACTGCGACCTTCCAGTCCAAGAAATCCACTCAATGGATGGCAAACTTCAGACCAGGTCAGGAGTTTCTATGAAATAAAGATGTTAACAGCCTTCCACAATGGAGGGTGAGGTGGGCAAATAATTCTCAGGCCTGGTACATTTTTATAATCTCAAAAGTACCCACATTTCTGGAGGCCACAGAAGACACAAGTGCCCTCACTTGACGAGCAGTGCTGTCCCTCACCCTGGAACACTCAGTGAGCTGATGGTGCTCACTGCTCTGCACAAGTGGTTCTGCAGTGCCCAGCAAACACCAGCACACCAGTAACACTTCACACTCTGCTCTTTGCTCACACTACCACAAAATGATGAAAACCTCAACAAAAACCTTCTAGCTGAGCAGTAAGGGCAAAGCCTTTTAGAAAAACAAACCCACACTTCCTAGCATGCTCCCCACTTTTTATGAGACACTATTGGCATAACCCTAAATGCAGATGATACAGCTATCAGCTGGTACTGGAACTAGGTCTGTGTAGGAAACTTTCAAGACAAAAAGCTCAATTATTATCTCACAAATCAGCACAGATCTAGCTCATAAACAGCCACAGTTTAGTTTTCCATTGTACTGACTGACTTCTAAAACATCTTTTGTTTATGGAGCACCCCGTCTCTAGATTGTGCATAATATTTGGCAGAATTTGCTGTACAATTAACTGGACATTTTTATTCTAGGAACCTTTTATTATTCATATTTTTCAGAAGATGATCTCATAATGGAAATCTCCAACATCAAAGATAAAGCAGCCTTTACATTGTGAAATTCTTGCAATTAAAAGAAAATTAGATGCATCCATAACATTAGCTTTTAGTTAATTGCTAAGCATTTTTTTTTGTCCATGGCAGGAAGGTTCATCTAGATGCAAATGTTTCTCAAGAGAATCAGAAGGATTATTTTTATGACTATTTTTGTTATTAATACATTACTATTTGGGGGGTGTTGTGTGGGTGTGTTTCTCTCTGACCAAGAAAAAAAGCAGCAGTGAAATCTTAAGGGCTCATGAAGAAGGAAGCACCTACAAAACATGTTTTTCTTTGAAGGTTTTTTGTTTTGGTTTGGTTTTTTTTTGGTTTTTTTTTTGTTTGTTTGTTTGTTTTTTTAAACCTGCCATGTCTGGCAAACACATCTCCACCTCAGTTCACACTTCAGTTTGTTACTGGCCTATGAAGGAATTCAATCTCCTCAGCTCATCCCATGGCTTCCTGACAGGTTACAGTTAAAATACATCAGATTTTTTCAAAACTCTGAAGTGACAGTTCTGATACAAGGTCATGCCTTTTAGGAACAAGGGTTGAGATTCACAGCTTTCAAATATATTGACTGTTTACATTAGCTTGATACAAGAACATCTGAGTGACCTACCTATAATTAATTATTTAATGAGGCTATGAAGAGAATACTTTGCATTTCTGACAAGGATATTTTTTCATTGCCAAAGAAGGAAATTAAAAAATGACAATATGAAATGCAAAGGTTTATTTTAATTGGAGTAACACAGCATGCATTATAATAAAAACAGACTATGGCTGGCGTGACTGGGTGCTGTAAAGCAGGCAGCATATATAGAGTCAAATAAGGCAATTAAAATTTTATAAAAGAAGATAAAATAAAGATAAAAGAGAAAAAAGAGTCTGTGGGCTTTTTACTTTCAAAGGCTAGTACTATTCAAGACATACACATTCAATACATTTTAGTCTTAAACTCTATATAAAAAGGATTACAAAAATAACAGTAATTATTCCATTTGTTTCCCATCAAAGCATTTAAATACTTAACCTGGTAAAGTAAAATATTTTTTGGTAATAGCATTATTTTTAAAAAAGTATTAGTACTTCATCCTTTTCAGTTAATAATATTACAATTATTAGAGGTTTACTTGGCATTTAAGTGAAACAACTAAACTTCACCAGATAAGGACAATAGTTACAGAGAGAGAGAGAAAAAAAAAAAAAAAAAA
>WEIU01014498.1:158610-222651 GCA_013389925.1 Aegithalos caudatus
TTTATTGCTTCTCTTCCCAAGGTTTCCTAAACCCCTTTCTATGCTCTTTATGAGGATATTTTTCTTCACTCTTCACTCACAGCTTTTGAAGTTACCTTATTGCCACCAACTCTTCTTAACCTCTGGGGGTTTCCCTGGTTTTGTGGGACTGAGTGCCCACAAAAAGCCTCCAGAGAGCTGCAGCAGGAGCACTTTATCCTGCAGGGGCTAACTGATGTCCTTCAAGGTCTCCCAACCATTTCATCAATCTCCAAAACCACACAGGACTCACAAGCTGATTCCTTTTCAGAGCTCCCTATGTATAAAACACTTACAGGACTGAGTTTCAAAATATGCCAATAAAAAACATAAACCTACATTCATGACAACAAAAAATTGCCTCTGGAATGAAAACTGTAATTAACTTCAGTATTAACCTACACAAAGAGAAATAACAACTAACAGACCAGCTTCTATAATCACAACACTATAATCTGCTCAACAAGTAGAAATTAATTCCTTACAGATGAATTTACAGGCTGCCTCTGCTGTGAACGTCCCTCTCCAGAGGCATTCCAAACCCACCTGGACTGGATCCTGTGTAACCTGCTCTGGGTGACCCTGTCTTGGCAGAGACATTGGACTGGGTGATGCCCAGAGGTGCCTTCCAATCCTAACAACTCTGTGATTCTGCTAATTTAGGAAGACTTTTTCTTCAACAGAATTAGCACTATTTCTGTTGGAAAAAGTCCTGCTCCTTTAACAACATCTCATATTAAGACAGATAAAGTAATGCATCCAGCATCCAAATATTTCATACTACCTTCAGTAAGGACCAGAAGCTCAAACTGACTAAACTTGAAATACAGTCCTATAATTCTATTATTTATATACTTTACTATTCTTTATTATGTCAAAACACCACATTTCCACCACAAATCCACCACATTTTTACAATTAAAACTGTGCTACAGTTATTGGACTTAGATAACTTCACCTTTATGTGCAACCTAATCTTTCCTGCAGAGGTTGGGATATACTAACATGCTTCAGGGCTTCAGAACTGGATGATCTTTAAGGTAATCTCCAACACAAGCTGTTCTATTATTCTATTCTGTGATATTTTACTAACAAATACATCACACAGCTATAATGAAAGTGCTCTGAGAGGACCACAGACTACCTCAAGAACTGAGACTAGAGCGGCATTTGAAGTATGGTTTGTGACAGAATTTTCCAATCCTACTGCAAATGTTTTGGGAAATAGCAGCAAATAAACACCTCGGGACCTCTACTTTAATCCCAGTAGACCAGAAAATCTACAGTCTGTAGAAATCCTTGGGATTAGAAAAACTAATGGGATTACAAATTGTAATGTTATTTTGTAAGCCAAAAATCTCACTGATTGCCAATAGACCTTCTGGACACTTATGAGCAGTCTGGCACTCCTAGAACCTATGCCTACAGATCACAGCTTACCACCAGAAAAAGAGTGTTGTTCAAGCACAGTGCCTATGGATATTACCAGGAATGGAAGACCCTTCACTGCTTTAATAAAAGCATTTTAAATAACCTACTATAGTTCTCCACATAAGTTTCATTATATACAGAACAGTCATGCAGGCAATGCAAAATCTAGTACAGATATAGGGGGGTTAACTATATAAAGTATATGTTATTTCCAGGACTAGTATAAAGAGCATAATATTTTTCAAGTGAATGTAAAATAGCCACTGATCACCCTTTCAGATACAAGTCTTTGCCTTTCCCTTTTATGGTACCACCTCAGCCCATATGACTGGAACAGATGGTACAAATGGGTGTTTTCTTATGAGTTCCTCCCACTCACTTCTTGTCATTGTCTGGAAACAATAATACGAAAAAATCTGAATAAAGCCTTTATTGGTAGAAAAGGTCACTTTAATGAGAGACTGAGACCAGTTATTAGATCAAACACCACATTAAAGAAATAGCTTGTAGCTTAAGTTTGCCCTTTTTTTTGCACTTATAAGCAAGAAAACTCACGGTAAGCTTTGTATCAGGTTATTTCATTGATGTCATTTTGATTCCCCATCTGACGAAATACTTCATTTTAAAATTTCACACAGAATAACATGACTATGCTGCAAATAAAACATTTCAAGTCATCACTAAAATGAACTTTCTAAGTGAAGAGGTCTAGGGCAGAGCTCCCCCTCAAACTCTGTGACAGGGCCTGGGGCCATGCTGGGTTTGGTGTGGGATTGCTTGCCCAGCCTCCAGCAGCTGGGGCAGAACCTGAGCCAGCTCAGCCTCTGCTCTCCAGCAGCTCCTCAGAAACTGGAGGGGCAGCTCAGGCCTTGGAACACCTTTAGAAGCAGCTCTTGGTGTCCTGGGGTCCTGACTCAGGACACCTGCACCCCCCAAGGATGCACAAGGCTGATGCACACCTTGCCTGTAGATACTACCACGACTCGGATTACATTGGCATCACATGCAAAAAATACATATCCAGTGCCACCAATTAACAAGCTTAAATGTAATTACACTCAGGATAATAAATGCATTTGGGTCTGGAAAGATCTAGCTTTCCTGTTTTAAATAGAAATGAATGAGATATCACAGCACAAAACTACATCTCAAATTACAGGCATTAGTAGCAACAGTAATCAGTTGAAAATGAAAATTAATTGAATACAGCATTGTTCCAAACCATTTATCTGATTTGATCAAGGTATCATTAACTAATTAAGTAGCAATGCTTGAATGTACCACTTATTAAAGCACAAGGTCAGATGAAGGCCACACTATCAGCAGAAAACATGGTTAAGGAAGGCTATCCTTAGAAGGGTTTACAGAAAAGTCACAAAAGTGCACATTTACCAAGGGCTTTCAGAGTTGCCCAGTCAGTTAAAAAATTGCAAACCCTTATTTAGGGGTATGAAACTGCGTAATAATGCTATTATAACCTCTAAGTAGCTTTTCTCAAAAAAAAGAATTCTTCTCAATGCAACATACCAGTGATCTTAGCACACTTATTTATGTATTTCAGACACAGTCCTTGTGGAGGGGAGGGTTACAGAATTTGTCTATAAGCAAAAAGTGATTCAAATCCAAAAACTGACAGAAGTTTGCTCAGAATCCCTCCACAGACATTTAGGGCAGCAGAGATGGGGTGTCTAGGACATCACTACTATTCACATTTCAATGTGGCTTTTGAAAAGCTGCACCCTTCTCTTGAAAAGGTTCCACTGAGTTCCACTCTGAACATACAGTTAAGACAATTTAATTTTCCTCCCTTTAAAAAACACAAAGACCCACCTAAAGTACACAACAAAGCCTGGCTATGCCAAACAAGTGACTGATACAGTATCTCTACTTCTCAGAATTAATTTCCCTTCTCCTCTTCTCTTGGTTTGGNGACATTTAGGGCAGCAGAGATGGGGTGTCTAGGACATCACTACTATTCACATTTCAATGTGGCTTTTGAAAAGCTGCACCCTTCTCTTGAAAAGGTTCCACTGAGTTCCACTCTGAACATACAGTTAAGACAATTTAATTTTCCTCCCTTTAAAAAACACAAAGACCCACCTAAAGTACACAACAAAGCCTGGCTATGCCAAACAAGTGACTGATACAGTATCTCTACTTCTCAGAATTAATTTCCCTTCTCCTCTTCTCTTGGTTTGAGGTTGGGGTTTTTTGTTTATTTGTTTGTGTTTTTGTTGTTGTTGGGGTTTTTTGTTTGGTTTGGGTTTTTTGGTGGGGGGGAATTTTGTGACTTTTGTGTGTGGTTGTTGTTGTTGTTTCTGGGGTTTTCACTACTGTTGTCTGTGATTTTTTTCTTTTTAAGCACTATGTTGAAAGGTAAGGGCTCAGTGAATGACACAGTTCCAGTAAAACATACATTGCAAAAGCAATTCCAGGAAATATAGACTTAAGGAATGAAAGTAGTGTTGTGCCTATGACAAGTAAATTGCATGACTGTGGGGTATAGTTCAATTCCACTAGAAAAATCCTGTTATACAGTGGAAA
Organism: Aegithalos caudatus; assembly: GCA_013389925.1. NCBI lineage: Eukaryota > Metazoa > Chordata > Aves > Passeriformes > Aegithalidae > Aegithalos > Aegithalos caudatus. Next base: position 162,604 of record WEIU01014498.1, read on the forward strand.
AATTAATTTCATTCCCCATGGCCCGAAAATATTTTTTTTCTGACATTTGAGAGAATTGTAATTGCAAAAGTACAAAACCACATCTATCTTGTCATTTACTTGGTTCTGTTGTGGGCTGAATATTATCCTGTACAGCCCTGCGGTCCTTGGGAGAGCTGGGATTGCCATCCCTCTTACTGACGCCAAGATCTGAAAAAATACTACTGTTCTTCCAGTGAGACAGATTGGGAAAAGTCTTTCTTTTTGCTTATAGGGCTGGCAAACAATACCTCAAGTATTTATTATTTGCCTCCCATTTCTTAATGTCTTTATTTTAACCTGTGGCCCTCACTGAATACAGACTGCTGTAGCTGTCTGTTGGACCAGGCAGGAGGATTGCCTCCCTCCTTTCTGCCCCCTGATCTGGAACAGCATCCCTGGGAGACTCTCCTTTACCAGCTCCAAATGCCTGGAAGAATAAAGCTCAATAATGGAAAAAAAAAAGAAGGTTGGAACAATCAAATCTGTACTCAAATCCAAGCAAAAAGAATTGAACTTGTTTATTTCCCCATGCCTTGTAATTAGTTTTTTTGGTTTGCTTTTTTTGGTTGTTTTCTGTTTTTTGGGGTTTTTTTGTTGGTTTTTTTTTTTGTTTTGTTTTTTTTTTTTGTATTTCCTATATAATGGGAGAAGTAAGGAACTGTGAATAGTGTCCTGGGGTGGGAGTAGGGACTCCACCCCCAAAAATAAAATTCAGCTAAATCTCAGTAAGAAGCCAGTCCTTGAAATGACTAAAAAGCCTTATAACTGGTATGTCTTATACATAACTGGGTAAGAAAGACCTCAGAGACTCTTTATATAAGGCAATGAATATGGAATGAAAATGGGAATTGACTCACTTTAAAGGCAGATGTAAATGCAGATAACCACTACCAACAATGAAACCTGAAGATAAATAAATAAATTCTCTGGTCTAGAAAGGCATTATGTACCCATCAGACATTTCTTTGCCTAAAGGTAAGTAATCACATTTTAAAATTGTACTGCAATCACTAAGCCAAAAAGTAGAGAAAGCCAAGAGCTGTGGATGTGGACATTATTTAATATTCAAATTTAAACATTTTTTCTTTTTATTATCAGTAACTACAGCCCTGAAACCAATTGGTGCTTCTGTGCTTAGAATGAAAGTTTTGTAGTACCAAACAATTATTTTTCAGTCTTTGAGGCACCAGAAACACAAAGTAAAATAAATTATCCAGATTTCTCCAGAAGAATTGGATAAAAAGAAAACAACTAACTTGGTAAAACTTTAAACAATTATCTCTTTCACCTCTATGAATCAGCTCTTTATGCTAGGATTCTATCTTGAGTACAAATCAAGTTTACCACTCAGATTCTAATCAGGAAATTAATTAGGAAGAAACAAGAAAGCAAAGGAAAGATGAAAAAACATTGTATTGCACATCAAACTTTTTAAACCTGACAATTACACTTTACGATTTCATTTCCATGGCAATACAAAATATCTGCTTAGCTGATTGAATCATTTGAAAGAAACAAACTCCTTAACAAGATAACTCTAGTGATGTGCAAGATGATTAACAGAGGTGCTTTATTGTTTACCTTCAGGCAGGTTTGTTTGTGGTTTTTTTAAGTGAAGACTTGATTAGGAATGATTTTGGAACACAAAGACAAGAGACTGCCACATTCACATTGAATGAACTATAGAGATAATATTTTAAAATTTCATTCCAGAAAACAAGCTGGGAGCTTGTTTAGAATGTTCCTTCAGAATCTGTGGAAGTGGCATATATTCACATTGATTTAAATGGTCATTTAAATCAGCATGAGTGTATGCTGCTTATACAGAGGTTCTTAAACCTCAAAGTATTTGCCCCATATTTTGTTCTTTTTTGGAACAGGATTACTTTTTTAACAGCTTGATGAAAATTACTGATTTAGTGCTGTTTTCTCTTATTATCCTTTGGCAGACTCTTAGCTGAACCTCTTTTTATTTTGATTCAATTAATTTTAAATTTTCATAAGTTTAGTGAATGACAAATTATATGGAACACATTTCTTCCCATCATTCATGGGCAATAAGATACTCCTCTTTCCCCAAGGGAAAGATAGGCAGTATCCTTACTTTGTTCCAAGATGTTGGTGCTGGTCATGGCTCACTGAGAACATTACAATTATTGCCATAATGGAATGGAATTTAGTCTTTAATTTACATTTTGACTTCCTGAGAATAAATTAAATTATACTTCCATTCAAAGGGCCAGTTCATGGCTTGCAGCCTCCAGGAGGTAAAAAGCTTAAGCAAGAGGCCAACGAAGTACAGTCTTTGTTCATTTGCTTTTCATAAACATGATTTTCAGTCCATTTATGAGCATCTAACTGTGGGGCTAGAGTTTGTTTGCAGAATAATTCATGGGAAGGTTTTCCCTACTGTGAATATGTGTTTGCCTAAAAATAAATGTGATGATTCATCATAAAAATGTTTAAGGCCAGAATGGATACACAGGGCTGACTTTGGCATGAGGTTAAGTATGACATTTTTAAGTCAAACACATTTTGCCATTATTCATTTAATCAGTTAAACATTACAGCAATTGGAAATCTTAAACAGTAATGGGATTCAACCTTCATGGATTATTTGCAGCACAAACCAAGCCAGCCTCATGTTCATTCAAGTGGCAACATTCTACACCACCATGAAGAAGCTGAAATCCTACACCATTGTCTCACTTACAATGTGTAATCTGCCATAGTTTGCACAAAACAGGAAAGCTTTTTCTCATCTCCTAGACAAACATGACAGTATTTAGGCTCTGGCAAGACTAAAACAATTCAGTCAATTAGTTTCTGTAGGCTGCATTAGAATCTGAGCTGGGAGCACTGCCACCGATTGGTTACACTAAACACAGAGTTACCCTGAAGCTTTTATTTTAATTAGCAAAGTTTCACAACAAGAATCATTTAGACATTTTTCTGGATTGATTGGCTAAATTTTAGTGAATGATTTTTTTGTTGTTAGGCTGCTCTTCTCATACTTCATTAATAAGGCATTAAATAAATACCACCAGTTATTGAAATCCATAGCTGGAAAGCTGATTTGTGATAATTCATTGTTATTGGCTGCAATGAATTACATGGATATAGTTTCTCTACTGCTGCCATTTCTTCCAGTATTTTTATGCTCACATTCCTGAAGAAAAGCAGATATGTTTCTTGAAGTAAAATGTGTGATCTTTGTCTGTCACTTAAAAATACTCTTTACAGAACAACAATATTGCCAAGTAGAAGTTTGATTATATTCTTTAAAAATATAAATCCCAACAAACAAAGAAACAACAAGAAAATAAAGAGTGGCAATCTTTGTTCAAATCTCAACAAAAGACTCATCTCACAAAAATACATAAACATCTAAAGGAGCTCCTTTAGATAAAAAGCAGCACCAATTCACTCTAAATGTGTATTTTATTGTTTAACCATTTTTTATGCATCTTCACCAATTTTCCAGTTACATTCTGGACTCAGAATAAGATGATCCAAATAGCCCTCGTACTAATGTCAAATACAGGAACTACTGTTCCTACTAACCAGTTCTCTTTTTGTAAATCTAGGACTAGAACTTCAGCGATATTTCACCCTGAGAGATCATATCAGCCATTATCATATCCTCTTGCTTTTGCCATAACTATTTTCCAGAACTCAGTTCCTTTCCCAAATGTTTAACCTCTGTTAGAGCATGACCACATCCAAAGTCCTCAGACAGAGAGAGTGTGGTTGACTGAATTGAGCTGTCCAAACCATGCAGAATGCCTAGGACCTGAGGTTGTTTAGTAGTCTCTGCTTTTCCAGAGATATCTGTACACGTAAGTAATGGTTAAATACTACTTTTACTGTTGCACCAAACTATTGAGACCAACATTTTCTGGAATCTAGAACTATTCAAGTACAGTGACCACTTCCTATTTAAAATTCCACTTTGAGATTACCATAAACTACATCCTATACACAAAATGCAAGTTTGCTACACACTGCATAATTAATTTTCTTGTTTATTTAAGCTGTGATACTGTTAAATGTTGAAAATCCCTTGTGTCTATGATCTATCTTTAGTACTGTTTTTCATCAATTAGTTAAGTTTGGAATTGAGTGAGAATGTCTTATATAGTTAGCATGTCACTATAATCTATCTAACAGTCATCTTAATTGTCTCAGATCTATATCCCTCTTCACTGCATTCATCCAGGACCATATTACACACTTCTTATTTCCACAATAAAGAGCAGATGCCAAAAGTAACTTTTTCAATCACAGATCTGTGACGGATCTTTGGCCACAAGACCACTTGTATTAGATTAATCATTCTGGGCTCAGAACTCAGTCACCCCAAGGCTCCCTATCTGCACAGTCATATGCAAAATTCAGCTAAATCTGTAAAAATGTAAAACAGCCAGGACTGGCATCAGAAAATCCTCTGCCCTGATCTGCCTTCCACACAGGAACCAGACTTGGATGCACTTAGAAAGGAAATTGCACTCTGAAATAATTAAGCCTACTCCTCCCTCTCACAGCAGGCTGAAGACAGTATGCAGGGATTGCAGAAAACCACATTTTACATCAGCATTTCAGAAAAATCCTGCAGTTTCACAACTATCACCATTGACAGGTATTTAGGCTCAAAGCACAAAATACCCCTCCTTCACCCACCCCTGCCACCAATCTCTGCTGGGCTCACATCTGAAATGGCACTTTCTGACTCAGGTGTGGAACAAAGAGCCGCTGATGCCAGCACAGGTAGGATGAACATTGCAATACCTCTCCTGATTCATGGACACAGTCTGTGGAGCTGAAAGGCAACTATTGTTTAGCATATGGTGTGTTCAACCACTTCACACAATTCTGTATAAGTCTGAAACTATCAAGAGTGCAGAAATGGGGAAAGGCAGTACAAGACAGTAATCTGATTGGTTCTAGACCTTTTTCTACTACAGCTTTAATGAGTTCCCAAGCAACTGCTCAGGCTCCAAGTAGGACAGGGAAGGAGGATACCTGGAAAGAGCACTGGGATGAAACATCCAGAAGGCAGAGGAATAATAGAAATACTATAGGGAGAGATAACATTTATTTCTTCACAATCAATGTCATTCAAGAAAGATGAGATTTCTCAAGTACCTGTCCTATGATGACAGCATATAAGCGAACATTACAAAATTTTACTAATTCTTTCTATTCACAGGCTCTTATCCTCTCTCCATCAGTGTGTTTACTCATCCTCATGTGCATAATTTTTTTCAATTCCCAGAACTATTTTTACCATTAAAATCTGCACTGTATTCCAATAATGTTAAAAATGATCCAATTTTGCAGCACTGAAGAATGAAATCATAATTTCTTGCATTTTTAAAAAAGTTGTGTAAAGCATTCAAAATTACCATCTCAACCATTTTAATGGAAATTTACATCCAGGACAAGCAGCTGCTATTTAAGAGATAATGAAACAAATACCATAAATAAATACCAGTGTCAAAAAAAGGGAAAAAGTTTGTGTTCATTGGAACTCCACCGAGCCCCTCATTCTTTAAAGAGGATAAAGGAATTGCCTGTTTGAAACTACCAAACCCATGTGTGCAGCCAAGTTATTACAAAAAAAATTACACCAAAAAAATTAGCTGTAGACTGAAGATCAATAAGTGCATGGGCATAGCTAATGACTAAATAAATACTGCTGGAAAGCTTGGAAGGAAATTTGGAACACAGCTCAGAATTCCTGGTTTATTGATTATGTATCTGTAAGATTGTGATATGCATCTCACTGGCAGAGGAAAGTTTTTACAAATACTAATTACCCAAATGTTTTTTTAGACATAGAAAATACAGTCTTTTTAACAAACCCAGATCACAGACACTTAAAAACACCTAGAAACACTCTGGGGAACTGGTTCAAGTGCAAATTCAATTTAGAAAGTGTGGCATTTCAACCTGCTTACTTACAATTAATGAATGCAACTATATAGCCAGAGAAAACCAACTCCTAATAGTAAAAAAGAAGTATGATAAATATCAATGAATTAGGCAGCAGTAAAAACATTTTACTAGGAAAACAAGTTTTGATAGTAATTCTACCTCTGGACTTTTAAAGGGTATAAAGTATGATAGTCGTTACAATGCTGTGAATAAGAAAGCATCAACTAAATTATTAAATAGGTTAAAACTGTTTCTTGCCATCTCAAGCCCAGTGAAGAGATTTTCAACAAGCCCTTGTGGAGAATTGGTGGTGAAAAGAGCACAGAGGTTTCTGACACAGAGAAGTTTTCAAAATGGAATTTAAAAAAATCTTATTTGGAAAAGGAAATTAAATTAAACTATTAAAATCAGAATCACATGGAAATTTTGTCCTTCAATGATTTAACTTGTACTAGCAATCTGAGGGTAAACTGCAGTTGTAATTAACATTTTGAAAGGTACTCCATGATGTAGCCAAATATTAGCTGCCAGACTCTTGGAAAACATTATTTTTCTGCCAAGCTTTCCTTTTGTTTTACAAAGCTATGAATAAATATTGCAGAATGTTATACAGAGTGACTCTTTGATAATACCTTTTTTCTTGGTAGACCTAACTTTCATCAGACTTTCTTTAATGTATAGCTGGCATGTAAAAAAAATGCAATTTTAAACAGAGAAGTCAGATGGCAGTTGAATAATTACTCTCACTTTTTCTATTGAACTTTGCAGTATAAACTTTGGACTGGGTTTGACACATTTTTAGATTCATGCAGAGCAGTCTGCAGCACTGCATACAAAGCAGAGCAAGGAAACCCGGACCCATGCAGAGTACAAACTCAAAAATGGTTTGACCCATCAGCTGCCCTGTGTAGTAGCTGATTTGGGGATCAACCAATGTGTTTTTGGCTGTCTCTTCACCAGAACTGAGCTGTTGTCAGACACTGTAAAGAGCAAAACTTCATTTCATTCTAATAAAAATTATAAAGGAACAATGCAGCCAAAAAACTCAAAATAAAGGAATAAGGAAGTTAAAACCTGTATTTTACAAAANATTTACAGCATAGTAACTTCAGGGACCATTAAAGCCATAAGAGGGAAGTTACTCCCTGTCTCTGCATGCATACAATTTCTCAATAACCATCCATAGCCCTTATTAAGGACCATCTTTTACAGCATGATAAAGGAACAAACCTAAACCCCAACACCACTAGAATTCCTAAACATCACACTCTAATTCCAACAGAAACAACTGCTATTTTTTTCAAGGAGTCCTAAATATTTATTTTGTTGCTAACAAAAATAAAACAAAAGCCCTAATAATATTGGTCCAATGATTACAGACAATGGACAGAACATATGAGTTCATGTACTTGCCTAAATGGATGGAATGCTTTTAAGAATATTCAAAAACACACTGTGAGAATGCATTAATACATCTTACAGCCTAGCCCTAAAAGAGTGCTAATTAATGGAGTTTTCCTGAGCTACTGCATTAACTCACTGTACACATACCTGGGTTCTGGACTGCAGCAATCACCAGCTCTCTATACTGAGACAGAAGATACATGGACATTCTCATGCTTACAAAAATTTGTCCCCTCCACTGAGAACAGGAACAAATCTAAGTAATAAAGAGTTTTGTTAGAGCTCCCACACATTAGAGCAACTTTCTGCCCTGCTCTTTATACATTCTTTTATATCAATTTTTAAAAGTTTTAATGGTGCAACAAAGGAATTTACATTTGCTGCATTGTATACTTAATTTTAACTGTGAAAATGCCTTGAAAATTAAGACCAAACAAGTATTATGGCCTAATATGATTTTCATAAATATTTATTTTAATTGCTTACCTCTAACAATTTATTTGTACCTGTAAGCTAACTTAGTAAAGTTTAAGATATCTGTTTAGAATAGCCTACTACAAAAAGGTTGTTTAAATAAAATTTAGAGATAGTCAAGGAAAGACAGACGTACTCTTGCTGTTCTTCCACTATGTTCAGAGAAAGAACATGCCCTAATTGTGTTATAAGTAAAGAACAATTGCATCACTTTCCTTTTATTTCTGCAACAACCCAGAGGCACCAAACATTTTCAGCTAATGGCTTATGTCTGAATAAGTAATATCTATTCATAGGTATCAAGTTTTTTTCTTCTAGAGGGTCTCAGAGCAGGTATTGCTCAGGCTATGTACTTATACATGCTTGCACTGGTGAAATAGGATATTTGCTGAACACTAGCCAGGTCTTGGGTATTTAACAACCAAACAGGAGAACACACATTGCACTGGCAAAGAGAAATCCACAAATAAATATTTTCCAAGCATGTCACATCCTTGGATACCATATGGTCCATGATAGTAAAGCAGGCACGGCAGAGTGATAAATTTGATTACCTAAATTCCATTAATACTTAGAGAAAGCTGAGCATCTACCACTCACAAAGTGCTATGGTTGTTCTGCCACTGAAGTGTTGGGACTTCCCACTCCCCCCATCCCCTCAGTCTAGGAGCAAACACACAAGATTACTCTTTGTAACAGATTGCACTAAAATATCTGGCATCCTTACAATTCATAAATGTTTGCCAAATAACATGTATGCAGAGATATCTTAATAACAAATGCAGCAGCTGTTTGCTATCTTAAGATGTAATGGAGAAACAGTGAGAAATTATCTGTTATCATTGTGTTACAAAATGAGAATCGAGGAAAAATACATTGTTTATGACACAGCCTACAAGCAAAATAATGTCTTTCAGAGCCTTAGATAAAAAATCTGGAGAGGCAGAAACCCACAGAGGCAGTGTCCTTAAATAATCAAAGCAGTCTAACAGCAAATGAAAGTCATCTTTTGAATGTGTGTTTATCCCCCTTTTTTTTTTTTTATTCAGGTCAGAGTCCCCATGGACAGAAATATCAGGGACAACAAAACCTACAGTGGTCCTAAATTCACTTGTTCAGTGTATTTTCAGTGCAGCCAGCTCACAAAAAAGTGCATAGTGCATAGGTCCACCGACAGGTTGAAAGACCCAATTCATTTGTAATGGGAACTGTATTTGAAATTTTGTTTCATTTTACTTTTCTCAGGTCACAGCAATCAACGATAGCAACCAGCAAAGGCAGAGTAAGCCATGATTCCAAACTTGTGACTCCTATCAGATACTGGATAAAAACTACAATTTCCACTGAGTTTGTATTTTCAAGTGTCTCACAGAAAGATAGAGCCCAAGTTATTGTTAAAGTGACATTGTCAAGAATGGCAGACCTGAATTAGACTTGCCTGACATGATCTGAACTATTGATTCACATACATACAACACATTTTAGCAATGAAATACACAACTCCTGCTCTTTGAAATGTTTCAGAAAACAACATTCTCCACAATTTCAGTGCCATCCTGCCTGTGTGAAAGACAAAAGTTCTGCACAAATGTCAATATGTATTTGGAAAAGCAATCATGATGAGAAAGTATCAGCTTGTCAGGTTTGTCCATCTCACATAATAGCAGTCTGGAGCTTATAGACCTCCCAGGCCAGAGCAGGTATTGCTATCTCAAACTGAATTCAGTTCCAAGCATCAAACAGTATTTTACCATCTTTTGTTGCAGATTTGGGAGGGAAATTATCGTGCATGTGTGCAGAGGCCATGTGGCTGGGTGAGTGTAACTGTACTGCAGCTTTTAAGTAGAGAGGCATCAGAACAGTGTAAGAGATTCCTTTGGGGATTCCTTCTCTTCCATTTCTTTTTATAAAAGGTGCATTTTAAATGCAGTCTAACAATGGCATTTTCCTCCTATATAAAAATGCCTACATTAGAGAGAAATCCACTTACAGCCACACTAATGACAGCCAGCATTTCTGGTGATTCTGAGATTGCAAGAGAATTTTTTTTCCTACATAAAAGTTGCAAAAGTTCCAAGCAGTTGTGTAACAGTGAAATGGAACTTAGGCAGCTGCTAAGGTGGAACCTCACTTTGAAGTCACACAGGTCATGTGGAAACAAAGTTTGGAGTAGAACTTTAGTAACCTAACTCTATGTAGAGACAATGCCATGCAGGCTTCCTCAGGAGCCCATGAATTATGTTCAGTATAAGAAAAACAGTACATTCAGAAGGTCCCTAATGGCCATCAGCCTTGAAACAGAAGATAACACCCATTTTATATGCCCTCCTCCAAAAGGGGGAACAGCAAAACACAGAGTGACATATGTTGAGTGTCAAATTCACCACACGAAATGACAATTTCATTTACATAAAAGCAGCATTACAAAGTTTTAATTAGTACTAATGGTTGTCAGATTCTCAGAAAAAAATCCAAAATATGCTAGAAAGTGAGGAAATACAAGTAGGGCAAGTGTAAAATACACTGCAATATATTCTTTGCTCATTTGACAGGTATATTTCAGTTTTTACTATATTCCATTGCAAGATATCAAGTGTCCTGCAATACATTTTTTTAAAGGATAATCAAGTTCTAGTACCATTATTACAGCAATCTGTACTCTGTAAGAGCCTCTAGTCAACACCCACTGGAAGCATTTGACTACATTTTCTTTGCACAACACAAATACCATGTGGGGTAAGGCTGATGGATTCAGGATTGCATTTCCCTTGCTCCAAAGCAGCTCAAGTTGGTGGCATTTCAATAGATAATTCCAAAGCCATCACTTGGAGATGCTGAAAACAGTTAGACTCAGACATGAAAAGACAGAGTAGCAATATGGGATCCCTGGATTCTGGGAGGGTCTCCTCTTCCTACCACCCAACCTCACTGCTCTTGCTCTGCAGTCAAGCTTTTGGCCAAGCCAATATAATTCATTAAACATCAATTTTCCCACCAGGAATCTTTGCTAGTCTAGTCTTAGTGAGGTCTGGGCACATAGGCAACAGAGGAACACTACAAACTCGAAATTTGGTCTGCTGTTTATTTCCAAGACTGAAATAAAAAATAAAGTCAGGACTTTAAAGTGCTACATATGGTGTCAATGGAGGTACCCAAATTTTGCAGTTAGTTTGCAAATGTTTCCATAAGATTGGTGAAGGGTTTGCACACAAGAAATATATGCATAAATTATAACTTCCAGGGTTTGATTTAACAAGGACTTGGTCTGCTTTAAAATACAATGGTCTCCAGGGATCACTATGCACAATTGCCTTGAAGAACATTGTAGGTCCTTGGGGTTTCAAGCTGTTATATATTATATAGCTGCTATATATAAAAATTCATAAACAAGAGAAAAGGTTCACAAATACCTACATCCAGGGATAATTTGCTTTACCCCTCTTCCTTCCATTCTTTAAGCCTGTAAAGACACTAATTCACATCAGTCACATCCTCCCTACTGACAACACAGAAAGTAGGAATAAATCCACTGACAAAGACAGACACAAGGCTTTGATTATCTTAGTCCAGCACTGGTTTTACAGCATTATAACACTGCTGACTTGCATTCTGTTCCCTTTGACTTTAGTGAAATCACAATCATAAAACTTTTGTCACTGGAAAACCTAGCAGATGCCAGTACATCACTCTGTGTTTTAGGAGAGTTAGAGAAGCACATATTTCATCAGGTGTTTTTTTCACCCTCCTTACAGAAAAAAAAAATAACAAAAATCAGACAACCTACAAAACTAAAAAAAACCCACACAAATCTCAATCTGGGACATGTTTAACAAAAGCAAGGAAAGATAAAAAGTGCAACATGACCTGATCTATTTAGTAGAATATTTGAGGAATGAGGTGGTGGAGAGAGAGCAGAGTTCATGTGTGGAGAACTAAATGAGAGCCAGGAGATTCAGCTTTTAAAGACTCAGGATTACATGGGGCTTTCTCAGGACCAGCTGCATTCCACCAAGCACTTAAACACTACTTATGAACTTCATTAGTCAGAGTCAGGCTGCCTTTGCTTTGCTGTGGGTATACTTGCTTGGCTATGCATAATTTTACTTACAATTATTCCCTATTCCATGATAACTATCTTTCTTTGATACACACTTGAACATAAAACCACAGAGTTCAAAGACAACATTCAGATATTTCTTTCACCTGATCAGCTAACCATTGGAGCTGAAAAGTAACTGGAAAATCTTAGTTTTCCAGCCCAGAAGAGAGACTCACATCTTGTAATCTCTTTCACCCTATATGTTTAGAACATGTTAAGCACTGTAAGTGTACATCATACTAAATACATTAAAATTACTAAAGTTCCTCTTGTATTTCAAAACAAAAGCACATTTCCAAACAAACTTCTAGAATAGATCACCTTGATTCTCTAGGTAAATGACATACTAGTGTAAAATGTCCCAGAAAACATATTAGAAGACCAGTTAATTATTTTTGCAAGTGCCAAAAACAAGTTAAACTGTATACAAAAAAAAAAAAAAAAAAAAAAAAAAAAAAAAAAAAAAAAAAAAAAAAAGACAGAAAACCATTTCTTAAGTACTCTTGAACACAAGGATAAGCCACTCTCACAGCTTAGTAAAAATTTTTGTATTTTTGTTGCCACAAGGAAGAGGAAGGCCAAAGCTTTCTAGTCTTGGATTTAAAAATGACAAACTTGATCTAAATACCATAAGGCAAGCAGACACACTGAAATAAAGTTTTGGAATCAGTCTCTTTTTGCTATCTCAGCCCAACTCCTGCTGTGTTTTCCTTGTGCCCAGGGCTCAGCCTTGGGAGATTTTGCAAAGCCAGGCTGGACAGGGGTGATGTCCTTAGCCAGGGTGACCTGGACCCTGCCAGTCTGAGCCTGACAGCTCAACCCACGCCCACCCTTCAAGGAGATGCTGCTTTTCCTGGAGCTCCAGGGCCACAGGCTGCCCTAGGACTGCCAAAGAGCCTCACAGAACACTGCCCCTCCCTGCTCCTGGAGGTAACAACTCTGCTAGTACACTTCAGCATCAACTGATGGCATTAATTCATCAAATAGTTGTAATTAGAAACATCAGCTCTCATGCACTAAGGCCATGCACTCAATGGCAATACAGGAAAATATTATACCTGAATATGACTGAGAAACAAGCCAATGAGTTTACAATGCTTAAAAAAACATTTATCCCAAGCTGGAAACTTGTCTGAAGTTTATACTGAGAAAATTATTCTCAAATACACTTTTTAAATTTCTTATTCCTGTTCCCAAAGTTAGGTTTGAACATAATTTGACTTTTGCAGAAAGCTATTTTGAATCAAACATTGGGAAAAACCACTGTGAAGAACCCAAATGGCCACTGACTAATAAACTAGTTTGAAATTAATTCATAAGATCACCTGCAATCCAGGCATTTACTGGATGTTCTATGAGGGAGAAGTACGACAGCAGTTTGATAAGAAAGGAAACACAAGAAAAATGGCTTCAGATAGAATCAATTTCTACAGCAGAAAGTTATAAGGTAAGTAGATTAATGCAGTTCTAGTGTAGCTTTGCAATTAGAAGAAAAATAATTCTTTCTTGCAAGAGGTTCAAGGACATGAACTAAGCCACAGAAATGTGTTGTTGAAAACAAGTGTTATTCCTGCACCTGCAGTTTTGTCTTGCCAGATACACAGACTTGGCCAGGCAGATGTCTTGCCTATTGTGCCAATTTGGTAACCTAGCTACGGTATCAGAGATCCATGTAAAAGACAAAGGGAAACGCTGCATTTTCCAGGGGAAAAATAATCGGTTTTGTTAATAAAGGCAGCACTATTGAAGTAAGCAGTTCTGGCTTTTTTTCAAAAATATATCAGAATTAGACAAAATAATCTACAAATTAGTGTTTATGAATTCCCTACTTTTTGCACATAGAAGAAAGTTCTGAGAAAGCTACTTGTCAAAGGATGAATTCTATTTGGGGTTGGAACCCAGGTTACACATCAGAAAAGAGTCAACAACTGGGTATATAACTCCTCTTGTAACAAACAGGTTGTCCCCACATTCTGGTGACAATCCACATCAATCATGAACCATAGATCTGACCCCCAGACTAAACTTGTATACAAATTAAGTTTATCATTCCTTGCTTGAGCCCAAATCAGGTATGGTTTGCTCTGTGGTCAAGGATTGGGTAGAAAATTGTATGTTAATAAAAATAATTACTTTCATTACTTACCCTTTAGAACCACTCAACTTAGACAACTAAACTGCAAATGAGCTGGCTTGCACCACAGATAATGCCTATCAAGCAGAAACACAGCAGTAAAGGCAAATATTCTTCATCTTAACAAAAATCCTTGTGAGGAAAACAATAGCCTTTTCTATAGTTCTTTGGAACACAATGCTGGAAGAGGATTTCAATCCTGCTAATAACGTGTCATCTTGATGGTGAATAGAAATATAGAAAAGCACTAAAGTTACAGGAAGAAGAGGACACCTAACCCTGTGGAGCTTAAAACAATTTTCCACCCATACAAAATTTCTCTAAATTAAGTTTCACATAATACCAAAAAAAAAAAAAAATCTAGGTTTATAGAAAGATTTATTTACATAATTGTCACCTGTATCCATTCCTGACACTCAGAACAACTTTTGTTCTCATGTTGTCTTTTCACTGTTTATTTACAGTGCTTCTGTAAACAAGGAAATCATCAGTTTTCAAATTGTAATAGCAGTAGTAACACAAATGGCTTGTATCAAGCCATGGTTAATTTGATTATTGTCAAGAAATATCAAGTTTTCACTGTTTGATGGTATAAAACAAGGGAAAAAAAGTTTCACAATTACTTTGTGACAATTCTCTTAGCTAAGATAACGCAGCACTTCCAAAATCACGTCAAAAGGCTTCCTCAAAAATGAGAATAAAGAAGCAGTTGATGTTGTAAACACATTCAATTTACAAATTAGAAATATGACCATTAATCAGGTCTCTCAGGTTCAGTGTATTTAATCAATGCCACCTTTACAAGCTCTCCTCCCAGCACACCAGTTGGTTTTGATACAGTTGCTTTCAGAACTGCTAAAGACCTCAATGAATTACAGAAATGTCAATAACTGTAGGCACTAATTGGTCAGTTAGGACCATGAATTTTCACAGTTCTCAAGCAGTTATCAGTTTCTGCTATTCCTTATGTAAGTTTTTATTCCAAATATTATGTATTTGCTTTGCTGACACTGGAGGAAAAAAAAAAAAAGATATTTCTTTTCTGAATTCTCTGTATTTCATTCATGAGCCCTTTTTATGCAGCGATTCCACACCTGACAGCAGCCCTAAAGCAATCATACACCCTAAACAATTACAACAACTCATAAAAATAAGCAGTGCATAAAATGTAACAGAAGAACATTACCTTACCATACTTGACACCCTCAGGGGATCCATTTTCCTTTCACAAACACATAGTTCCCTTTGACATTAATGGGAGCTACATGAATAAGAAAAAAAAAAGGCAATAGATGCTTTGCTTGAAAAACACATTTGTGCCAAGTGGGTATTGGCAACCTGTTTAGCCCAGGTGATTGGTGGGGGGCCTGCCCAGAGATATTTACCTGCAGGCTGCTGATTCATATTCCAAACAGCTGAAAACCACAAGTGTCATTATTGCTCTGAGGATCACTTGCTGATTTATTGTCTTGGTGCCTTAACATTCACTTTTAAGGAAGAGCATTAATTGGGGTATGTTCTGTAAAGTGGTCTTTCCAGTGTGTTTAAACACACTGGTACACTCTGGTGTTAATTATAGCAAAACCATTTGTACAGCACTGGAACAATTCTCTGCCACTGGGAAATATGCAGTAAATTAGAGATAAACTTTTAAGACTCCAGATGTAGAAAATAATTACACAAGAAGAGATGTAAGTAAAAAAAAAACCAAACAGGTTATACCTTTGGCATGAGCAGTTAAAAACTACAGTATTTATGTCTATGATACATAGCCACATAATTATATTTATATCTGTTTGGTCACAGAATTATAGAGACCAGCCATTTCATAATATCCTTCTATGGCAGTCATGAACCAAATATTTAAGTTCATCTGTTAAACCTCAGCTTGAATTTCTGATATGGAACCAAATGCAATAGCTTTGTGAAGGTAAGGCAACAACACCACCAGCCACTAAAAACCCAAACAAAACAAGTAAATAAATAAGTTTAAAAAAAAAATTAAAAACCCAAAGAAAATCAAGAGGCACAAGAAATGTGTGGTTGTCCAATAAGCCACAAAAAACTCACCTAAATNCAAAAACCCCCCCAAAATCCACAAAAAAAAAAAAAAAAAAATTCTTATTCCCTGTTCACACATTCTTAACCCTCCTGTCAACCTTCCCTTTTCTGACTGTTCTCCTGTAGCTCAATTTTTGTTGTCTCTTCCTCAGTGATGCCTGGAAATGTAAGCTTACTTTCAGTCACCTCTGTATATTCCACATCCTCTGCCATTAACTTTGCTAATTAGTGTAGTATTATTTTCTGGATCTTTCCAGACCATTACTCTTTTAAAATCCAACCAAATCTATATTTGTAACTAGATCATATTTTCTTATTACCAAATGAAGTGTCATCACTAACTCTGATTGTCACAATCACACCACAGTTTCTGCAGGCCTTTAAAGTGGGAAAGGCAGAGGTTGTTCAAAATTTCCATAGTTCTAAATTAAGGACTCTCTCAGCCAGCCTCACTGCCTTACCATGCCCTGTACTTGATCTTGTTTCAATACAACAGCTTTCCTCTGAAATGGAGATAAATTCTGCCCATACCACAAGACTTCTTTTTGGTTCTGTCGTGAATCTTCTGAGCAGGATGCTCAGATGAAGCCATTCTGCCATGTAAGTATATTTGTCACTTAGAAAACTGGCAAAAATCTTTTCACTATCTGAGATTAAATATCTTAACACCACTAAAAGTAGTCACTGATCCCCTACATGAAAACACACAGGACTCTCAGACAAAAGGAAAGAAAAAAATCACCTACAATTTGGCATCTGGGGCAGCAGAGAAACCTAAATGTCCCTATTAGAAATAGAAACCTAAGTTACTGTTTAACAGAATAACTCCCTAATTTCACCATCTGCACTCAAATTTATTCCATGTCAAGATACTATCACACACAGGTAATAGCCCTTTCTGTCACTTGTTCCTACCATACAGTTAAAGAGCCATGACTACATATCTACTGCAACAGAAGTTTAGTAGGCTTGAGGAGGGAGGTTTTTGGGAACTGATGCTCCATCCTATTGGTTCTTGACAACAAATAGCAAAGCTTATTTCTCTAACAGGTTTGAACTAAAAAAAAAAAAAATCAGTGTCTGTTCTGAAAGCATGCAAATATACCCATGTCATTTAAGGCAAGAGTGGTGACCCATTTTTAGGCTCAGCCTGTAACAGGATTTCATGTACTGCCTTTCTTCCTCTTCTACACGTCTGCTTATTTCTGCTTTGCATTAGCACAGTAGTTGAGCAATGGGACCCTGATCTGTTGCAGCTGTTTGCAGTTGTTAACATGAGAGAATCATATCAAACAGAAAGGCAGAATTTGCCCTTTTTCCTGCTCTAGATGTTGTGGACCCCAGAGCTGGACACAGCCCTGCAGGTGGGGTCAGAGCAGAGGGCAGAAGCCCTCCCTGCCCTGCTGCCCACGGTGCTCTGGATGCAGCCCAGGACACGTTTGTCCCTCAGGGCTGGGAGTGCTCCTGGCTGGGTTGTGCTGAGCTTCTCCTGCCCCAGCACCCCCAGGTGCTTCTCCTCAGGGTGCCCTTCACCCCCTTCCCTGCCCAGCCTCTGCTTGGGATTGCCCTGACCCAGGAGCAGCACCTTGCACTTGGCCTCCTTGCACTGCACCTCTGCAGCCTGTCCAGGTCCCTCTGGATGGCATCCCTTCCCTCCAGCATGCTGAGCACCCCACACAGCCCAGTGCCATCAGCAAACTGCATGGAAGTGCTCTCAATCCCATTATCCATGCTGCAAAGATAGATGTTAAACAGTGCTGGTCCCAATATGACCCCAGAGGAACACCATTCATCACTCTCTTTGCTTGACCACAGCTCTGTGTTAAGGAAAGTTCCCTGTCCAGGCACCCAGGAGCCACTGGCACACCCACACCACCTGAGCTGGGACCAAAGCCCCCTCACACAATCACACCACATTTCCTTGCTGGTTTGACACCAGGTTTCCAACAGCAGGAACTCAGACATCCAGACCACTAAAATAATTTAATCATACTGTAATAATCAAATAAAAAAACAACAAAACTGCTTCAGCTGGTACCTCCAAGAAGAGATTCTGAACAAAGGAACCCCTGGGCTCTTATACCATCACAGTCTAAGCAAGGGGAAGTGGGGCACCTGTGCTCCTGCCACGTGTCCCCAGGGTCTGCTGGCCTGGCTGCCACGCAGGTCCCCAGCATCTCATGGCCTCCTGCTCGGGTTCCTGCCCCCAGAACGCAATGTGTGGTTCACACACTGAGCTACCTGCACTCAATGTGTTCCTCAACATCTGAGTAGTCAGTCTGTCAAATCCATCCCTTTCCATTTCCAAGATAAGGATGTCATGCGGGACAGGGATAGCAGTTGACTTTAAGGACTCAGAACTGTAAATAAATTCTTTGTCCTTTGTCACAGTGAGGCAACTCTTGACCTTTTAAAAAGCTAATTCTACTACCTCTAGTTGCCCACTACAACAAAGAATTCTGCAATATTTTGAAATTAAAAAATACTTAGGGGTAACACAGTTGTAATCTCAGAACACAAAGGAGTCTGTACTTTACAAGAAGTTTTTGAAGTGTACATATTTATATTTTCAGCTTGACCTACTCACTGTCTGCCCATTAAGTAACTTCAGTAAGGATTATTTTTATCACATTCCTCTAAACAGGTACTTCTCTAGCAATCACAGAAAGAAGAAAAATCTCCACATCATAAAGAAAGCCTTATCCCATCCTCACATCAATATCAAGTACAAGGCTAAAAGGATTTTTGACATCCAGGCAAAAGCAGTTATAGATTTGAAGTCAAGTTTCTGCAATCCATAAACTAGAATGTTAATTAACATTTGCAGATGCAAACACAGACAAAAATACAGTTAATGGGCAATCTTTTAAATGGAGATCGACAAGCTTCAAAGTGCAATAAAATAACAGACTTGCTCTGTTTATCCACTCCTCACACAAATAACTGCAGAAACATGTCAAAATAGTATCAGATTTAAGAGTAACATGAACCATCTAAATAATTGCACTAGGCTGTGCACAAGTATTCTGTAGGTCTGTAAATCATTCCCTGCAATGATACACCCATGCCTGGATGCTCAGCCTCTCTGAGAAGAGCTCACAATTCGGTTATTAAAACACACCACCCTGAGACAAGACAGACGAGAGCTGTCTCACACCTATTAGAACCCTGTACTGGTTTTAATTATGGCCCAAATTTCCTAATGACTCTGGGTACCTCTTAATAAAATGAAGATGATATATTGATTTCAACCACCAAGGACTTTGCAATTAAGGGATTTTTTTTTTTTTTAGAAGGAAGAAATGAAGAAGGGGAAAAAATGAAAAGGGTGATTCACTGGGCCACAAAGAATCATTCTCAAAAGAAAAAAAAAATCACGTTTTCCCCTGTTCCCTTGTGGAATAGAATGAAAAATAAAGCCATTATTCTGTATTTTAATGCCTGCAGCATACGCTTTTACAGGGTAATCCCTTGTGTGCAGAGACGTTTTATTACGCAAGAAACATTCCAGAAAAGGGCAAGAAAATCCAGTGAAACCAAGGGGTCACAGTAGGGTAACTTTTATTGGGCACATTCTTTACATCTTTAGGGCACTGAAGCAGTTAATGTTTTAAGAACCCTTCAGTCCTGTCATTATTTACAGGAACTCATCCCCCTAGCACTGTAAACCCCAGAACAAGCAACAACCAAGTCCATGACCCTCTAAGATAAGAAAGCACACATCTGATATCACCCAGATGCAGATAACCTTTGGTAAATATTCACAAAACATCTTTTGATTCCTGTGCTGTGATTTTGCTGGACTAAGGCAGAAGAATATAAGAAATCATGTGCTCAGGGATAAAATAAACTATTTTTCTTGCACATAAATGGGGGTTTCATCCCTTTCTGCTACTGCTGAATGAAAGCAGAGCTAACAGACACAGAAATTATCACAGTGAGATGAGATTTTTTAGCTGACATAAGCCCCAAATCTATCTGGGTGGATCTGCAAAGGTGCTCCACATTCAGTGATTGATATTATGTCTCCAAGATACATCAGCTGCAAATTTACAGGCAATTCTTTCTCTAGTTTTTGTTAGAGTTACAAAACCAAAATAAAACAACAACAAACCCAAATCCAAAGAAACAGGGAAAAAAAAATGAGCTGGAAATAAATGGGAGAGTCATTGCAGTCACTGCTGATAAAATGTTTAAGATCACTGAGCCACTAGAGTGATACTAAATATTGAGAAAGGCAGGATGGCCATAAAAGCAAACTGGCTTAGCTGGCAAGTTAAAGCTATTCACAGCCAAACACAAGGTCAGACATTTGGTAAAGGAATTCAGAACTGGAAAAGCAATGTCCTGAAAAGCAGTATCTAAAAAACAATTCAAGTAACATATTGGGAAAACATCAGCATTTCAGAATTCTGGCAGAATGCAGGGAAAGACTGGGACAGGTGAAAGCATCTCAAAAGCAGAGCTGAGGTCTGGTTGTATCACAGTATCACCAACTTCTTTAACCAAGATCACATTTCTGAAGCCTATTTTAAAAATCACAAACTACTTACAATCCTGAAAAATAACTTAGACCCTGACTCAACAGCATTTAAATATGCATCTAAACATCAATAAATTGCACTATAAGACACAGACAAATGTTTTCTCTTCCAGTGTCTTCAGGCTTATTTCCATTTCTTATCATTTTAAAAGCAAGCCATTTTCTCTACAGTTCAAGCTGGGCATGCTTCTTTCAGACAAAAGAGAACTGCTGGCCACACTCTCAAAAGGCACATTGAGCCCAGAATAAATAGCTTGCAGATCCAAAGCAAGGTCAGACTTTCATCAGCACAGACCACAGCAATGCCAACAGGTCAATGTACTCTTACTGAAAAATACATCACATTAAACTCACTATTTTGAATATTTCTTTTGTCTCCCATGAAAAATAAAAGAAGTATTTGTCTGTAAACATTTGATGTTGTTAAGATACAGAATTCAGTATGAACAGTAAGAACTGCTACTTGTACAGCATTTCTTTAATAAGAGGGGGTTTAGTCTTTTTAATTATAAATAAACTTATCCAGATATTTTTGTAATAGGTGTTCTCATTATTTTCACTCACATTAAAGGCCACATGCATAGCTAGCAGAGGAAAATGAGCAGTAAACCCCTACAGAGCTGCAGGCAGGAGGGGAGGAAATGCCTTTTTCCCTAAATGTTCATCTAAATGAAGCAACCAATTCATGCTATTCAGATTGTACAAGTATTTAGACTGGCCTATTAAAACACACTAACAAATAGAATTTCAGTGTCATATCTTCAAGGTTAAGTTCTCCATGTCCCCCTTGCAGGCTGTGATGGGTTGACCCTGACTGGATTCCAGGTGCCCAACAAAGCCACTCCATCACTTCCCTCCTCCCTGCTCTTAGGTGAGGATAGGGGCAGAGAGAGATCACTCTCCAGTTACTCCCATGGGCAAAGCAGACTCGACTTGGGAAAATTAATTTCATTTATTACCAATCAAATCAAAGTAGGACAATGAGAAATGAATCATAAATCTTATCACACCTTTCACCCATCCCTCCCTTCTTCAAGAGCTTAATTTCACTCTAAGTTCTCCACTTGCTCCCTTCCAGCAGGGAAGGGGAACAGGAATGGAGGCCAGGCTCAGGCCCCAGTTCTGCCTGAGAGCTGGCAGGTGTTGGCTCTGCCAGATGTAGGGGAAGCCTCAAGCAGCTGCTCACAGACACGGCCTCTGTAGCCACCCCTGCTATCAGAACTTGGCCATGCAAAGGCAGTACACATCTAAATTCTAACATGCACAGCCCAGAGCTATGAAACAGTGACTTTGTGAGACCTTACTTAATTAGGTTACAGAATAAGCCATCCTGCTCCAGGGTGCTTCTCAGAATTTTGTCAAAAGGTGCAGAACACGATGAAAAAGAAAACATTTAATTAACATTTCATGCTTCAATTACAGTCATTATTTTACTAGGAGAAATATTATGAATATGTACAGTGCTCTAAAAGTATTCTTGGTTTGTAACTAAAGAAGTTATTTTCAGGATCTATAACAAACCAATGAAATACAGACACACTTTATTTGGGATCTCTCACATAGGCATTTTTAACTTGAAAGCTTTTTGAGCAGTTCAGAAGTCATGTGCTTGCTGAGGTAAGGTTATCCATCCAGTACACAGGTTTTATGAATATAATACCAGAACTCAGTGACTCAATCCACTTATTTGAAAATAAATAGTTCAGCTACTAATAACTTCTGAAATAAACATATATATAGGACAAGGACAGTAATTAGCTCTCCTAGGAATGACACGTCTGTTTCATATAAGGTCAACCACAGCCAAATACTAAAAGACAATATAATAGATTTTGAAACAGGTCAGAAAGGAATCTTTGATAAAAAATATTTTTAAAATCCCAACCAAAAATACAGTCAACATTTATTCTTATATATTATTTTTTTATAACCTGCTATAAGAGTCTTAAAGTGAAGTCAATCTTTCGGTATCCTGAAATATGCACTCACACTTTGCTGTGGATTTAATTTTTCTTCAGTAATCCTCTGCTTTCACAGTCTAGCTGTTCTCAGAAGATTTGTACAGTCCTCTGTGCAAGTACAGTAGAAAGAAGCCTGTAAAAGCATTTTACTAGGTGCTGGGGCCTCAACCCATGAACCAGAAAAGGCTGACATGAAAGGTGTCCGTATATGTCTAAATCTAAAATTATAGACAGGCATTCCACTAAGTAAGGGGAAACTAAGTGATTAGCATGCTTCATATCTTCTCCCAGAGGCTCTCTTTTGCCATTGACAGCACCACAGAGTTAACTACAAGCTCAGAAAATTATTCCAGTGGCAGCTACACCCTCATCATCTTTTCCCCTGTGGCTTTTCCACACACATGGTCACACAACAGAAATGGAGCCCCAACATTTGAGGATGTCTGTAAAACAGCAAAAACCACCAGTTCTGTTGACAACCATCAGCTCCATCCTGCTTCCTGGGGTGGGATGGGGCAGGATATCAAAGCCACATCTCAACTCCATGAGCTGTCATGCTGAGGTGAGGCCAGACCTACGGCACAGGTCAGAGCTGTGGGCTCAGGTCTTTCAAAAGGAATCTAGCACCCTAAACATGTGGAACTCTCCTGGATCCAGCAATTGCTTGTCCAGATCATCTAGTAAGTCAGGCATTACCCACATGACATCACAGCACCTCCTTTCCCCTCTGGTTTCTCTCCACAGGCAGCCTGGCAGTACATTACACAATGATTTTGCCCTCATCAGTAGCAGTATTCTACAGAAAACACTGTGAACCAAGCCACATTACCCCTGGGGACACTCATCACTTCTATGGATATGAAAAAGAAAGTTGACAGGAAATAGCAACTGCCCATCATGACAGCCTTCCAAGGGTCTAAAGTTTTCTGACAACATGATTGTCATTAATGCACTACAAATCCTAATTAATGTGGAAATGCATGCCTTGTTTCTTCTTTCAATCTCTAAAAGCAGTCACCATTTTCAAGTGCTGTCAAAAGTGGCACCATTTAAAGGCCAAAAAGTTGACAAAAATATGAGCAATTAGCTGCTGTCAAGTAAAAGTGTCAGTCTAAGGGATTACACTTCTAGAAGATTGCTGCATTTGCGGAAATAAATGGAATTATATCAAACAAGTAAGCCTTGATCTGTCCATATCTTTTTTTTTTCCAGAAGTGATGATTCAGAAGAGATCAAGTCCTCTTCTGCTGTACTCTCTCTGGAATCAAACTTCCCTTTTTTCTGGATATTGAATTGCTAGCAATGCTCTCTTTAACTCAAACTGAGAAACAGAGGCAGACTGAATTTGTATAGGTATGTTTGCATACCAGGCAAACTGAGGAAGAACAGGGTAAATTGAATCCATGCAAGTGACTTGGCCCAGTGAAAACACTGCTGAACGTGGCCCAAATTCAGCTTTCAGTCAGCTCCTGCCCAGAGGGAGCTTCACCCCATAAATGAAGTTCAGAAGGGGCCAGGCTTTCCTTTCTGACCACTCTTCTATGTGCAGGCTTGGCTGTAAACCACACTGTACAGGCCATGAACTTAACAAAGCTCCCTCATGATTCTAGAGATACATAATAACACATTTGCTAAGTACTTTGAGATCTTCTGCTGAAAAACAGTGCAACCCCAAGGTATTAATTCTGTAATATATTAGCAAATTCTATCTAAGCTTTCATTTTCAGAAACAATTCAGAACCAAAGCATTAACCAACATCTAAGACACTCAAAAATCTGAGAGACAGATAACCATCTATATATGGAATCCAAAAAGTGAAGGAGATTAACTATTGTATTTTTTGCAATTTTACTGCAGCAGTCTAAAAATATAATAAAATATACTACTATTTAAATAATAACTTCTATAATAATTCAAGAGAACATAAAAGAAAGGATCTGATCCATTAGAGTTTGAATAGAGTTGGCATGTGATAAAATTACAATCACATTCAACTGCATTTACTTTTAAATAATAAATTTGTTGGTATTTCTAAAAAAAAGTTTTTTAAAAAGAAATATATATATTTCTTCTATATATTCAGCATCTTTGACTGGCAGGATTGCCACACTGAGAACAGGCTCTAGCACAGGACAAAGAGAAAAATCACCCAAAGAGCTGGAATTACAGGTTTTCAGTGCTTCAGAACAAATAAAAGATTATGCCCTGTTTTTTTTTTCACTAGATAGGATGGCAAATAGTTTTTATTTGCTGTATTACTATTATTTTTATTTACCAAAATCAATCTCCAGATAGCTGCATTGATCCTGCTACACTTGAGGCCATTTAATCTAAGGAAAACTGTTGTTAAGAAAAATGTTTTTAAAAAAGCCAACAATAGTAGCAAAGGGCATCTTGGGGAGTTTTAATGAGATTTTTCTGTTCAGTGTAAGTTTAACATTCCCACAGAACAGATCAATACCACTTTTTTCTTCCAGATACGTTGGGGAGCATCCTGCACTTGAACCCATCCAGGAAGATCAATTCCCCCTGGCACTTTTGACTCTCTTCTCACTGCTCTGCAGCAGAGCATTGGCCCCACAGCTGGCAGGAGTGCCACAGACAAGACAGCTATCTGGAGGCATCCCACCCATTCCCAGTCACGGTCAAAAACAATTTTTTTTCTGGAGAAGGGAATATTATGTAGTCCAGCCTGTAAAAAGTGTCTTCTGTACTTTATTCCCCACACCCAAATATCAGTGGATAGATGAAAATCTTTTGTGGTAGTGCTGGCAGCTGTTCTCCAGTCACAAGCAGAGCACAGCTTTGAGAGGGCTTCTAACTCTTTGCAATGTTAAAAATCTAATTTAGTTAGGGCAGCAAAATCCAGCAGTATTCAAGGATGAAATTGTGCTGTTCTCCATCCAGTCACTTAATGTCTCCTGGCTGCTTTTAAATTTCCTTTGAAGTTTTCATTCTCATTTTCCCATTTCACTTTACCCTTTCAACCACTCATACTTTTCCAAGACACAGTAGGGGAATTAATTTCTTTTTCCATTTCTTTCCTTGTAAACATAGCCTTCCTGAGTTTATAAACAAAGTTGGCTGAAATTATAGGACACTTCAACTTGGTGTCTCTTCTTGTTTCTTTAAGTAGACCCTCTCACAAATCTGTATTTCATAATAAAAAAAATGTCCATGAGAAAAGCAGGTTAAAAGGACTAGGGGGTTAAAGCCACCCACAAATACAGCTTCTCACTTGAAGCCAGCGCTTGGGATTTGGTACACAGCAGAAAAGCTTTTTATTTTATATTTTGAAAAGAGAGAAAATACGCTGAAGTGAATTGATTGTCCTTGATCTTTTCCACCCACACAGCTCTTTTTCTCTTTTCTCTTGTTTTTGGTTCTCATTTCCATGCTGTATCAAAAGTGTGTGACACTGATCCTTTCACAAAGTGCGTGAAACTGATCCTTTTCCCCTCACATATGTACTGCTGTCCAGAACTCCTAAGGAAAAACCTAAAAAACCCACCACAATAATAGCACAGGCATGACCTTAAAAGCTTCTGGCTCCCCTGCCATGGCCACAGACAGCAGTATGCTGGTAAACCCTGTCTGCCCACTGCTTGTAAGATCTCCTTGAGATAAATATAATTTCTTCATCCAATCCATGCAGCAAGTGTAGAAATAGAAATGAGTATAAACAAATACCAGCTGAATTCATACCTGGTTTTTAATGAAGATGCTTAAACTCAGCCCTAAGAGGTTTTGCACTGACAAGGATAAAAGCAAAGAATCAGACAAACCACACATAACAAAACTGATTTAAAGCTATCCACATACTCAAGCCATTCTCAATACATCTTTGTTCTCAATCCCATGACATTTTCAAAGACAACAAAAATGGCATAAAATACTCTTAGATTAAA
This sequence comes from Aegithalos caudatus, assembly GCA_013389925.1. Lineage (NCBI taxonomy): Eukaryota > Metazoa > Chordata > Aves > Passeriformes > Aegithalidae > Aegithalos > Aegithalos caudatus. The sequence continues at coordinate 189,147 of WEIU01014498.1, forward strand.
GTATCTCCCTGCAAACCCTCTTCCCCATCTCCATTTGTGCCAAAACTGCAACTCCTATTACAGTTCATACTCAGTGTTAATTGCAGTTGTAATGGCAAAGGTCAGTATTGATCCATCAACCCATCTACCCAGCAAGACTTCACAAGCTTATTCTCATTCACACAGAATATTGAACAGTATTAAGAGCTATTGACAAGTGAAAACAGGGTCAAGGACTATTGCTAGACTACTCCCTCCAATATTATCCCACCTCAGGCATGCCAATAAGCTTTTGGACTGGGCAGCAGAACAAGTCTAGAAGAGATCCAAAACTGAAGGTCTCAAATTTTACTGATTAGACACTAATTGTAAAACATTTGCAGTGTTTGAAAATTCAATTCTTACCAACAGAAAACAAACAAACAGACAAATCCATCCCTCCACAGGATTCTCCTCATCAGGAGATGCAAAAGCAGCAGCTCCATCCTTGGGTGTCCCATCAGATCCTTTGGATTGGCATATACCAAAATATCACTGGTTCTTGATTCAGTACAACTCCTAGGGTATGTGCATCAATGACTCCCCCTTACCTATGGTAGAATGCCTGTCAGGAGCCAAACCCTGAAGACTTTTGGAGAGGTGAAAAGTAAATCACTTCCTGGAAGGCATGAGAAATCTTCACCATCTGGAATCTGAACCAGATCAAAGCCCTTATGCTCTATATTCATAAACTATTTATTCCTATGATTAGAAACACCTCAAAGGGACCTCCTTGTTGGAAAGATGTTCCTTACATCACATAGTGTGTCAGAAGTAGGTCACTCTAAAGAGACACTTATTTTAGGAGTACATAATTCAAACAATTCAACAGCACCTAATACAGATTAGTGCTTTGGCATATATTTCATACATAGTTGCTAATGTTCAAGCTGGTGTCTCCAAAAGGCTTTTAAAAGATTAAATGCTAAGCCCAAAATTAACCAAAATGGGGCCCAGGAAGTCTCAGAAACTAAGAGCTTTCAGAAGCTTTGGAAAGATTTTCCTACTACTCTCTCTCTTATCCTGCAAGATTTAAAACCCTCCTACTGTAAAGAAAAAAGATCATGAAATCCAAGGGATGAAATCCACAGTACCTGGTTGGTGGTGACATCTATATAAAACTAAAAGTTTAAAACTATAGGATTAAAACAGCTCTGTGTGAAAAAGAGCAATTTAAACACTAGTGGTCAGGATACAAAAAACTGATCAGCCTTGCTGCCATACAGGATGTTATTTCATTTTTTTCACAATATTTTGAGATAAATTCTTCTCTCCCTCCTGTAATGACTATTTACTGCCATGCAGGGCTGAGGCATTCCCACCGAAAGGCAGAAAACAGACTGACTTTACCTGCAAATTTCCCATCTCCTTTCAGCTCCTTTTTCTGCTAGCAGGGTTTGCCTCCTTCTCCCAAGCCCTGGAGGCCCCATTCAGCATTCCCAGTGCTGGGAGCCATGTCCCACCCTGCCCATGCCCACTGTTCAGCTGTGGGGCTTTCAGAGCAGTAAGACACCAACAGCAGTAAGGAAGGAGCTGTTGCTGGGACAATGTTGATGTTCAAGTGTAGGACAGCACTGTGAGCACTGGGGTGGCCCTGCCCAGGCCTGGGGGCTGGAGGGTGACACTGAAATCAGCTGGAAAATAAACTTTCTGACACAATTTGGAGCCTTAGAAACAGACATTGTTTATCAGCACTGGATGCACCAAAGGATTAGACATGTGTGATGAAAATTTTCAACAGGGTATTTATTTCATCAGGATCATGCATATTCATTCCAAAGTATTTCCTAGCTCATACTTTAGCAAGGCTCTTGCTGGAAGCCACATCCAGAGTGGTGAAACAGCAGGGAGACTGAAGGGAGAAGGTGACACACAACTGGCCACACTGACCCCAAGAACACTGACATCACTGGACATGGCTATCCAAAATACCTCACCTGTCTCCCAAGGAGAGCTGGACAATAGAAGTCCAACCAATTTCTACAGCAAAGCACAGGTCACACAGCCAAGACCTTTTCTGCTGGGGCCATGCAGTTTGGGGTGTTTGGAAATGTAAGATAGAGAAGAAACCAAAAAAGCCTGGAATGCTCTGACAACCTGACCCTGACAGGCAGAAAAGCAAGCAGCTTCTAGGGTTATCACTGGTTAAACAATAGGGGAATAATAATTATTGAAAGATACAATTAGGAGTACCAAGTAAAAAAAAATTACACTTGGAGCCTTCTTACACCTAGGGTTTTGTGCAAATTGCTTTCAAATAAACAAGGAGGGAACCTCACCACCACTTTTTAATTTCACGCTTTAGGATGAACAATATGCAAGGTTAATCAACAACATGTTGATTAAAAACAGCTTGGTTTTGGTTTGTTTCATTTATTTTCCTGGTTAAAAATAAAAATGAAATAAAAACTCTCAAAACCAGAAAACAGACACATAAAAAGAAATCCCCACATCAGAGTTAGGAACATTGGAATAATTCAGCCACAGAGAAAATAGGATTTAAATTTAAAAAAAAAAATTAAAAAAAATTTAAAAAGGAGGAATAAAAATTCTTTTTATTATAACCTTCCACAGTAGTGGCAGCAGGGAAAGAAAATGCAACTGATTTTTATCCTCCTACTTAAGCCAGGACACTAATGAGATGTGGTATAACATAAAAGATGAGTGGAAAGTGGCTTATACTACACAAACCCCTTGTAGCTTTCAGTTAAGTATCTTCCTCTCATTAGCAGCCCAAACATATGGACAGTGGTCACAGAAGAAAAATAAATGCTAGAGTAGATTCAACATATTGAACAAATCCTCTGATTTTGTAATTCCCCAGCATTCTCTTTCCTCCAGATGCTACCCAGGATTTAAAAAAATTAAGTTACATAAAAATGCTTTCATTCCAAGGAAATGGAATTTCATTTCATCCTATTCAGACAACTTAATAACTACATATTACTGTACCTCATGTTGCATAGGAAACCACTTTAGGAAAAAAAAATGAAGTCTTTTCACTAAAAGAAGGAAGAAAATGCATTCCAACAGATTTACATTTGCAGTAGATTTGCATCTGTTGCTGTAGCAGTGTGTCACTGGTAGAAGCAGAATTTAGATAAAATACCTCCTTACAAAATGAGTATCATAGCCATTTACAAGAGGAAAAACTTAATAAATCAAAACTGAAAAAATTATTATTCATTCAAAAGAAGCCACATCATAGGATGTGTAAAGATAATCTTGACATGAATGCAGTTATCTCCTATGGCACAATTTATGTGACTTCCTTTCATGGAAGACCCATTAACAAGGTATAACAAAACCCATAATTAATCTGAGAACAAGAACACAACATTAAGTTTCCCAGCACCTCAAGTTTGCTAATGAACAAAATATTTCCTGCTGTCTTTCATCAGAAGAGTAATCTAATAAAGTTTTATTAAAATGTACAGTAACAGAACAGATAGGCTTAAAGTACAGCCTCTGTACAGTGTAATGAGGTTTTGGCTCATAAAAATGCTTAGACTTTCATTAAAGAGATCAATGAACCCAAAAGGAAATTAGGTTAGCAGGAGCACACACGCAGGTTCTGCAGAACACCATTGTGTGTGAGCGTCAGGATGAACCAGGGCATCCTTCACAAAAGAATATAAATGAAGGCAAAACCACAGTAACAGAATAACAAGACAAAGCCTTGACAAAGCACTAAGGGGCAGCCCCAAACTTAGCAATAACCTCTGAGTGCAACACAATTGAGCAAGTTCAAAGAGAGAAATGTAGAGTGTGAGGAAAAGCAGAGCGTTGCCCAGCCGTGGCATCACAAGGAGGTACAGTGCAGGATTAATGGAGGGAGGCTTTGCTTCCATATAGGGATGCCCTGCACAGAGCCAAGGCTTATGTTTGAACTCTTCTACACATCCAGTCCTGAGACAGATTTGTGTGTTTTAAACTGGGTGTACACCACTGCATTGCTCTACAACAATATATATAGCTCATACCACTAGGAGACATGCTAAAAACCAAACCAAGTAGGATTTGGAAATGTTTCTATTTTCATTCCAGTTGCAATGATATATAAAAATTGCCTTTAAAGTTTTGTAGGCATAAGACATAAATTTTTAGCAATAAATATTACTAAACTAGTAATAACAGTCATGTTGTAACAGCTAGAAGTCCCTCGTAGATCCAAAATATGCTTTCATCTTGTGACTGCTGCAAATTTCTGAGGTCACTAAATACCTCTCTTACTCTTCCCATTGAAGCAACCCCAGCTGTCCTCACACTGTTTTCTCCAAAAGTGTCTGGCAATAACACCAACAGCTATTGTTTAGCTTTTATTGCACTCTTTGGAACTAAGGAGAAAAATACGTACTTATACATACACAGAGAGAAAAATACAGTTATCAGATTCCTTTAGGCTTTCATTGAGCTGGTTTTACCTGTTCACCTGTTTTTTTATTTAATGGTCCAACAGATATAAATATACTTTTCCAAATACCTTACTGGGATCCTCCCCACTACCCAAAGTAAAATAAACATTGTAAGTTAAAATGTAGATCTGTTTTATATGCAGTGCTTGCAAGAACATTGAGAATAGCCACTCTCAAATAATCAAACATGATTAATAATCTCCAAAAGGAATAACACTGCACAAAGTCCACTGTGGAATAGTCACCGAGAAAAAAAAAATAAACCTGCAAACAAATATAACTTCCAAAATCCAAACACTGCTGAGGAAACTAGCTAAAAATAAATCTAATCTAATCTGAGACAGACAAGTTTTGGGTATTACCAAGCAGCAGCTGGAAAACATTGACCTTTCAGCTGTATCCCTCTTCCAATCAAGCCATTGAAACACACTTTTCAAATCTATAGGCAACAGTTTTTTAAAAGTTGCAACACCAAATCAAAATGAGGGTCATATGCTGCAATATAATTAAACATTTATTTATGCTCCCAGTCTTGGTATGTGTTATCTAGAGTAAAAGTGGGACAAATAGCTTCAAGTGCTCTTACAGCCATCAGTAAGGCTTCTGAATACAATCAGTTTCCTTCTGATCAGAGCAAGATTTCAAAGACATGTACCCACAGTCACAATACAAGGAGAGGTGGTGTCCATGACAGATAACAGCACTTTAAGAAGATTACTTCTATTCAAACTGTTCACACAATGTTTATGTGGATAGCTTAAGGGATAACAGATCTACTGAGCAAAAAGGTTTCCAACTAAAATGTGTGTACACCAAGTCTTGGAATAGCTGTGCTTGGGGTTCCAGCCCCAGTGGAGCACAGCAAACTCCTGGCTGCCATTAGCCAGGCAATTCCCAGCAGAGAGAAATCTGGAATCTGAGAATGAGCTACATTCAGAGATTGTGTGAAGTCCATGAGTTGTACCAGGCTTGCATGACACATAACTCTTCAGCTGGATGTGTTCCACTGAGCCACTTCGTCAGCCTACTGCACTCTGGATAAAACAAAGTGTTTGGCTGGCCCCGTTCCCTGAGTCATAAACAACAGAGACAGCAGCCATTAAGTCACCAGCTCCTGCCTTCCTGCAAGCCAGGCAGCCACTGGGACACTCCACAGGCACCATCCACAGCCAAGGGGGGGCCACAAGCACAGGGGGGAACCAAAGCCCTGGGGCAGAGCTGTTTGGGAGCAGCAGGAAAGGGAGGTGGCTGTCAGAGAGCAAAAATAGAAAGCCATTCGTGACACAAGGTGGAGATACTTAGAAACCACAGAAAAATGCAGGTAAAAAATTATATCTTAGCCTGGGATAATATAGTCAGCTTCATTTTCTCCCCATGCATCTCCAAGTCACTGCCAGACAAGTTTCTGGTCAGTCATCCACTGCCTGGGAAAGGGAGTTTGATTAAGAGTGACTGCTCATCAGTATTAACTGTCTATTCCTAAATGGTTTTATCCAGTAAGAGAGAGCCAAGATGATTGCTGTTGTCCATAAAGATCTATCAAAAAGGGAAACACAACCAGGGAGGAGAGCCGAAAATAGATTCAAGATTGGCAGGTTTAATCTGGAAGTGAAGACCAATAACCAGTGAAGGGAAGGAGGGTTTAAACAACCAGAAAGGGAAGCCAAGGGGAGATGTGCACATGAGCAAGCAACAGGAACTTCTTAACAGCTGCAGATGTAACAGCTGCTTACAGTGGCAGGGAATTGTGTCCCAGGATCTGGAGGATCCCTTCAGCTGAGACAGAGAGTAAGGCTAGAGCCTTTCCTCCCCCAAATCAGTAACACTCTCACTGCCTGCAAGGTAGTTAGATTTATCCAGGGATTTGCAAACTGGGCACTAAGAGTACCAATTTAAAGAACGTTTTTACTCACCAAAAACCTGTTTTGAGAAAAACAGGTCAGTTTAAATGAGACAGTCACATGCTTGGAAAAACAGCTTGCTGTACAGCCAGTAATTGATGTGAATTTTGCTACTGTCTTAGTTTTGTTATGCTATAGACTAAGCTGGCTGGCAAAATATTAGCCTTGGGCTTCCTCACAAACCATAATGCTTCCATATTAAAGGCTGCATTATATTTTAAATTGTCAATTAAGTAGTTTCCTATAGACTGTATTTTTCCTAGAGTTTAAAATGGCTAAAATTATCCTTAATTTTTAGAAAGAGTGTAAACCTTTCTCAGTTTTGTGAGCACAAGTGAAATTACTTCAGTTTAGACTTTCTTACAGTGTGTACCTGTACAGCAATATATACGCTTATTACAATGAAATTAAGAACATTTTCATAATTACAGTGATTTTACTACAGATTAGTATCTCCAATATAACACAGCAGTGTTCAATTGGGCACACAATGGAAAAAAAAATAAAAGGCTTAAGTTTCAGATGAATACATTTAGTAATCCAGAACAGCATGGTAAATGAGAGATATTCTGCTTATTCTATTGATTAAGAACACAGGCAGCTATTAATCCAACTAGATTCTAGAAAGGACATGAGAAAAATTAAAGTGAGACACAGAGTTATATACTATCTGTATATATATACATACAACATTTCAAGAAAAATTGCGTTTAGGCAGCAGAGTTACATAAATTTTCTACAGTGCTGCAAGATGCTGCAATTATTCCACTCCTTGGTACAGAGAAGAGTGGGATAAAATAACCAGAAGAATGTTATGGTTTGAGATACACCCTAAGTAAAACAATGTGTATTCTGGAAAAAAAAAAAAAAAAAANAATTACAAATCACAACCCTGAAAAAAAAAATGCTTGGATGTTCATACTGACTACTCACTAAGATTCAGAAATTTAAAATCTTAAAGTCTGTGCTATTGTGCTCTTAGCTAAAATGTGGATGAATCCTAAATAAAACAGAGAGGCAGTAGTATTTCCCCTTCTCAATGACATTAAGTACTGTCCCTTCACACAACACACAACTCCACAGCCACAAGGCCCGACTAGGAAAGCTTCCCCTGGGCCACCCAACAGCACCCAAACCACTGCAAAGGGGGTCGACGCTGCTTTAACCTCAGCAAATTGATGAATTAATATTTTATAGTGCATCTACATCTTCTGTAAATGGATGCGCCGAGGTGATAAAGCAGGCAGGCAGAAAAAAAAAAATCTTTCACAACAACTGGACAGCAAAATAACTTCCTCAAGGCAAATTGAGTTAATATTAATTAAAATGAATGCCAAAGAATGTTGGGGGCAGGGAGATTGGCATGATGGATTGTCAGCTCTGAGGAGAACAGAAAACTATTTCTTGGTTCAACACACATGGCAGAAGAATTTTATTCAAATTGATTAACCAGTATCTGCTAAGTAGCTTAAGGTTTCTGTCTCCAACCACTTAAGAGAATAGGATTTTTGACATTGATTGCAGTAACCACAGGAATCTGCTTTACAGACTTGTCCACTGCACAACTATAAAACACTGTAGTTTTCAAGATTCTTTTATTTGACCAGACATTCCCCACGTGATATTTTCCACTTTTCCCTTACTCTTGGAGGAAAAAAGTATCTAAAAATTCTCAACAAAAACAATACAAGTCTTCCTAGTACATATCCCTTGGGCTGAAAAATCTCCCTGTAAAATCTTAATACAGTCAATGAAAAATTATTACTGAAGGGGATTTTAAGGGATAAGCAAAAACATTTCCCTGCCCCAAGGAAGGATTAGCTGCTTCTTGATATTGCTGACAGATTCATTTCATTTGCTCTTTAAAAGTACCCATGGCAGAAATGCCATATTTCCACGTTCAATATGTGCTGTTTCTCCAACTCTTTTTTCTTTCTCCCATCTAAGAGAAATCTGATTAGTCACCTTAGTTTTGTCTTATCTGTTGAGCTATTCAGCTTATTCCCTTCCTTTTCAGAGTGTCCTGTTCCTGGTCCTGTAAGAAGGAGTTGGGGCTTTCTGTTTCTAGAACAAATAAACCCACACTTTCATACCTCTTGTTTTCTATACCCCTGTGCTTTCTTCTTTACTTTCCATCTGACCTCCACATGGTCCAACTCCTCTTTGATACAGAGTGGATGGGAAAACAGGAGCCTTCTCCCAGCCCAGATCCATACAATTATCTCTGGAATACAGCCTGCTCTCCCTGACACACTTCTAACACAAGCCAACCATACCTGTTTTGCAGAGTTTCCTCTGCACAGGGCACTGGAGCCCAGAAAAGCAGAGGGCATCAAGATGGAGACATTTTCTACAGTTTTGTTACAAGGAAAAACCACGACAAATAATTTTCTGAATACTTCTAAGTAACAACATTACATTTCATATACTCTAGTGATGCTAAATGCAGAAATTTAGATGCTAAATGCAGAAATCTTGGATTCCAAGCACTCAGTCCTTATGCACAGGGAGCACCTTTGCCTTTGCCTGTCATTCTTCCAGCCTCATTTGTATGGTGCACCTGAGCAGCAAAGCATGGTCAAGAATTGGTTTGGCTTCAGAGTGAGAAATTAGAGAATAAATACATGGAGAATGAAACCTAAAAATAGAAAGCGCCTTCTAGAATAAGAAGATAAGAGGAGGTTATACATGGCCCATGCTGCAAGACAAAGAGATGCAAAAAGAAATGCCTAAGCAACTGAATGACAAGATGGATGAGGTGGCATAATATATGACAGTAAGCAGAGCAATTATTTTGGTGGGTTTTTTTCAGTCCAAGGGAAAAAATGCAGAAAAAATGCAGGTATCATCCTGTGTTCCTTTCATATCATGCAGCTAGAAAGTTCTACTATTATATTGCATTACAGCCTACCCCACTACCACTGAATAAGGAGATAGATATATATATATATTGCTGTCAGCTATCAATTTCAAAGCTTCCAATTCCAGAAACATGAATCCATTTGGACAAAAAAAAAGTGATCCTGCAGAGTAATAAGTATTAAAATTCTTTGTTCCCTCTATGCTTACATTGATCTCCTCTAGTTTCCCTCCGGAGGTTTAAGAAGTGGTATTTCACCACGAACACGTCCAAGCTCAGGCTGCATGCTGGTAGGAATCTGTGCCTACCCCTTAGGACTTCGTAGAAAGAGATTCCCAAGACTGATGTAGACACCTACCAAAGTAGAAATATAATGGTATAAATGATGAATGAGGACTATTATATAACCATATCAATGCTTGGAACATAAATTGTGGATTTGACTATGGATCCGAAACACTTTCCCTCTCAAATGCAATCCTAGTTTGCAATCATTTTTTGCAGACTGTATCTTGTAATTAAGGTGTAGTTCATGCTGAAGGAGGGGTTCACAGGAAAAATGTGCTGTCATTGCAGTCAGCCATCCTGCAATAAACCATTCCCCTTCCTTACCAGCCATCCCTACTCTCTTTAATTCAGCACAAACTATGAAACTTCAGAATAAAGCAGTACCACAGTGATATTTTTTCTGTAGGTTTTGTAACATGATCAGTTGTGTGCACGATGCAAGAAGCAGGATCAAGCAGAACCTGCATATTCACAGGTCACTCACTAATGAGGTCACTTTGTGGCATGCTCAGTGTGACAACTGCATATTCATTTATGAAAACTGCACCTCCAGTGATGATGCAACATAAATTAAAGTATATTTCATTCAAGGCTCAGTGAACAATTACCAATCCTACAATGATACTCTAGTTCAGAAATTCATGCAGCTTCAAACACATATCAAACCAAATGTGTGCAGAAACATTAGAGCTTTGGTGTTAAAAGTCCTCTTATCAGTAGTTAGTTAATCCCATGATAAATCTGAGCAGTGAAATTAACAGTTTAGAAACAGAGTCAAAAGAAGCAATGCATAATATTTATTTCAACACACTTCTGTAATTGCTAATTGGACCTTCCTGGACCATGAAGATAATTAGGTTATTTTTTCCTCTCATTTTGTGATATCTCAACTTTTGCATACACTGTGCCTGGGAGAACACAATGTTCCAGTTGAGGGAAAAAAAAACACTGAAGGATGGTAATTAGAGAAAATAGCAATGCAGAGTTGTGACCCATATCATGAACATTAACAAGTACTCAGGAAAGAGATCTCACCAGGAACAACCAGTTAATGATTGTATGAGAAGTGCCTTAAGTTATTCTGCTTGAAAAGGTGCAAGCTACTGAGCAGGGTAAAGTGCTTGCTGGCAAACTGAAAATAGGATTTGCAGACAGGCTCCCACCCAAATCTCACATCAAGTTTGACATTTACAATTTAATATGTTTGTACATTGAGACCATAGAGAGGAGAAAACTGTCTCAGAGGCAGCATGTCTGGTTTAGGAAGTGAAAAAGCTCTAATTTCTTGTTTTCATAGAATGAAGAAAATGCATTTCATTATATGAGTGAGGTAACTATATATATATATAATATATTTTTAAGACATCTGTATATATTTTAGGATATGTGTATGTATCTTCCAAGAGACATAAGCACATTCCTTGACAATTTAAATATTTGGACCTTTACCTGTGAGACTGTACATGACTCTCAATTAGTCTATGAGTTCATTTACCATCCTTTACATCTTTCTGTAGGTTTTTCCCACAAAACTGAAATGAGAAGGATGATATAGTTTTTTCTGCTTAGTAGTGACCCTCAACTCCAGAATATTCAACTTAGCTATCTTTCACCCACATGCATTAATCTCAAAACTTTGTTCAAGGTGTAATGCCCAATGGCATTCTAAAGAGTAGCCAGGCCTTAGCAAAGACATCTCCAGATATTTTGTCCATATGAAAATCAGGCAGCAATTAATTAATCCTTTTTTTCTCCCATCTTTCTTTTTCTCAGGATCAGCCAGCTGAAATGCTTACAGGCAGCACTACATCTGCCTTCCCATGGCTGGCTGAGGCAGTGGAGAGAGGAGCACTCACTGAGTATTTGGCATCAGAAGACTGCCTTCAGCAGGAGGATGTGAAGGATGTGGTTGGAATACCCCCATCAGTCGAAGACCTGAATTCAGGGGGAATCCTTGTAAAGAAAATGGCCAGCAAACCTTGTATTCAGTGCTGTAATATATCACATTTGATTTTAGCTTCTAAAACTTCTAACCTTTATGAAGATTTCTGGAAAATTTCCTACCAGTATTTTATTCATGCATTAGGATAGAATAGGCTGGACATACAACTACTAAAGGAGAAAGTGGACTGTAAAATGAATATTGTTTTAAATATTATTTTAAAAGCAACAAATAGATTTCATAGTTTTAATAAAGGAAATACACTGTAGAAGCAACACCATATCATCTAAAAACAAATTAACATGGAGTATGATAGTTATCTGAGTCACACATTTATGATCTTACACAGCACTAAAACACTGACTAGGATGGAAATGTGGCAACTAAATACAACTAAGAAGAAATGCCTTAATATATTAGGAAATTAAATTATTATATTTGCAGTCTATTGCAAATAGTGACATCAAGTTTATCTCATTTTTCCTAAGTAACTTAACATTTAAAATCCCTTTAACCTCAATCAGTCCATATCCAAAGAGATAAAAGGGAAAAAAAAAAAAAAAANNNNAAAAAAAAAAAAAAAAAAGAACAATATGGAAACATATTAAAGATTCCATTCAGCTTTCCCTGAAGGCTTCCAAGCAGTTTCAATTATAGCTGTGTCAAACTTAACACTCTAATGGTCCCTTTACACGTTGTTTCATATATTTATACCCCAAGAAATTACTGGTAGAAAATAAGGACCGAAGTAAAAAGTTCCTAGCAAAGCATGACTGAAGGCAAGCTTTAGATAAATTATACATCAATTACAATTCTATTCTTGTAGCTACTACCGATACAAGATGTTCATGTGTCTAAATAAAATCCTCTCATTGGTGCCATTTTCCAAGCTGTACAGGCACTCCAGAGTGTCGTCAGGTAAAAGACAGATAGAAGTTGTGGGATTGTCAGTTGTGCTTTAATTCTCCTAAGGGAGGGGTTTTTTTTAATTTACTAAAGGCCTTTCATTTTTAGGTACCTCAATATTTCTAAGGATTACATAATGGCCCCAGCTTCCCCCAACCTTCAGTTCAAGTCAAATCCACACACTTTTTCAACCAAATCCATACACTTTTTCTAGTGTTTGGTTTTAGCCCTTCAGTGATGCTGCCTAACTAATACCAAAGGGTATCTGGTAGAGGCTTTATGTCCAGAACACAAGGTAAATCATTTCCAAAACCTACTGGAAGGCACTTGGGAGATGACAGGGAAAGAATTTAATTGTATTGTGAAAGGCTCTGTGGAAAATCCATAGGCTAAGAGCAAGCTTAATTAGCAGTAATACGTGGTGACATTGGTCTATGCAGCTACCAGAATTAGAACAATATGTGCCCAGTTAGCTGTTTTATATTTACATCAGTCGAGTACATAATGTACAGACTTGGTGCTGACTTCATTAATGTTTGAATAAAAGTTTTAAATGTTTGGGGTTCATAGGTCAGAGCAATTAGAAACAGAGCATTTGGTGCAGGTTTTCAAGGTGCCTAACTTCAGTGAGAGACACCTCAAAAAAGTAGATGCTGTGAAAACATCATAGAAAATATTTGACTATGAGATACTTTTATCAGCACAATAACATTCCTTGTTGACTATTTCAAAACAGGGGGGAAAAAGTCTGGTTTCATGTCAAATTATGATCCAGTTCTTGTCAACAGATTAGAAATTAGGCCAGAGAAGCATATTGATATTCATATTTTGTGGAACAAAAATGCACTCTATTTATCAGCTTAAGTGCTTTAAAATAAATATTGACAAGAAAAGATGGGGTAAATTTATTTGTTATCCCATCTGCCACTCAAAATGTCAAGTCTGAGCAATGCCATTTTTCAGTCTTTCTTGATATGTGATCATCAGATATTGTTTATCTTTATTTTGTGGTGACATTATGAAAGAATAGTCAAAACAACAAAGGTCAAGTCATTACTTCTGGTTTGTCAAGCTGTATAATCCTTCTTCAGTGGACTTCGATTTTGGGAGAGATGTGGATGGCAGCAGTTTTAAGAGAATTGAAAACTGACATTGAAAAGCCTTTGGAGAAAACAAAATGTATTGATCATGAGACAACCAAGAAAGTCATGTTATAAAAACTTAAGGATTTATTTAATGGTGCATTTGTCATCACGTGCTCCTCACGGCTAGTGAGGATGAATATGGCTAAAGGGATCCTTATGCATGTATCAGAAAGGCTGAATTCAATGTAAACAGTTCCTATCAATTTCCCTGCTTTGAGAAATGGCCCTTTTACACTCCCATGGGAACATAATTTTTCAGTAGTTCAAATGATATCTAATGGTGGTTTAGAGTCCAAGGTTAAAGTTTCAGTCCCATAATAATGAGTGCACGTGATCCATTCAATGATTGAGATGTGATTATAGTCCATACATGGTGGGATAATGGTATAGAGACTATGTAGGGTTGGCACTTGGATTAATTAAAGGGTGATACCTCACTTTTTTCTGTATGAACAAAACTGAGCCCTTTGGAGGCAGGAACCTCAAAGGCAACTGGTTTGCATTTACTTTCATCAAACTACATCATTTGGGAAAAAGTTTCTGAAAAATGTGTGAGATCTGATATAAAGCTTAACTGAGGAGCTTGGCCCAAGAATATTCTTCTCCTGAGATTTGAAAATTATCAGATTGGAATAAGAAAATTCTGTGCTTGAGTGATTTTGATTTTTTTTAACTAAATTTTATTTCTTAGAAACAGCTTGGAGCTGTGAGGGCAGATGCCACTGAGTTGGAAAGGTTATCTCTACCTGTCTCACAAATTCCAGATAAGTGTATTGATTAGACAACTCTAAGTTGTCCATATTGCTGGATATTGGGGGTAAATACAAATACATGTGCAAAACAGCATTATGAGAGCCAGATATTGCTAGCAGCATATACATTTAATGACAAAAGAGTATGACTTCTGTAGGCTCAACCTCACATACTCATTTGCAGATGTTAATGAGGTGGAAAATTAAAAAAGACAACAGTATGTGGTATTTGCTAATTCCAGCCACTAAAATAACTTATTTTACATGCCTAGATCTAAAATTTTCTTAGCCAGAGATGACCATGCTCCAGATTTAAATCACAGAAAATGTGGAAGTGCAAATTATTGAAATTTGTTTTCACTTGGGGCTGTTTGGCTCATCTGTGAAGTTGTACAAGTTAATTATTTTTATTCTATTAGAACAATATCACTAATGAGATGTGAGCAGAAGGGAGAAGAAGCATGCAGCTGAGGTTATTGTCAGAGTCTCTGCTGGTAGTGCTATTTCATATGCTCCTGAGAATAGAATAACAAGTACATCCATATAATTTAAGAAGTCAAATTACATTTTTTCTCAGCTCACTTCACATAACAAATAACATGTTCGCTATAAAGTCCAAAACTACAAGTCAAAAAAAGGAACAGGTTTGTGTTGAATTAATTCCTGCAACAAAAGAAATTGGATATTAACAAAAAAGTAAAAGCCATATTTCTCATCTCAGTACTATAAGGAGCTCTCAAATAATTTTCAGAATTTGAGCCTTGGTTGAGCAGTCCTTGGCTCAACCAATGAGACAGAGACATACCTTTTGTCACCTTTTCTTTCCTCAGATGGGTCTCAGAGCCTAATGAACCCTTATTTTCATCTCCTGGGCAGTGGCAGAAGCAGCCCTTCCCACCATTCTCAGAAGTGTGCATTGCTGGAAGATCCCTTAGTGCCACAGGCCCACACCTCCCTGTGCCACAGCTTCTGCATTCCAGAATTGAGCACAACACAAAACCCAGCAAGGACAGGGGTTTTACCAATTCTCATGGGCTCAGCTTCCTGACTTGGTTTGAAAGATGTATGGTGCATCTGACTCCAGGAAATAGTCTTGTCTTTGCTGGTGACTGACACAAGACATAAGAAGATTTTGATCTCTTTAATTTACATCTTTGCTTCCAAATGTGTGCACGGGCCTCACTGTTTGAACAGGGTTCCTGCTGATTTAGACACTGAGAGCAGAACTGAAGGGACTAATATGGTTAAAAAATATTGCATTCACCCTTCAAATATATCTTTAATTATTTTTTCTTTTAAAACCCTGAAAGATAAAGACTGAAAAAGTGACATTTTTCATTGACTTTATAGTCTTTCCAAGTCCTACTGATATGGTATAACTATAATGACACAGTTACTATTTTTTGCCTTCCAAGCAATCATGATCTCAATGGAAGTGACAGGAAGAGATGCTCCCACTGAAACTGTGTCTCAGGAGATAGAGCTTCATTGGAAGAAATTCAATACACTTTTGACACAATGAAAACACTATTAACAGTAACTAAAATATATTCATAAAAGCAGTTTCTTTTCAATAGCAAAATCCTTGGTATTTACGCTGCTAAAGAAAGAAAGGATCTCTGTGGAGCTTTGCAGTGACATTGTGCTCCCCTCCCTGAAGCCCTGCGGATGCAATGTGACTCTGTGGCACAGCTCTTCTCTTCTCAAAAAGTTTGGTCTCAGTGGAAGTGACACTAAGATGCTCCCACTGAAATCATGTCTTTGGGGATAGGAATTTCATGGAAATAATTTTCCTATGGCACAGTGAAAACACTACTAAGAGTAACTCAGGCATATTCACAGTAGTGGCTACTTTTCAAATGCAAAATCCTCAGTAGCTGAGACTTCAAAGGACAGCAAACACCACAGCTGGAGCAGAGCCTTAATGCATTTTACAAAGCTGAGGGCAAACAAACAGGTCTACCATCAGTAAGCCTGTATTATAATTTGAAGAGAAAATTACTAAGTTTCTCAAATTCAACATAGCAGAACAAAAATTTTCATTCCATGCTTAGTCTCTGTACTTAAATTCTGTGGCAGAAAAGATCTCCTTAAACTGTGTTTTACAAAAGGACAGTGTTTCTTCTCCAATTACAAAAACTAGAGAGACCAAAGTGACTTCAAAACACAAACCTGAGATACGGGAGGGCTGCAGGTAAAAAAAAAAAAAATGACCAACAGGCACCAAGTCTACCATCAAGTTCACACTCTGTGGCCTTAACCTTCTAAAGATAACTTCATGCAACTTCACCTGACAGGAAGGACAAGATGGGCAGTGTCAAGCATTTCTCTGTGTCCTGACCACAGAAGCTACAGCCACACTGTGATTATGGATCTGCTTCCTGCATGTGAAGTGTTTGAAAATTGCAGCAGCGAGCAGCTAAAAATCTTTACTGCATGGGCATTAATGGAAATATCTGCCACAAACTCTTGGCAGTAAATAATATTCCTGGCAAAGAGAAAAGAAAAACAGGCAAAAAAAATCCCACCAGAAACAAAAACGTCCACAGACCCCAAGAAACTGAAACAGTCAAACAGTCATTTTCTACCCTAAGAGAGCTAAAAAAACGTGGAATCATTTGATCAAACTTAAACACCAGTTTGGACTACCCAAAAAGATACTGGGAGTGGGAATAGGGCCAGTTTCAATCTGAAATTTTATAGTTAAAAGGCAACTGAAAGACACAAATCTGAATTATTAGGCAAACTTCCATTGTTATCATTATCTTCTGTTCTCATGACATCTGGCTGTATTGAAAACTTAGCAACTCACCTTTCTTGTAAAAAAGAAAGTTTTTCTTTAGCACCAGCCTTTTGTCATATCTGCTTGATTTTGTAAGGCAATTTTTCCTCAGTGATTCCATTTTTTCTGTGGCATTATGTTTTACAAGAACAAGCAATGGAACCAAAAGGAAATGCTGCATGTTACAAATATTTTACTTTTTAAAATTATGAATAGAACCAATCTTACTGCAATAACAATAATAAAACAAATGTAGTATGAATGGAGACATTGTAAATACTGGCATTGCTGACACACAAAAGATGACTCAGAAAATGAAGTCTTAATCTCTTCAAATAAATGGGATCTTAGCTGCTGACTTTTATGTGCATGGTATTTCATGCAAAGAGCAATAAATGTGTATTTTCTTGAGTGTGTGAGAATGACAGCAGTAAAAAATGTTCTCAGTGGCATCTCTGCAGGGCAATTGAAAGAGCAGGGAAATGAACCACGCACAAAACTGTAGGTATTGTTACCATTCTGCTGTCTTCTATGTTAATTGAAGAGGATGAGAGTTCTCATATGTTCTAATCTACAATAATTCTTTCAGACTATTTGTTTTCAATTAAACAAATCTAAAGTGAAGAAAGAGAGAGAGGGGAGAAGAACATTTGAGGTGCCAATCAGGAACATTAATAAAATGCACTTTTTAAACCCTTCTGCACCCACTTAGATGCAGATCTGAGAGGAACAGACATGATGCTAATAAGGCCTTTATGATCCTCTCAACTCTGAGGCCAGGAAGCTCTCAGGCACTGGTGGATGTTGGCATCCAAGCCCTGTGCCCTCAGCCCGAGTGCCCACGGTGCCCGAGTGCTGCTGCGCTGTTCTTGTTAACAAGGAATTCACTGCACTCACTCCTGGCCAACCACATCGCATCCCTCCTCCTGACATGTTCATTCCTAGGATGTGATCATAATCTTCATATTTGTCCATGTCTAAAATTCCTCAGGATCACATTTTCCAAGAGGCCTCAGACTGATTGCTAAAATATTTCAGCAGCAGCTCTCGTCTGAAGCCCTGCACACACAAAATTCCTTCTGTATTTGTACAGACAGAGAGATCTTGCATCAATCAAGCAGCAGAGGAGCTCTCTGAACTCTGTGCTCTGGCAGCACCAGTTGTTTGAAGTTCACAAAGGAGCTATGTCATGTTCTTTGCTGCTGAGCACTGCCTGGGAATTTATTGTCCTCTAGTTTTTCATGCAAAAGCTTGATAGTGAAACCATCAGCACAGAGTGCTGAAAAGACAGATTGCAGCAGCACTGGAACAAAGATGACTTTGTTTTTGTGTTTCTCTTTCCTCACCTTCCAATTCTATTCCAGCCTACTTATTGTCTTTACAATATTGAATTTTTTTTTTTTTACATTTAATAAAATGCATTTTTACATTCACATTTTAAAGATTGTGTACTCTCCAATTATTTATTTTATGAATAAAACCCTGGAAGAATCACTAATGAACAGGTTTTTAGTAATAATTTTCAATGTTTTACCTTGTTCTTATTTTATGTTAAAAATACACTTATACAAAACAGAAATCTGGATTTCCAAAATAAAACATATCCGTATTTTGGCAGAAAAAAAAGAAAGAAACCACAAACAAATGTTTCTTGCATTACTCTAGAGAACTGTCAGTTTGAAGTATATAACATGAAGCATATAACATGATACAGTCACCAAAAACCTTGTCTACCGGTCATCAAACAAAAATCTCAAGGTGCCTCTTTGGATTCAGGCCAAAATTATGTGTTCAGAAAGCAAAAAAGCATACTGTGTTTTGTGCTTCAAGTACCAGATAAGTTGTACTGTACAAATGCTGGGCTCCCTTCCAAGCCTCCACAGGCTGCAAAACAGAATTGCAAGCAAGAAACTGTCCCATGGTAAGGCTTCTTTTCCGCACCTAAATAAATATAGCCTCATGTTTATCTAGCTCTAGATTTAAACTTCTTTTATACCATGATTTTTAAACAGTTATTAAAAAAAATCATAAAGTTATTTTTATGAGGTGGACTAAGAGGAATAATCTTCCAATTCATTCATTCATTCCCATTCACAAATACCTTTGGACTAAGAGGGAGTGTGGCCTCCCAAGGAACAGCTCAGTGTTGCCCCAAGGCATTTATTGGTCCCCCTGGGGCATAACCAAACCCATCCATGTAAAGTAGCTGCTGAACCTAAGCAGGTGCATGATGTCCCTATAGTCATTCAGTCTCTAAATAAAACAGAAACGCCATTTGTGCACCCAGCAGAAAGCAGAGCAGGGAGAGTTCCTGTGCACAAGGCTCCCAGTGGGGGCTGGCTTTTGTCCCTGCTGTGCCAGAGGGCTCAGACTGCAGCAGGACATTGCTGGAGCTGTTGGGGGCCTTCCCCCTGCTCCAGGCCCAGAGTTGGTGTGTGAAGGGCTTGATCCCAAACGAGACTGGGAAAAACAACCATGGCCAGCCTTCTTTAAAACATTGGCTACCTGTGTCTTACGGTGGCACATAATGAAATGAACAGCATGGAAAAATGCATATAAATTCATAGCAAATTCACAAAGTCCAATCCTCTTATTTAATTATATCAGCAAATATTGGATCCATGTTTAATTTGCAATTATGTTGTATGTTCTACCAATGGGTACGCTCTGCCAAAAGGTGACATTCCCTGAGAGGGTTGAACAAGATGTGAATTGGAGTGGTGCTGTTTCCTGTTGTATACAACATTTCCCACTCCCACTACACATCAGTGACACTTTACAGACAGGTCTTACAATGCACATGAGCAGTGTCTGTGCAAACACAGGGGTGTTTCCATAATAAGCCCTGTTTGTGATGGGATCTGCATGCATTGCTTTGGTAACACCAATGAGGAGAACTTCCACAATATATTATAGTAAATCCACAGAAAGCCTAAAAAGTCACGTATAGGAAGCCCTGATTCAGCACTACTTCAAACAGAAATAGAATACCAATTAGTGCAGCAGAGATATGCAACACAACCAACGCTTGAGCCAAAAATATCACAGAAAAACTCCCATTTCTTCACTATAAAAAACACTCTGTTTCTACCATCCACTTCCCCCTTCCTTCAGTGTTCATAAAATAGAGAACTGAGAACTGGAGAAAGAAGCTTTAGTTGACTGTAAGGGGAAAAAAAACTTCACAAATACAAAAAAGCATTTAGCTCTTTCACAAATGGTTACAAGTTATAGTAGATGCAAAGGAAATCATCAGTAATGAAGCAGACAAAAAGTAATGAGGCAATAGTTTTCAGTCACAAGTCCCAAGAAAAACCAAATCTTGATTTTTACGTTCAATGTAACATAAAATTTCTTTGCCAAAGGCTGGAGTTTTTGGTAATGTTACAAAGTGGCTCTGAGTGTCAGAATCTATTATTAAACACAGAATACCTCATTCTACACAGCATTCAGGTTGTTTTTTTTTTAATTTTAAATATAGTCTTACATATTTTCTGTACTGAGGCATCTGCAGAGTTGTAATAAAATATCAGTGGAACTGATAGACAAGTAAGGAATTATTTGCTCATCATTCATGCTCAGAAGTATGAGAAAATGGCTGAGAAACAATCCATGCTAAATAAAGGCATTTCTTTCCCAAAGTCTTTAACATGATTTGGAAAAATCTTTGTTCATATTTACTAATAGAGAAGAAAGTGACAAAGGCCTGACAGAAACAAATTGAAAGTATTTGGCTTCTCTCCTCTGCCTTTCATGCCAGCCACTTGCAACATCTACAAGGCTGTCCCTGTAAAATTTCCAGCTATTTTTGCTACTAGCAGAGTTGCACAGTGTGAAGCTTATCCACATCAAACAGCCTCCTCCAGAGCTTACCAGTCACTCATTTTAATGTGTTTCTGTCTTTCTAATCAGCTTCGTCAATCTCTGGGTTTTGCATCTCACTTGTATATCTACACATTATACTGCTGGTGGTTTATTGAATTTATGAAATTTCTTTACCCTGGTGGACCAGCCAATGAGTTTTCTACTGATAATTTAACTGTGGTTAGTAAGCTTCATCCATCATTTCCTTATTTATCTCTGGAAGTAAAAGCAATAGTCACAGAGCCTTTGAAAAAAAGGTTTGTGACCTGACCCCGTGCTTTCAATGAAAACTAATAATGAATTGATAATAACAGGATTTTTCTTAGGAGTATGAGACCTGTCAAAGCATGGGCTGGAAGGAAAGTTCCATTAAATAGCTTGGCAATGATGCAATGTTGGTTGACCTGATTCTTCCTCCTTCAGGAGTTATAAATCAATAGCACATGCCCAGATTCATGAAAAAGGTTAAAGTGTCTTTCATGAAATACTATTCAAAGGATTTTTGTTAAGTGTTTTCATACATTACTTAACAATTTTATTTATATTAATTCTTATTATCAAACCATGAAGAATTACCATTCCATGTTCTTTGTATTACAGTCTGTACACCTGCATAATGAAAATGGTAGATCGAGAAAGAAAAAATTGTTGTGTCCATCTTCCATAGAAAACAATATCCAAATACATGCTATTTTACCTGATTGCAAAAAAAACACAAAGGGGAAAAAAAAAAAAAAAAAAAAAAAAAAAAAAAAAAAAAAAAAAAAGCTGTAGTTTAAAAAAATTTCCTCTGACTTTTTTTCATGATTAGTTTTCAACAGGCATGTTGGGTTTCTATTTTACATACAGATAAATGTTCACCTCTTTGCCAGCAATGAAAAATATCTCCACAATAATACAAAATGGATCCTCAAAGGTACCTTCATGAATCACATGAAACTGTGTGCATAGAACAATATTTTCTGGGATGTCAGACTCTCACTTTGAATGCAAGACACTGAAGCAGACTCTGTCTTACTCCAGCATGAGACTGATCCTTCAGAAGAACCTCAGCCCAAGCAAGACAACTACCAACTTGGCTTTCTGCTCTATCTGTACAACCAAAAAGTGAAACTTTCAGCTTAAAAAGCCTCAAACAGAGCAAGAGTCACAATAATATTTTGCAATCTTTTGCACAGTAATTCACTAAAGGGTCTATACAACAGTTACTCACGAGAGACAAAGAACAAATGGTAAATGAAACTGAGGTGCTTTTGGGGGGAAATGCCAACACAACCTCCCTGCCTTGGGGACTGACCTTTCCAGACTTCATGTTTCAGATTAATCAGAAAACCTGGCAGTGCAGGAATGTAGAATTTGGACAGTGCTTTGACTCCAGACCTTCCTAGTACTGAAGGTAGTAATGTCCTAAGATCCTGATTTAGAGCCAACACAATTTATATAGTCTGTCTTGAGATCAGACTGGTTGATTTAACCACACTGTTACTGAACTGGTCTGTTCAGTAACACTGAACCACACTGTTACTCAACTGATTGATTCCTATAATTTCCTGTGTGAGACATATTTATTTATCAATAAGTTATACAGAGCTTTGCCTGAGTCAGATGTTATCCATTCTCTTTAGACAGTTTCTCCTTCTTGGTGTTTCTCCTGTTCAATCTTATCCCTTTATATTGTTTAATTAGATTAATTTTAAATAAATAAAGATGTTTTAATTAAATCCCATTAAGAAGGGCAAGTCTATCCTATCTCATCTCTCCTTTTTTATGGTGTTAACTAAACGAAGCTTTGCCTGTCTCACAGTACGTTTTTTTCACCCACTTTTCAAACCTTTTTCTGAATGTTAATTTTCCTTCATTTTGTAGGATGAGAAACTAAACTTTTGCAGACAGAAAAGGCCATTACTTACACAACAGTACCACTGCTCTTGTGTATCCACACTTATCAGAAGTCAGAGTCCACAGCTGTGGGAGTTTCACTGAGCACAACTGAGTATGGAACAAGGTGCACTTTTACTACAGCAACATTTACCCTACTGAGCGTTAGGAAAAAAGGAAGATGGAAGTGCAAAGAGTGAGACCTGCAATTTGATCACTGTCTGGGGAGAACATCTTCCAAAAAAGCAGGAGAAGACTATTTATGTTCAAGTAAATGTTTCAAACAAAAGGTGCAACCATTTCCTCAAAAAATTGTCAAATCTTTTATCCTTTGATTCTCCTTGCTCTGCAATCACCTTCTCCTTCCATCTGCAGTGACAAATATGAATGAGCACATGTGTAAGTGCTTACATTTGTCATTGTCTGCGGGCTTTCAGAAAATGCTTTTGCTTAGCACTGGATCTTTGTGTAAAGGCAAGGCACTGTTTAGTGCTGAGCATTCTGCTGCATTATTTGCATGCTGGATTTTATTCAGCATCACACTTGGTATTTTCCAATTTTTTTTTTTTTTTCCACAGCATAGCTAGCAATTCCAATTTTTTGTTTTACAAACTAAGTCCACTGAGTCATTATATCATCTTTCTGCCAAAACTTCTGTGCTCTCCTACTTTGAACAATCTTGTTTCTTCTAAGCCAGGCTTTCCAGCAGTCTTTTAGCTATTTTGGGTGTTCTGATCCCTGATACAATCTGTCCTCAAATTCCATGAGTCTCAAAGACATTAATCCAAGCTCACTAACTCTATAGAACTGCTTTGGGTATAATTCTGACAGTGCAGCATTCTTTAAATCTCTAAAGTGCAGTCTGATTTGTTTTGTTCACTTTCTGTAAGCTGCAAAAAAAAAAGAAATCTAAGGTGTTACTGAGCTCAATATTTTAGAACAATACCTTTACAACAATACCTAAGACTTATTGTTCTTTTCAGCTGAATCTAGTTATTTGAACCCTTTCAAATTATCTGCAGCACCCACCTAGAATTACAACGAAATTTAAAATTGCTCTTCTTTTTGGTAACGTCTTTGCTAATGTTTTGGAGGTTTTTTTACTAATTATTTTTCTCCCTGCAATTGCTTCATTTCAAGTGCTATAATTAAAAATAACCAAATGAGAGTTGGAGTTTTGACACAAATTGGAGGGGATTGCTTAACAATAGAGCTGCTGTGGTGGGCATGAGAGGAAGCTGCTTGAGAGAGGAGGAGGAGGGGGATGTGGGCACAGGCTCAGTTCAGGGTCCCTGCACCTCAGTTCCAGCCCTTCAGCCCCAGTGTCTGCTCCAAGGCAGCTGAGGGAGGAGCTCTGCCACCACTCTGTACCTGGTCCCATGGAAAATGTATGTACTTGTGGAACAGTGCTGTCCCCTGTGGTGTTTGGCTATATGCAGCACAGAGGGTCAGGGAACACAGAAGGGTACATGGAATATATTTAGAGGCCATTTGCTGTCTTAGAGTGAAAGAACTCTGGAAGTAAGAGGCCAGATGATGGCCACCATAGTACACAATTGCATTTCTGTAGAGCCCAAAGAAAAGAAATATTTCCAGAAAAAAAAATTCTATTTCTTAGGTTACCTTCCAAGCCACAGCAACAAGATATTCCACATATCAATGCACAAGGTACACCATTGAGTCAATTTCTCTGCTAGAAAAATTCAGCACAAATGACACCATTGTTGATATGTATCTCTGCTGAAGGAATCTCCAGGTGTGCTCAACACCCTGCCCAGGCTGCACCCTCTGGAGCCCTGATAGTTACCATGGCAGCCACAAAATGAGAAATTGAGGACCCAGGAAGGTAACCTGAAATACTTGAATAATGTCATTTAGCACAAAACAGTAGCCTCCTTCAGAATTCAGTCAGGATTTCTCCACTTCAGCCCATTTTTTATTCTTTTTACAGACCTTGTACTGGAAGAAAATATTTTGTTTGATTAATTTGAATACTTTTTTCTCTTGTCCAGAAGATTCTCAGTACCAATTTAAAGGTAAGCAAAACCCTTGCTCTTGAAGCCATAGATCACAAGCTTTCTCTGTGTCTCTCTGTCACACCCATCTCTTCAAAACACAGATTCTGAATTGCATTCTGCCAAGTGCCAAGGTATAAAGCTTCTGTCTCGTCCACAATGAGTATTTGTGAAATTCTAGCACTGCTCTAATCTCAAATCTTCCTTCCTGCACTAATCCTGTTTGCTGTCTCTTGCAAGTCTCCTTACACACAAGGCTCAGGAGGGACAACTGAGCACACCTGGGACAGCAGGGAGGTGTTGACTAGGTGCTGACATTAGCTCTGAACACCAGCAGCTGGGGAAATTGAAGCTGCTGGAGATCCCTGTAACACTTAATGTGCACTTGATCAGATGAGCATCCTGAAATGAGGAAGGAAGGACAGAAGCAGCACAGAAATCCTTTTGCTGTAAGTCCATAGATCAAGGCTTATACTGGTTACTCTTCCCAATTATTATGCTTACTTAGATGTGGTTCCAATTCCTCACCAGTTTTTCTCGTTTGTATCAGTTGCAAAAGTTTTTAATGGTCACTCTCACCATTTGTTTGTGCAATGCACAGATCATACACATGGGTCCTGACAGCTTTGGGGAAATCTGTGTGACTACAATTCAAACACAAAAGTGCACACTTCAAAATAGCATTTCAGCAATCTCTGTCCCTGCTCTATCTTCTCCCAAACTATGAAGGGAGATGATTGTGTAGGGATACTGAACACTTTTGAATGATAATATTTCCCACAGACAATCCAACCTCACTGATATCCAGCAAATATTGAGCAGGCACAGGCATATTCAAATGTGTGGCCTGTTACACATCCTTGTTTCTGACAAAGGATTTGTTACTTAAGTTGAATACATCTTATTGCAGCACTCTTAATTGTTCTGGTATTTGCCTGACCATTTAAATTTCACATCCCACTTTGTAGTTAGTTATGAAAAACTGTTCAGAATTGCTCATGTGATTTAAGAAATGAAAACCAGCATTATGCAGCTACATGAGTTGCCAGAGCCACACTGGTATCCTTGCACTACACTGCACTGGCAGAGGAGGATGCCAGCTTCCATCTGGGAACATCACACATACTGCTGAGTTGTGGAAACAGCTCTTTTCTAAATCACTTAAGTGCTTTTTAATTTCTTGGCAGCAGTGTTTGATAAATTTTCTGGGTAAAAGCTAATTCCATTTCAAGAAAATACAAACAATGACTATTTCAAATAATATGAAAAAAGACATTATCATTGTGGGAAAATGAAGAGAAAAATAAACAACAATAATGGGAGAAAACATAAGCACATATTCTTGGCTAAGATATATAGGTTTTAACTGAAATGCATAGTCACCATTCCAGAAAGTCATTCTTTTTTCCTTCAAAAAAACAAAAGGCAAAACAAAACACATGGGGATTATTTCTTTTTTTCTTATGAAACATTGTATAGATTGTCAGGAGTTAAATCTCAGACAAAAGCAATCCTAGGTAAAAGTAAAACAGCACCTAACAAGCAGAATCTCCCAGCAGCAGGGAGCAAGTCAGTTGGATAAGTGGTGAGGAGAGCAGGGGAGAAAACACAAGTCCTATGCAAGTCAATTCTTTCTACAAAAATAGAAGCAGCAGAAGGAACAAATTAGCAAGGTTTTTTTAGATACAACACAGAGCAGTTAAAAAGAAGTATGATGTAATTGGGGTCATGGAGATTTGGCTTATGCTGGAGACTGGCTAAGATACCAAACTGAAAAATAAAAGGAGGCTCATAAAAATTGAAAGCAAATGCTGGGAAAGGAGAGATTCAATATCTAAACTTCATATTGAAGATTTGATAAGGAGCAGAGAACACATTATCATTCTAATTACAGAGGTGTGGAAGTGAAAGGCAGAAGGATCAGATGTTGAGATACCATAATAACCCCATGTCCTAAAAGGAAGAATATGCCATATGATCCCATATACTCAACCATGGTGGAACTTCTCTGCAGCTTTCCTATTTGGCCTACTGGGAATGGAGATATGAACATGAGAGAGCAGGAAGTTGGATGAGATATTACAGCTAATGCTCCTTTGTGATCAGACACCCTGGATCAAGCTACAGCTGATTGTATTTGGTTTTGTGTTTTTTTCAATTTCTGTTGAATTCCCTATGGTTTTTAGGACCTGATACAGAGAATATTTTAAAATTTCTCCTCTTTCAAGATATTCATAGACAAACTTATTAACTTATTTCTGCAACAATGATAAGAAAAGAGCAAAAAGGTGTGGGTGAGGAGCTGTTGCCAACTCCAGCAATGGCTGAAAGAAGCATTAGTGGGACAGCTAATCTCTGACAGACTGTTCATCCAGCACGATGCAAAGAGCCTGCCTCTGGCAGGAATTATGAATTATGCCAGAAAAATCTGGCAACAGTCTTCTGCTTGCAATACAAATCTGAGTTCATGGCTTCAGAAAAGACGGAAATTCCTGAAGGCTGACATTCCAGACATAGTGAAACTGAAAAATATCACTACTGTGATGTGCTGAACACAGGTAGAAATGCAGGGGTGAGGAGACTGAATTTTGGAAGACCTCTTCAAAGGCTAGCCTTAGAAACAAAACTGCTCTGAACCTCTGAACTTCTGTATCTTCTGAGCCAAACAATTCTAACATCTGCATAAAGATCCAAATGTCATCTTTTCATGAACTGCTTGAAATTCTCACACACACCTTTCACTCTACTCTCAGAAATGCCCTCCTTCCATTTTTACTATTACTTACAGCAGATTCATCAGTTACCAACCTCAGCCAGAACATCATTAATCAACAACTAAATATGATATAATAAGGTACCCACAGTGCCTCAGCATCTTCCTTTATTGTCCCTATGTTAAAATATTTATTAAATATTCATGAAGTCTCTTGAAACTACTCCTGAAATAAGGCTTTTTCCAAGGAAACACAAAGCTGCTGTGTTTCAGTACAAGTATTTACAAGTGTTTTCTGCTTCCATTGTTGGGAATCAGTTAAATAACTACAATTTGTGCCACATCTTACCTCATGGCTAATTCCAGCAAGGTATCTGAACGTGCAGCCTGGTAAAATTCTTTCAAATAATTAAATAAAAATGGTAATTTATACCAGAGAACTAATTAATAAGGAAAGAAACAAAACAAAACAAAAAAAAAAAAAAAAATAAACAAAGCAGGCCTCAGGTAAAACTCTGGAGACAATTTTACTCTTTCCTTGAGACTCATACCATATTTTTGTCCCTTTTCCTTGAGCTTGGTCTTCTCCCCCGTTTTGCTGAGCAGATATGCAGACTTTAGTCTCAGGTTTATAAAGGTACTTTCAGAATATAGACATCAAGCTTCTTCCAATTCAATAAATTATACTTAAACTGACCTTCTGGTCATTTCTGGTGTCCTTCTGTCTTCAATATCACAAGGCTCTAGGCCTCCAAATGCACTTGTCCCAAGACTTCTAAAGATCTCCAGAGCACTTTATCATATACCCATCCTTTTCATTCTTTAAATTTTTATATTTATATCTATGTTTAACTATGAATAGTTTAGTAAATACCTTGAAATCCCTTGCCTTTATTTAATGTTAATCAAAGATATGATCAAAATAAGTTACAACAGTTACAATGATTTAGAGAACCTTAGGCACCAAAACAATTTAAATAAATTGACACAGCACTCAGAAATATGCTAGAGTGATGAATTATTTCTAATCCATTAATATTTCAAACTCCTTTTACCATTTCAAGGCTATTTTTATGTGGATTCAGGGCTTATACTCTAATGTTATTTATTTGAAATAGCAAATAGAGGTAAACACTCAGCTAGTGAACCTCTGTGCTTCCTTAGGATTCCATTTCTCCAGTCTGTCTTCCTGGGCTCTTTAAAGTGCAATATTTTATTATACAATATTTATATTCTATCAACTACTTGGCACACAAAAGCCATCACACTTACTGTTGCAACTGAGAGGTGACATTCTGTAACCATTGAAGTACTGGGTACATATTTTGGAGGTATAATTATGCAATTCTTGATTGCATGATTCAGCACTATTTAAAGCCTGGGTGTTTAACAATAGTTGTCTCTAATTTCTCAAATATTTATGAAAAAAAAATTAGTCTGATAAAAACACACAGAATCTCAGACTTTCACATATGGAAGAACTTGGCTTATTTGGTCTGCTGGAAGGGGGTTAACTGCCATGTATAGGGAATGGGGATGGTGAGAAGAGAAGGAAAGACACACCAAGAAAAAGGGAATAGGGAGAGTGATGAGGTTCTTAGCTCCTCTGAAATGGAGAAAGAAAATGACCATTTCTAGAATTCAGAAGTGTTCAGCATGATGGAAAACACAAAAAAAGGTGATGTGCTATACGAGCAGTACCTCTGTAGAGTTCAAAACTTCTACCACCCGGTTGGAGTTACAGTCCTTGGATCATCTTTTGCCAGTGTATTATAGCTCTCCCTCTGGGGCTCATGCTCACCAGTTTCTTGCTTTCACTGGCATAGTATTGATCCTCCCTAAATGTGTGTTCAGTGCCTGTGAAATCTGGTAGTTCTACTAAGCAGGACAGTCAATGAGACAGTTTTGTATCAGATGCTCAGAAATGTAAATAAAATAATATGTGTTTATTCAAGTTCTTAGCATTCTATGTCCTTCTACTCGCATCTTATTTATTCAATAGGCTCAGTGATTAATATAGCACAAGTAAAAGGCTTTTGGAATAATAACTGATGCTCCCAAATGACTATTTTACACAAACTGTACACGTTAATTTCATCTCATTTTTAGTTCGGAAATTAGGGAGCAAGACATTTTAAAATGTTACAAGTCTGCCAAATTTCCTTTCCCACAGTAAATGGTGGCCATCTGAGAACAAATTTGAAAGACAGATAAAAGTCTGAAGTTCTTACACATTCTAGAAATCAGCAGCTGTACAGGAAAGAAACCAATTAGTGTTCTAACAGAGGGAAAGACAGGATTCAGCCATTATACACTTCTCATTGGCAGCTGCATGTTAACTGCAGAAAGTGCTATTTCCTGCCAGTATGATCATCTCAGGAGACTTGGGAAGGAACTGGGAGTAATGCAGTCAGAAGAGAGGATTTCAGACACAAAGGACATAAATCCATAGGGAGCCAGACCTCATTCATTTCCCTGATCATAATGATATGTTCTCTTTCTTACCAGCTACTTTTTGCATTATAATTGCAAAAAGTAGTTGCATAATTGCATTTTCTATATGTGTATACATTTGCTACATGCACAAATGAGTAGTAAAAATAGCAATTTACTGAAACATTAAGTGGTGCATATTTTACCTCTTCTTTTTCCTTCCTTTCTCTTCACAGAACTCAACTTGCACATGTACACCCCCACACCCCATCTCACTCACTAATGAGATGTTGAACCTATTCAATGAGAGATTTATCAAAGAAAGATTGCATCAGGAAAACCAGCAGGTGAACTGCATATCAAGGAGAACACTGAGCAGTAAATATTTTTCAAGGTACAAGAGATAAACCACCAGGATATTTCCTTTTTGAGAGGGAGTATCAGATTTTTGAGATTAGTAACAGTAATGAGAAAAAGGATATGGATGAATTTCAGAAAAGAGGGTATGAGGAATGGGAGAGAGGGAGGAAAGAAGGCAGAGAAAAGAAAGGGAGTAAGAAACGGAGAGAGAGAAGGGAAAATGGGAAAGAGGGAGGAAAGAAGATGAAAGACAGACAGAAAGAGCAAAATATTGAAGAAAATGAGATTACAACTGACAAAGAGGAGCTTTGCTTTTGTTCTCAGTATTTCTTCTAGAAACCCTAATAAGGGGGAAAGAAACTATGTGTTTTCTTGTTTAGCTTTTCAACTACTGCTGCCAGGTTCTGGAATCTAGAAGATGGAAGGGGACAGCACTGCTGTGGGCAGGGAAGATGTACGGGGAAGGAAGAAGCATATTTTGATAATGAACTTTTAGTTTAGCAGCAAATCATTGTTGTTGGAAATTCACTGTTCAAAGCAAGTAAAAATATTGTGGGAAACAGATTATTTCATTGGTATTGGTACCTTCAGCTCTTACCAATAGAAAGAAGTAAATTGTATTTTTAAACTGAAGTCACAGGATAAGTGTTAAGACTTTAAAGGATCTGTACTGCAGTCTGAGCCATAAAATGCTGCTATAACAGTCAGTTGTAAATCTCCCTGACAGTTATGTCTGCAGTTCTAAAACTGAACTGAAACAGTGATACAATAATAATAAAAGCAATGCAACATAAGTCCTGGATTTATGAATAGGGTATTCTTTCTTGAAAAGGGCAAAGAAACCCCAATTAGCTAGGAAAAGAAATATTAATAGAATTTTGTCAGTATCCCCCAATGTGACTATCACGCAGACAATGAATTATGCATTCCTTAAACTAATCTGATTCTTCAGTGATGTCACACTAAAAATAAATTACACTTAAAATTTACACTTTGTTTCTGTATTTTGGTGTAGCAAAAGAGATCACCATCAATATTTCACAGGAATAAGGAAGAAATGGAGAGTAAAAAAAAATAGGAAGAGCTGTCTACAAACAGTCTGATCAATACCAAACATCAATAGGGCTTGTGCTTCTGTACCACCGGTTTACCAGAATACAAGGGTATTGTTATAGCAGTTTTCTGGCTTGATTTCTTCCATAGAACATTGTTCAGAAGATTTTTAAGCAAGTTTTCCACAGAACCTCAGCATAGCAATAATTAGAATCTTTGTATCACTAAAGAAGTGCTTAGAAACCTTGAACATTAAGAATACTGGATTAAGTCTTATTTGCATAGACCTTAATGCTGGATTATGTATTTGAGCACAGGAAAAATCCCATAAATTTAAATTAGATTTAAGTTTAAATTAGGTGCTTGAAGTTAGACAGGGACATAAATATTTTGAATACCTGCCTCTTTTTCTTCATTGATCTAATGAAACAGACCAAAGCAATGGGAAATCTGAGTCAGAAATTGTTGATCTCACCCTCTTCCTTCACTTCAGCATCAGACTGCAGCTGGGGAAAGCACAGTCCTGTGGGCTGCCTTTGAAGGCATCACAAAACTGGGTAATGCTGATTGCGGCAAGAGGTTGTGGTTCCACTGCATGACCACGTGAAGAGTAAATATCTTTGGGCCTATCTCATACCATTAAAATTGTATTTGACAGGTCTGAATATATAATTACATAAAAATTCTTCAATAATTCAGCATAATAATAACCCAGCTTCCACTGTGCTTTGTATAGATGTGAGGTGGGTAGGAGTAATCCCACAGCTCTATCAGTGCATCTCATTATCAGTTTCTGACAGCTGCTTCCTCGTACTTCATCCTGATAGAGGAGGCAGACAGCTGGTTCAGAATTCCAATTGTGCTTTGTCTAAGGGTGATTGTACACTTTGCATCAAACATTCAGTCAAGATATCTCAGTTCTGATTGACTGCAATAGCAACAAAGGATTTTAGAGTAACCTTGTTCCACTCAGATTAGAAGAGTCTCAGCCATGTCCTTCAATGGGACAACTCAGATGAGAGAATGCCTAGTACTTGTCTAAGAGGAAGGAGCTTAAATCCTGTAATTTTATAGCCAGTCTCATTCATTTAGGAACACAGATTAACTTTTCTACTGTGCATTAATATAAGAAAATCAGTTAATGGAAAAAAAACTTCTCATGCTGTTTAGTTTCCCAGCATAGCCACCCTCAATACAGTCAGTGTTAGAACAACTGAACGGTTCAGAGAGACTTGAAATTCAGTATATTAAATGTAGTTCAGGGAGGTGGGGGAGGATTTCAAAGACATACAAGAAAGAACAGTAATTATCAAAAAAAGTAACAATGCAGAAACAGGGATGGATAGACACCAACCTGATTGAATAAAATTATAGTTCTGTAAAATCAGTGTGAAGACAATATCATGCCAAGTTTTACTTTGAAGCAGAGAAAAAATTGCAACTTCTAGAGAATTTTACCCTTACTTTCAGGAAAACTCATATGCATGAGCCAACTGTCGTTCACCTACTGTCAGCAAGTGGCACATTTGGAAATACCCATCAAAACCTGCAGAGGAAGAACTTGTCCCCAATACAGTGAATAGAAACCTTTCTTTCTCCCAGAGTTCATTCCTTGTGACTGCAGTTGCCCCATGAATCAGAGAAAGTGGATGAGGAACTGCAGTTCTATTTTGGCAGTGACTGTTATCACCCATAGAACTCCAAAATAAACATAAATATCGCTTAGTGCTTGGAGGATGTACATCTCTGTCTACATATGGAGGTAGAGAGCTGGGGGTGGAGGTTGTTTGTTTTAGGTTTTGTACTTGTGAACAACATCCAGCTCATTTCAAAAGCACCACAGCTCTAGCAGGGAACACTACTCCCACTATGTTATCAAGGTCAAAGGAAATGAGAGCTGATGAACAGACAGCCAATGTTTTACAAATGGTGATAAGCCATCAACCCAAATGTTTTATTAGTAACTTTTCTCAAATGATTTTGTTCTCTTAGAGGAAAAAATCCTGCAACGTACTGTACTGTAGAGAAAGGATAAAAGTTAATTTCAAAATAAACTGTCAAGAGTTATGGTGCTAAAAGCATCATTTTCACAATAAAATTAAGCTTTTCCTCATATGAATTATGTTGCCACAGAAACCAGCAACCATAGGATCTGCGACCATTTTCTGTAGAATGGAATT
>WEIU01014498.1:229148-258515 GCA_013389925.1 Aegithalos caudatus
AAAAAAAAAAAAAACAAACTCAGGCTAAACCAGAAAGGCTCACACTAAAAAACATACTGGTTCAGAAGTCATTGGATCAGGACAGTCATTACTCACCAGAACAAAATTTAAGAAATGCCTGTAAAGTTCCTCCTCATTCAAAGCACTCACACAACCCTGAGACACCTGAAACACCTTTCCTGCTTCACCTGTCAGAGAATCAAGCTCACAGCAGAGTTTAGGTCACATTCTTGCTAGCCAGCTTTCCTTGCTTACCCTGCCCAACACCTAATCAGTCTTCTCTTGGTCACCTTAACAATGCCAAGTGGCTTTGAGGTGCTTCTTTTTATTAAAACATCTTTTTGCCAATGGAGAGCCCAAAGGAATTAATGCCAAATGGATGGAAAGGGATCTGCTTTTGCTGGTCTCAGAGGCAGAAAAAAGTTACCCTAAACTGAGTATAAGAGGAATTTGAGGTTCAGAAGAAATAGAGATACAAGGTGTCAAGAAAAACATCTAATAGAACTTATGACTGAAATCTGAAAAAAATGCAAAAAGATATGCCTGGGCTTGCCTTCCTTAGCATTCACAGCATTCCTCACTGAAGTTTATTCTTGACAAGACATATGTTTGTATAACCATTTTTAATGAGGCTGCTCAGAGTCAGATTTTAAAATCTTAGAACTCAAAAAATAGGACTGGCAGATACATTAGTGTTCTACCTGATCCCTCCATCTGCCCCGTAACAGCATCAGATGATTGAGAAAAGGGAAAATCTGCACTATGCACCACCTTTGAATATTCTGGGGATAGAAGAGCATTTGAGTCATTTCAGGTCACCAGATTGTTGAATATCTTCAAGTTTCTTCCCACTCAGTGAATTCAATGGAAGACATTGACTTTGAAGGAATCACAGATTCACAGAATTCTGCAGAAATATCTATTGTCAAAAAAATTTAAAAGAAACACTAAAATTGTCCTCATTGCCATCTGCTCCCTCATTCCCCAAACTCGAACCATGACCAACTGTACTTAAACATTTTTGACAAATCTAAAAAAAATTTCCTCCAATAATGAAAACTCCATAATCTTTGTTAGATATTCATTCTAGTACTGAATTTTACTTATTATTAGAAGGTTTTCACAGCAAATTCTAACTTATCCTATTGAAATCCAAGGTCTATGTACTAACTACAACGAACAAAAGGTTGTTTCCAATTACTTAACTGGGTAATTAAATACATACTTGTATCCTTACACATTTTTTCCTAATAATTATTTTCATTATAAACTTGTTTTTCAAAACATTTATTAAAATTTCAATTTCAAAATGATTAATAACTTTAGAAACAGATTTTTCTCTTTAGACTAAAAAATTGATAGCCCTCCACCATCATATTGCACCCTAAAAGAAAGCTATCTATTAATTTTTTTAAGTTTTTATCAGAGACTTGTTGATCTTTCATAAGGAAAAGTTCAGAAAGATCTGAGAGAAAAAAAAGGATGTTTATCTGAAAAAACATTTCTGCACGATTCACTTGATTGTGACTGGTGCAACTATAGAAAAGGGTATGCAAAGAACAGTGATGATTGTGTGGTATTAAGAACAGTAAGAGGGCTAAACAGTTCAATACGTTTATTTTATCAGAAAAGAATGAATGGTGCCCAGAGCAGGATATTTAAGTACATTTGAAGGAAGCAAACCCACAGTGTAAGGGCTCTGTAGTGCAGAGGAAAGAGCAGTGAATGAAAAAAAAGATATAATAAGCACAGGAAGATAATTAGCCACTGCAATTGTTCATCACTAGCAAGGGTGGATTCCCATCCATCAAAACATAGAAGTCTGTTGGAATTCTATGTTTTAGGCAATAAAACTTATGCATAGAATTCTGGCAACTCAAAGGGGTAAAATGGGTAAAATTACTTGATATTCAGAGAGGGTTTTCTAGCTTAGAAATTCACTCTACCCAAACTGCAAAAAAGTTAAGCCATTACTGAAAAAAAGAACAAAAAAAAACCCCAGAGAAATGGTTTACAAAGAAACATATTCCTAACTCAAGCCTCTCGCAATTCTGGTTTGTCTTGAGGGAGAGCAAGGGATGAACCAAGCTGTAACTTAATGTGTTTGTCAATTGCCATTCATGTTTTAAAAAATGTTCAAATAATAAGAGTAATCAGACAAAAACATGCTTTGTCCATGATCAAGGACTTGTGGTGCTGCTTTCTGAAAGAAGGAACTCTGATGTAAGGTTTTCATCTCTTGTTTGTTGTTCACAGAGCAACTGAGAAGTAAAACATGCAAACATCATAACCTTAGTCTGCATCATAAAACCTTCTGGCAAAAGATCAAAGAAGATGGAACACAAAAGTTCCTGATAAGGCTTAAAACTATAAAGCTTGAACCAAAGGTGTGAGAATTCACAAGTCTGTCTGTAGAAGAAATATCTCTAACAACAAGCATTGCCTCCACGGAAACAAGGCCTTGAGTCTGGGCTGGATCCAGGGAATGACAAAGGACAGCAGACACTGAAGGTGTAATTGTCTTTAGAGTCTGAAATATCACAACCCTCATAAGTACCATTTCTTTAAGGAAAAACACCCAAAACATTGCAATGTGCTTCCCATTCTAATCACTAAACAGACTTGTGGGGAAACCAGGCAATTTGTCAATAATAAAAGGAAAGGAAGAAAATTTTATTAGAGAGCCAGACACTGGCCAGCATATCACAAAGAAAGGCTGCAGATGAGTTTTCCCACACACCAAATGCTCAAAAGTGATCACCTCATAAACAAAACCTGAGTTCCCAGAGCTCTGTCCCTGCACAGACATCTGCCCCTAGCAGCTGTCCCTAATAACTCACCCAAGAACCCTCGTCCTGCTCAGCAACAGCAGTGCAGGTGCTCTGAAGGATTTGCACAATGATGTCTGGGCAAAGGACTCTGGTGCCTGAGCTCTAGTTATTATACACAATATTTACTAATATGCATTATCATACCTTGATATATTTGTCTTTTCTTGAAGAGGATGTTCTAACTGATTCCCAGTCTAAAACAGGTAATAAGTTCTTTCTGTTTTTATTCTTGTCCACTCTATTCCTGGTCTATTTTTTTAAAACCACTGAGATGATAATTTTATTATCATGACAAAACCAGTACCCATTTAATGTTAACAAATCAGGAAATTCTACAGTCACTATACTAATAGGAAGAAGGAACTAGAAAAAATCTTGACTAAAATCTTTTCTCACACTTTTAGTATACATATCCAATCATTAATTTATACTACCCTGATCCTGCAATTTTCCCTTACCCATAAGGCAGTGTGTGAATTAATCTCCCCTAAAACAAATACCTTTTACTTCAAATTATGGAAATAAATCTTTAAAATTTCATGCCAGTGTGAATTTAAATTAGAGCGTATTTATAGATTAAGCCTTAATGATTTTCTTTATTCACTCATTCAATTTGTTTTTAAGCAAAAATTCCCAGCTCACTGACTTCCCTTTTCCCCAGGTACTCCTGCTGCAAGCGTACAGCCCTGTGCTTGTGACACTGCTACTGCCTCCAGGAGGAAAATGCAATACCCCAGACATTATCTCATGATTTTTCTGCATTATTAATCAACAGAACAAGCAGTGAAAGAGCAATTAAGTTTTTTTAGCACAAAGAAAAAGAAAACTAAATTAGGAAGTCAAACAACAAAAGATAATCTGATTAG
The DNA here is from genome assembly GCA_013389925.1 of Aegithalos caudatus. Lineage (NCBI taxonomy): Eukaryota > Metazoa > Chordata > Aves > Passeriformes > Aegithalidae > Aegithalos > Aegithalos caudatus. Next base: position 232,846 of record WEIU01014498.1, read on the forward strand.
AACTGTCATGGAAGAAATACAGCCCAATATTCTATGACCAATCTCCAGATGGATGAGTTTGATGGTGGAGGGGTTTAGGCAGAGGGAAGCAAGTGAGTCTTGCCCTGTATTAGATATAAATGCTTCTTTCACCTCTCTCATCCCCTTTACAGCACTGCCATTCCCCTTTGAGCCCCTGTGCTTGCCTGGCTGAAGGAGGAAGTGAAGAAGGGAAGCAATAATTCCTAGGGATCCAGCAAGATCTTTGAACCATGAGTTTTAAGGTGGAACACACTTATCCATGGCATTGAAGCTACCCCACAAGGAAGGCTTTGTGAGATGAACAAAGGTTCATGGAAATCTAATATGAAGCTATTTCTTCATTTTGCTAATCAGCCTTGGTCACCAAGTCTGGCATCCTGTCATCAAGGCAGTGGTGCAGCTCAGAGTGCATGGATCTTTTGCTCTGTTTCTCTTGAACAAGATCCAGAACTACCACTTTGGTCCCTCTCTCCACAAACCTCAACAGCCCCATCTATCATCTATCAGACACTTTTACTCTTTGGTAAACATCTTACAAAGGTCACAGATGCAAATATAATGGCAACAAGTCTCTTTATGCTAACACAGACTCAAAAACTTTTTCCATGGATTCAGCAAAAAAAGCCCCACCAAGTTTTACATTAAGAGTTCATTCAGATTTCAGGGTTTTTCAGGCATGCTCTGAATCTGCAAAATGTGTTTGACTTGCATATGGAAAGAAAAAGTGCTACAACAATGCATTTTCTATTGCAAATTTCTCATATTCAATGAACCAGTAAAACTCCTTTTCTGGCAGTCTGCAGACATAGATGAGATATAGTTGATAACAGGTGCCAACACAGTTTCCACTATAAACTTTAATCAATTTAATTGACTAAGTCCTTATTGGCTAGACAGGCTATTTGAATGTGGTAGAAGGGTAACAAAGTGCTTTAATTGCTTTAACCACAGACAGGGTACAGAGACAGGGACTGAAATGGTGGTTCTAGAGAGCAACGTGCTCACCAGTCAGGAGCATGTGGAAAGGGAAAAGGTCTGTATGCAGAATATGTTTGTGTTTCATGCTGTGCAACCACCTCCTGCTGGAGCTGCTGTGTTCAGACCCCCCCAAAGGCACAGCAGCACCTGTTAGAGCAAGATGAGCCCTTTAATGCAAAAATGGCCTGGCAACATGCAGCTGAAAGGGAAGAATCTAGAGCAGCATTGGGAGGTAGAGTCTTTAATAAAAAATACTGGTTGTGGGTTTGCTTTCCAAAGCTCAGGAAAAATGAACGTCTGGCTGAGACAGCCAGTTGAGCTGTATTATCTTGGCATCAGTCTGCTTTCAGTTTGCCAGCAGTAAGTGAATAGTCCATTTCACATGTACTGCCAGCAACCAAAAAAATCAACTGAGTAGATACATCCTCTATTAGGTATGGTGCTGCCACTGCATTAGCTCTCAGCAATCTGTTAACTCTGTTAATAAGAGCTGGGATCATTTCAGAGTACTGCTCTTTTGGCTTCACTAAACTTCAAGAAAAAAAGGAAAATATTTAAAATCTGATATAAATAATTCAAAAAATCACAGCTGACCTCAACAAGATAGATTTTTTTTTTTTAAATTTTTGAACCAGCTTCCTCAGATCACATTTTTAATTTGTACACAGTTTAGAAAAATAAGATCCTACTGAAAGTTCCATGTAGGTTATGCTGGTCAAAAAGCTGAGGAAAACATTGACATTTCTAGGCAGATTTCATTGGCCTTTATCAAATATATTGTTTATAAATCATTGACTAATTTAAAACCAGAAAGTGTACCACTAGTCCCCAGAAACTGAGTGTGATTTTTCCTGCGTAACGTTCCCAATCCCCCTGGCAATACAAAGCAAGATACTGGCATAAGAAATAATGTGAAAGCAGAAGAGGAGGATGGCTCTGAATTCCTTCTCCTACCCTGTGGCCCTCTTTTATGTTTTGAGAGATATGGATATGCTGATCCCTCTGTGTCTATGCAGATTCTTATTGTTTCCATTAATATTAAAAGCACAGACACAATTCAGCTGATGCATATTCCCAGATTCATAAATAGAACTGAAAGTGTTTTGATCAAATTACTGCTCCTGAAGCTTCCCTCTCAAGGCCAGAAACTTAGTTGTCCAGATTTACAATTCTCTTTTCAATATGAAAGGGTGTTATGGCAAGCTAGGTGATATTCTTTTACAGAAATTCAAAGTGTAGTTTATAAACTAAAATGACATCTATAGATTTAAGTTGGACTTTTTGTTCCATAGAAAAATCATGCTGCAGAACAAATCTCCTGAGGACCATACACTTCCCCAAGTACCAGCATCCTCCAAATCCCTCATCTGCTAAACTGAACAGACTTTGGCTTAGTTTTCATTTAATTTCTTCACAATTCCTGTCATTTAGACACATGAAGTTACACAAAAGAGAGCCTCTGGAGCTCAGGTAACTCTTCAGTCCATACCCACTGGGATGGAATGAATTGCTCCCCTATTCATTCTTCATATTATTTCAATTTTAGGGCTTTTATTACTGCTGTTCTCAATTATTTTTCAGGAACAAAAGCCTGTGATTAGTAGGTACAGATGTAATATTTTATTCTGTTTTAAGGAAAACTTTCAGATATTTGAGTTTGAAGCTGCTGCCCTGGTTTAATTTCTAGAGTTTCATTTGCTTCCAAATTCAGTTCTGTATCAAACAAGAGTCAATTTATTTTTTTCTTTGTCATTATTAACTCAAGTGAGCTGAGACTGGACTGAGAAATGTCAACAAAAGCTGGCATAAAATTTCAATACAGAAGCTCATTTAAGAATCAACCCTGAAATTTTGCAGCTAATATATTCATAACCTGGATCAATTCAGTTCAATTCTACTCTTACTTATTTGGGGACAAGAATCATATTAATCCAGCAATTTCAATATTAGTCACTTCCATTTTTACATAAAAATTACTCTTTTTATTTTATTTCTTCTTTTAATATGATGGTGATAAAAGCTGAGAAGTATTTGTGAAATCCTTAGAGTGAGTAATTTTTTGTTCAGTACAAATTGAAATGGCTGTAGCACTTCATAACAGCATAAGAAAAATGTGGACGACTCCCCTCTGCTTTTTCTCACAGACTTATTGCATTCTCTGGATTAATTGTGATGTTTTATTTTAGCACTCAGATCCAGCATACAAAACTAAAGATTTGAGTAGATGTTGAGACAGACAATGCACTCCAAGTGCTTCATTAAAAACCTCAGAAGGCTCCAAGCATCAGCACCTTGTTGTTCAAAAGTCTCCCTTACCTTTTCTCTGTAGCCTCCCAAGGACAGCTCCACACAGCTCTGGCTCTTTCTCTCTTTCTTCTCCCCTTCTTCTCCAGTTCTGTCTGCTCCTTCCTGTCCCTATCACGGCCACCTAACCCTGACTGTGCCATGTCCCATCTGACCTTTCTGTCCCTCTGCACAACCTCCTGTCCCTTGCTCCTCACAGCAGGGCCAGCAGACTCCAACTGACCCCTCCCAGCTCTCCCACTCTGTATCACACCCAGAGCTGGGAGGACAGGGCTGTTCCCACTCTTGGATAATTAACACAGCTGCAATGTATTAAGGCAAGATTGCCTTCAGCACCATCTCCATCTGTCTCCCCACAGGTGCATGGTTGGCTGCTCTTCATCAATGATCAAAAGCACCCTGAGGAGAAGCACCTGGGGGTGCTGGGGCAGGAGAAGCTCAGCACAACCCAGCCAGGAGCACTCCCAGCCCTGAGGGACAAACGTGTCCTGGGCTGCATCCAGAGCACCGTGGGCAGCAGGGCAGGGAGGGCTTCTGTCCTCTGTTCTGACCCCACCTGCAGGGCTGTGTCCAGCTCTGGCATTCCCAGAGTAAGGACATGGAACTGTTGGAGCAGGTCCAGAGGAGGCCAGGAAGATGATGCAAGGGCTGGAGCACTTCTGCTCTCCAGGCTCTGAGAGTATGGGCTCTGCTCAGCCTGGAGTAGAGGCTCTTTTGAGACCTTACAGAATTTTCCAGTACCTGAGAGGTCAATCTTAATGAGATCAATAGAGTGAGTCAAGACATGTCCAATCCCATCTGCAGTTTACTGGACAGAAATCTAAGCTTGTTTGCTAATTCACATGTGGGACACCTGATTTAACCAAGCCCAGCCATGAAAAACACCTACCAGAAGTCTATTCCTAAAGAGAGCTCATATGTTCATAGAACTCTTTTGAAGAGTCAAATTCCATCCCTATTGCATGATTCAGCTCAAATATCATTCAAATGTTACCTCTAACTCTCCCATTCTCAGGTGAAAACTCCATAAGAGAAAAAAAAATTGCTTTTGGAAGGACTTCCATGATTGCATGGCACACCAGAGTCTACTGCAGACTGTGCTTTGAATGCTATCCCACATTTTCTAGCTGGAGTTGTGAATGTCAAGTGGTGCAGGTGGAGCTAATAAAAGGTTGCAATACTGTCAGAAGTGCCATTATTTTTGTTGATTTGTCTGTTGTAGAGCTACTCTAAGCCAGGTTTGTGAAAGGATGAAGGGAAATCAATCAGCTTCCTGCTGCTCTGGAGCCAACAGTTTTGATGCCCTATTTTCTCTACTAGCATTAGTGTAAGATCCTCTGAGGTATACACGGGTCTGTTTGGAATCATGAATCAGAGTAGCGATGCAAAGGTTTTTGTCACCGTTTATTTGTTTAAATACAATGCTGTCAAGTCAAAATTTAAGCTTCAACTCAACTCATTTCCCAAAGAATTCATGTGAGACACCACAACATATCCTGTGTTAGGTATAGTATATTCTCTGCCAGCCACAAACTCCAGCATCACAATTCCCATTGCTCCATGTCTAAATTACACTCCCTACAAAGCAGTCATGAGAGGGTGATAAAGAAGAAAACATGGGCTGTCATCTCTATTCACAGTAAATTGCAAGTTTCTCCCATTTCTTGAAAAAAATCAATGGAATAAAATCATTTCTGATGTCAAAGCAGCAGAGCTGGGTAACCTTGGCTGAGGCAGGGCTGCCAAGCTCCTGTCTGCTCCCACCTCCAGAGCAGCAGGCACCAAGCCCAGATCTCCACTGCTCTGGAGTAGCCCTCTAGGGAACACGGGGTCTATCCAAGGGCATCCCTTTACATTACCATATATTGCCCCGATAAATTGTAGTTTATCCATTTTTTAGTCTTTACCAGACTCGGTTCTCCCCTGACAGAATTCTTTGTAAGCCTGCAAGGTCATATGGATTTACATGCCTGGGGAATCAGGGGCTGCCAGCTGCACCTATCACATGGCAAAAAAGTTTTTAAAGTACTCATTTCTTATTGTTTGCATTCTCACCTTATCAGAAAAAGAAACCACATTACCTCAAGATTAATACTACTGCCAAATCCATGAACAGACCCCAGTTTAGGACTGAATTATAAGTCTCTGAGAAGTGAGTTCATTATAAAAGTGCAGCACGAGTGGTTTCATCACTCTTTGCAATGCAGCAAACAGCTGCAGGTACCAGCTATCCTGGATGTTTCGTGCTGATTCAAGCTGCTCTTCCCAGCCTACCCAGGAAGGCATCAAAGACCCACAGTCATTAACTGAACAATTACTCTTTATAGTGTTATCACTTTTGTTGCCTATATGTTCAACACAACCACCCAATATGTTTTGAAAGAATCACTAAAATTAAGAACACTTGCTCACCCTGTTTCAGATACTATTTTGGCTTTCACTAAAAATATAGTGTTCTCATTCCTTTAATATCTTGTTCAAAATAATATACATAAAGGTAAAATTTCCCTGGGAAGTCACAGGCAATAACTAAATCAGAATCAACACCTCAGATGAATGAGCATCTGTCAGATATTATCGGGACCAAAATTTAAAAAAAAAAGGACAAGGCAAAATAAATAAAACATTAAACCAGATAGTAAAATTCTAAGAAGAAGGCATCTGGAATATTATTTTCTATCCTTGTATCCAAGTACCTGATACTCAAGTAATTTCATGAATTATTATAATCAAAACCTTTCAGGAATGTAAAAAATTAGCATCCAAATAACAGCACTGAACTACTGCTTCCAATGCTTCCAGTGACTGTGATCAAAACTGAAAATGGACAGGCAATAAGGAGAGGGACGGGGGGGAGAAAGAAAAGAGATGTTTTGTGATTTTAGGTATGTTAACCTAACTGTGAAAATGCTAAACACAGAAATATCTTCTGCCATACTATGAAATTCCATCAGCACTCATGTATTCCCATTCAAAATGCTTGAACATTGGTGCATGTTTAAACACAAATATGTATCATCCAAGCAGTGAAAACATAATCCAGGCTTGAACAAATTACTTGTTTCAAGATGATATCAATTACATTTTCCTGTTTGGTGTGAAGGTTCCTTGGTACTGCCAGATATTTACCCATATAAAATTTTGGAAAGTGATTTGATTTCTATAAAAACATTTATGCTGTAGAGCTACATACTGTAATGTAATAGAAACATATTATCCTTACTGCAAGCTTTAACTGCACATTAAAAGCATTGGAACCACCTATCATATTTTGCTGTTGTTTGTTTGCACTTACTGTATCAACAGAACATTAAATTCAAAATAGAAACTAAGACCTTTTTCATTAAGTTTCATAGGCAGTAAGAAAAAGGCTTTCCAACTAAGAGTGCAAATTGCACAACGATGCAAGGTTAAACAAGATTAACACAGTTTAAAAGCTGAAGTTCCATACCCATGGTGCATCTTTTCCTGATAGAAACAATTATTTTTCACAGAGGCAATTTCACCTTCAAGAAAGCAGGCACCTCTCCCAGGGCCAGGTGCAGGGCTCAGGGTGCAGCTGCCACCGGCAGCACCCACATCGCTCCTTCCTGCAGATCCCGTCAAGACAGGACTAAAAAATGCACACAAGGCTTCACATACCTACTTGACCCATAAATAAAATTTGAGTACAATTTAGAGCTGAAAGGAATGTGCTGCCAATGGGAGAGTTAAGCACAAGGAATGACATCTCTCCCCAGTTCAGTAATCACGATGCTTCATTCACGCACGCAAAATACGCTGGCAGCTTTGAAAAGGGATACTTCAGGGGTAGGCAAGGTACTTCCCCCAGGGAAATCATTCCTCTTTTTAAGGCTCAGCTTCACTTTCTGCAGACTCTAAGAGCCGTGGTGCTGTTGGGGAGTCCCATGAAGTAGCCAGGGGTCTCTCTGCACTGGCATTATATCCAAGCATGCCATCTTTAGCCAATGCAAGCAGTCAAAGCAATAGCCCTGGAGAGAGTGCTGTCCTCTCCACAGCAGGAATTGCCATACCAGGTACATCTCACAGGAGCCCCAAGAGGTCCCTTGGTCCCAGCCATTTGCCACCTCCCCTGAGCTGGAGCTGGAGCATGTACCAGCCAACAGGCTGCAGATTACAGCTCCACTACCCCAGTCATGCCTGGGGCTGCAAAGTCTTTACCTTAGTCTTCAACAGGATCACCAAAGGTCTTTTTTTATCCTGCTGATTGATTCTAGTGCTTTTCTTGAAGACCTCACAGGATTGGCCAATGGACTCCAGCTATGTATTTTCATCTTTATCATTGCAGCTGACAGAAGGGTTTTGTCTTTTAAATCTAAAATATCTCTAAATCTTGAGAGAAGTGATTTAAAGCCATCTATGCAGGGACAAAACTAATGATAAAACCCACCTGAATAGAAACAGTAATGAATTGCCACAGTAATAGGTGATCTATAACTACAAGACATCAATAAGATTAGATAAACAGACTGTTATCTTAATGAATTTGTCTATACAAGCAATTCCGGAGTCTTCCTTTATCATATCTTTCTTGTAAGCCACACATATCAGTTTACACACATGAAGCAGCTATTGATCTCTCTGCAAAAATGTACTTAGATAGGACTTTCAGAAATAAAAACAACAACAACAAAAAGAGGAATATAGCAGAGCTGCCAGAATAGGGAACTGCTGCATTACATTTCCTTTACACACACACACTGGGTATGTTTTAGTACCGGTTGTGGCTATCTGAAGTGTAAACACTGTTACCAGAGAGAAGAAAGTGGGAATGGCTTTGAGGCACAGAAAGAAAAATATTTCTCCTAAAATTTTGTAATGTCCCTTTTGTAAAATTAAACTAGCTCATTAGTTAAAAAAAAATTTAAAAAATAAACAACAAACAAATAAGTATTGAGACATTGACTAGCCCTGTCAACAGTCTTTGTCCCTTCCTAGGTTAGAGCAGTTAGCTGTACTAAATTCTGGGATACCACCCCTGCATTTGGATTATGAGGGCTTAATTCACAGCTTGTGAAGGTGTGAAAACAGGCTTCCTCTTCACAGCTCCACATGCAGACATGCTGTACCCCAAACCTTCCTTGCTAGCAAGAAGAGATAGAGGAACAAAACGTAGTTAACACTTTTGTCATATACCTTTTTGCTTCTCCTTAGCATAAAGAAGCAGCAAGGATGATTTAACATGCTACTCAGCTTCCAAAACTTCTGGAACATGCTGGTGTCTTAAAATCCTTCACTGTCACCACATCGTTACCTTTGTTAACACTTGATTTAAATTATTGTTTCACACTGCATACATTAGGCCCCAAACTACACTAGGCTGGAGAGCAGAAAAACTGCATCCACCACCAGGCTGAGCTTTACACCTCAGATCTCTACATCTGCAGAAAGCCACCTACACCCTTCCAACAGCTGAGCCTCTAATCCTGATGGGAAGATGGATCTCACCATTATGATTGTTATGCATTTCAAAGCCACACTATGCAGTATTCAGGGTTTGAAACATTTAATGTGAAACTCTAAGTCCCTGAACACAACTCTAATAACAACTTCCTTTTCAGGCAGCATAAAAAACATACATATATTTGTAAAAAAATGCAGTTTAAAAAATCAAATATTCAATTGTACAGATCTCCTTAGGTTTTTTCTATACTCTTTAAATCAAAATCAAGTGAAAAAACTCCAACATTCAAAGGATAGCTTTTCCTCTAAATCACTGCACAAAATGCAGATTCCACACATTTTATTGCTGGAAGCATGGGATATTAGCCAAACTCAAAGCCAGCTTTCTCTTGAGCTGTACCCATGAGAGTTTGGGTTGAGGGCTGCTCGCATACATCTATTTCACTGCATATCCAGAGAGCTTTATATAATTGTTTTATTAATTATTCCTGGCCATTAAGAAAAAAAGGATCTTTAAATTGAATTTCTTTCTAAAATCATTATTGCTTATTAATGTACAATTATCTTACCATTGCCCATTGTTTTCTCAAGTCAACTTTTCATTAGGACAAAAATGCATGCTGAAAGGGTTCTTGAAGGCAGTCAGACCTTTTGCTTGGGTTTGTGCTAATTACCAGAGATTCTTTTGTTATCAGCCCGGATGTTAATGACAAAAGAAGACAAGTGTAGAGTCTATTTTGCTTGAGCTAATTACTAACCATTCCCCATTCAATTTATGCTCGGAGGAGTACAATAATCATGACACAGTGCATTAGCTCTGTCCCAGGCAGTTTCTGCCATGCTGAGTGTTAATTGTCAGGATAGACTCCAGTCAGGAATAACAGTGATTCAGGCATGTCTGCTCATGAGCAGTGCTCTAGCAATTTCTCCTGTGTAGTAAGACAGGCCTTTTTAATTTTTTATGTAGGGGAATAGTGGAAAATTTCCTGTTTTGCAGAGGCAAATGGCATTCCTTTCACTGGCTTACAGCTTTTTACGATTAAACACTGTACCTAGTTAGAAAAAATTAATTAACCTGAACTAAGAACCAAAGAACATGGCAGAAACTGAACAACTCACCTGGGCATTTTTTTAAGTATATATTTTGGGAAAATATATCAACACAGCTAACTGAGCAGTGTACCTTGCAGCAAATACAGGGAGCTTAGAGGGCTAGTCATAGGTAGTAAGCCATTTTGTATTTTCCGAAACCCACTGAATTTGAAAAGGTTTTAGTGGATTTAGCATTGCTTCAGGGTCTTTGCGATCTTGAAAATGAATGGATTTATGGTAAATCCTCCAAAAATCATTTCACAGAGTGTAATGAATAGTGATAGATATTTCAAAGTCATTAGTCTCCTCTATCCTGTGCTTTGGTGATATCACACTCTAAACTAAAAGCACCTGTTCTATAATGATCTAATGTATCATCAAGTCTGGAGGGGTAAAAAGGAGAAGAAGGCTCATTTCTCCTCTGTGCCCATGCATCTTTAACAAATGATCTTGGAAACCCAAAGTGCAGCCACACAAAATCTGCTCATAAATTTCTCTAGAATGTCAGATGGCAAGGAAGGTACCATCATGCCATCCTAAGAAACTTCAGACATAAACAAGAAACAAAATTTTTACAGTCCTCAGTTCAGTGGTTGCTTTTAGTGTAATCATCTAGAAGATACCATCAGTGCAGGCACAAAGAGGTAAATTCGTGTGAAAAAATCCACACATACTCTAACTCCATTAATTTTCCTGGTCCAGTCAGCAAGATTATTCAATGCACTGATCAACCCAGAATAGCACTGTTTGGGGTGATTGACAGGAAAATACCCTAACAAAACAGTGAGTGCTGTTATTAAGTTATTAGATCTTAAAGAAGGTACCAAAGCCTTCTTATTATCTAAATGCTAATGGAGACACAGCCAAAAGTGCCTCTTCCACCCACTGTTAAGAAGGAAATCATCTCCTGAGGCAAAATGTTTGAAGTCAGTATTTTGCCACATGCTCGTCTCACAAAGCCATGTCTTGCAAGATTATACAGATTCCACAAATCAGCACAAACTTTCCCAAACCAGCAGGAGAACAGTAAGAGCTCAAACTTGTGCAGTGTGATCCACAGCAAGGTGCCTGAAGGACTGGAGGTTTATCCTGCCTCTCACAGCCTGCTGTGCATTGCAGTGGTACCATTCAAATATGGAGAGAGATGCATTCAAATATAGATCTCTCTAGAAAAGCATCTGCTGCCACTTGCAAGCCTCAGCACAACTTTCACAGACTGACATTTCACTTTCCAGTTTAGTGCTTTTTCTTCAATTTAGGAAAAATATACTCAGTCCTGCCCTACAATACAGAATCAGGAAAAAAAAAAAAAAAAGGCATTATTTTGTTTCATAAAGTTGTTAACTTATTTGCACCTATAAAAGTGAAGTTAAAGGCTCCACTGTTTTCCTAGGAAAACAATAATTTCCATGACTGACAGTTGAAAAGTGTAGGATTCCTGTTTTTAGCAGTGTCCCATCAGCTCATTAGTAATGCTCATCCCAGTCACACAATATGATCACATGTTCAGAGTTACACAGAAATGGAGGTGCCAGCGTAGAAAGCTGATATATTTTTCTTTTATCTCAATCTTTTTCTTCTATCTCCTCTCCTCTCTGATACAGCACCAGGAAGTTTCTCTACATGTTTACTTCTGCATTTACAGTCATCAAACACCAAACTGCTTTTGGTTCCCTTGCTGTATCAGGTGGGTTCATTGACATGCTCATTAATTTGTAACTTAAAAGCAGAGGGATAGAAACAGCTAATTGCTGTAGCTGATAGAGGTGGCATTTCCATAAAGTGCAGCACACACACATCCCCGTAGCTTCATCATTTCAGTGTGGTACCTCCTCGTTTGATGCAGCTGAACTGTGCAAGGCAGCCCCACGGTATGAGTTTCAGTATAGCCCAGCAGGGAGGAACATCACAATAAATGAATCATCAGTGCTCTTCCAAGCGTCAAGACCTCCATTTTCCTAATTTACATTTCAAAAGGGTCTGCAGTTTGAAGTAGTAAAGAAATCATTTGCTTTTGCAAGATAAGTGCTTTTCCAAGTAGGAAACTCCGTGGCAATTCCAAAAAGTGTTCTGATTATAATTTTTGTCTGCATTAGAACAGACACAAAAGACTTTTAGAATCTCTCCATCAAAAGCTATCCAGTATTCAGCATTTCTGCAATCTTTGACCATGCACTACTCCCATGGAACACTGGGTCAACGTGCTCAGATGCCTTAAACATTTGGCAAAAAGAAAGCATTCTTTAAATAGATGTTTGTAGGCTACAATGTAATTAATTGTGTGCAATAAAAACACCTCCAAGAGGCATTGTCAGAAGCAGCACAGAATGAGAAGATTTATATAAATCTTGTCTCTTGAAATTCCTCCCACAAGTTCTTTGGGGAGAACATTTTTGGAGCAATTCATATACAGCATTGTCCACTGGTGAGCTGCTGGGCAGAAGGAGTTGGTGCCTCCAAGCTACTGCCATCTATTTGAACAGTAAGGTTCTTAACTCTCACTCTCTCATATTTCTGCAAGGCAGGACACTCTAATATTATAATGGCCCATCAGTGGTCCTAAAGGGAGGTGAAGAAAGGAGCAGAGCATGTTCTCACACTGTCTCACCCACAGTCACTCCCTCTCTCTGCCTGCAGCAATGAATTCCCCACCAGGAATGACAGTGAAGTGACAGTCAGTACTACAACTTTTCCTGCTCTGTATTTGGGCAGAATTACATGGATCTCAGAGGGCCCAGCACAATTTGTATTTGTTTCTTATTCATCAGGATAACAAAAATTAAGCCTCATAAAACCAACTTTCAATCATTCTCTCTTGGGTGTGACACTTCTTCATCCCAGCCTGCCAGGTTATTATTACATATTCTTCCTATAATTGAAACTCCACCTAGAGGGAACAAAGATGCCAAGGATTCCTACAGTTCAGCACACAGTAACGTTTCCTAGCAAGTACCTGGCTTTCATCATGCTCAAAGCCTGTCATGAGAACAGGTAAATTGCAAAACAAATTCATTTCCATAATTCCAAGGGGGATAAAAAAGAGGGTGTTACACTTTAAATTGTTGCTACTAATTCTTAAATTTTCTGTTCTTCAAACACTGTAGCTGCCAAAATTCAGGCTTCTCATTAACTGTATCCAGGTAATTACAGAACTTTTTGGAAGGAGGAGACACGAGAAGAATCCTTTTAAAGCAAGGAAGCAGAAAATCAGAGTGGCTCAGTCATCTCCCTGTAGCTATCTTGTTGACTAATTTTGGAAAAAGGAAAATTTGCAAAATGGACTGACATTCTGTCCCCCAGATGTAGTAGAAAGTAACTCAAAGTTGGCTCCCTGTGTCAGGAAAATCACATTATGCCTTCAGTCAAATTCATGGTGTGTGGATTCCTCCTCTCATCACTGTTTACCTGGAACAGTAATACTCTAATTACTTCACAAATACATATTTGCATATAATGAAGCAATTATGTACATCATTTAGTCACTCTAATTGAAGCTTTGAAATAAAAAATTCTCTTGTAATTTGCAGGGTTCAGATCTTGAATGCCCTGAGTGCCCTAGATAACTATGTGACAATAAAATGTTGAGTGGGAGGCAGTATTACAATTAAAAATATTGAAAAAGATCTAATAATCAAGGTAAAGTTCTCATGAAAGCAAGTACAGCTTGATAGTAAATCTTTCATGACGTTCAAATATATCACGTTTAATACATCCAATGAGATCTCTCATGGTAGCTTGTTCCAATAGATTATTCCTATTAACCTACACCTACAATAGGTGTAGGTTAAGAAATTCGCTGAGACAAGAGTCATGTTCCTTTTAATGCCATTATGGCACTCTCTTGGCCTATGCAGTAGTGAATTCCAATACAGAGCAGCCTGAGTTCAGCATCCAAACTCCTGCTTGGAGTCTAGGAAAACCCCTCCATACAAAGCATCCTCTTAGATGACCTGATTTGAAAACCTGAGACAGACTACAAGATAAAGACTTGCACATAATTAGTTTGGAATTCTCCTCAGATACAAGCTAGTATCTTGAAAAACAGAGTTTATAAACACTTCTTTATGATCTACAAAATCATCCGTGTCCCATTCTCATCCTTTCTACCTCTAGAGACAGTCCCTGTCTAAAGCAATGAGATTTAATATGGAGATGATTTGATGCATGTGAACATTTCTGGCAATTGTTGTTTCCTGGGAAACAATGGCAACTCCTCTCAGCACACAACAGCATCAGCACCCACACCTTGCTCCCAAGCTTCACCTGGTGTACAGGACCAAGTACTGAATTCACTTAGGAATTAACTGATCCACTTCAGCCTCTCATTTGCATTATCAAATACATTTAAAACTTTATTGAGTGTTTCCTTTCCACTGCATCTGTACCTTTTCACATCTGTGTTCCAGCTAATCATTAGTGCATTATTCCATCATATTTGCATTTGATTATGATGGTACACAGGTGGCAAAACAGTACAAATCAATCAGGAGAGTCTGTTTGCACAAGGAGCTGCTTTGTTTCTTCACAAGAAAATTAAACAAGTATTCTTGGAAGACCTTGAAGTACATTTTAACAGGTCATGTTTGAATTTGAGACCCAAAGACTGGCTATTCTCAGCATCAGAAAATAAATGAAAATAAATATAATTTTAAAAAAGAAACAAACTTAAAAATATTTCCCTCTTGAAGCTTTTCCTATGCAGGGACACCTGTTCACCAACCTTTACTTGGTAGTGAAAGAGAAGAATTAAAGGTGAAGTTTGGAGACTTATTATGTCTAGGTAGACTCTTATGCTGCTTATTTACCACCAACAGGAAAAGCACAATGCAGATCTCCTTGTCTTCTGCTCACTGAAAGTGCACAGTACCTACACTGAAATCCTTCCATTTAATGGGAATTGACAGGACACCACAAGGGTTAGATACCTCAATGATCACAAATAAATTTTGTTGTTGTGTATGTAAACAGGAAAATACATTTCATGTTTTGAAAGCTGAAAGCTTCTGTTTTAATTCTAGCTAACAGTAAAATGTGGAATTTGGTGGGATGGTGGTGATGGGTTGGCCCATTCTGGAGATGGGGTCCTGTGTTTGAAAAGCTAGGAGATAATGTAAAAGGGCAAATCCAGTCTTTGCTCTTTTGTTCTACCTCAGACAATGGAAAACATGGTAGAAGCAGTTTATGCACACACAGTACCCTTAAATCACATCCCATAGCAGATTTGGACTTGAAATTACTTTTTGCTTTGCAGCTACAAATGTGGAAGTTTAAAATAAGTCTTGGCAATTAACAATTCAGTGTGTTCCAAGGTTACAGCTGGTGGAACTGCTTTCAAGTGATTTATCAGCCTTTTAGTGATACACCCAGAGTTCTTTGAGTATGAACCCTGCTGCAGCCCCACACTGTCTGGTGATCCATTCTCCCTATCATGGCAATGTTGTCTCGAGACTCAGGGGGAAAAAAATGGACTTGGAATGACATGCATATCAGAGACAGCAAAATGCTTTTGAACTCAGTAAAATACAAGCCTCATTTATCTAGCTCCAGCTTTTCTTTGCATCTCTGAAGTCCCCTTTCTTTAGAAAACAACATAGATTTCTTATTTAAAGCTGGCTTCTGTTGCCCTTCGTGTAGTTCACAAATACTGTATCAATTTCAACAACATGAAACTGAGCTCAAGACAATCAGACGTGATTTGGTTTAAATTCAAAACACAAACCCAAATGTACTGATTTCCTTCTTTTTAGCAAAAGGAAAATATTGTAATACAGTGAGGAAATTCAAACTTCCTGGTCTTCTCTACTGCATTATTGTCAAAGCAAATAATGACACAAAAACTCCAACTACCAAATATTTTCTGTAGAAAAGCTCTGCAGAAAATACTAATTGAGTACATTCCAGTAACTTAAATCTCATCATTCATGAACTTTTGATAGCTCCCCAGTCCCTTCCAGGGAGAGACACATGGATTTATGGAGCAATGCCTCACAACTGAACATCCACAGCTTCCCAGCAAACCTGCCAGGCTGAGTGCCCTGCAGGCAGGGAGCTGGGATTCCTGGGGCAGAGCACTCCAGGCAAGCTCCTGCCCTGTCAGCAGTGACCCAGAGCCAGGGGCCACAGCTCCCCTGTCCCTCTTCAACCTCATCAAGTCAGCAAGAACACAAAAGCTGGGAAGCACATTTAATTCAGAGTATTTTGGGACAGAGAATTTTGGTATTGCCAAGGCAATCAGAGTTGAAACAAAATAAATTATTGCAAAAACAAACAAAAAAAAAAAAAAAAAAAAAAAAAAAAAAAAAAAAAAAAACAAACAAAACTTCATTTTTGAAGAAATTCCAGAGCTGAGAAAAGCCAAAACAAATCTCCAGTTTATGGATCTGGGAACACTGGGATGAAGTGACCAGGCAGCAGCCAGCCCACACACAGATCAGCACAATACCTTTCCTCCTTTAGAACAATCAGGCAACAAGGAATAATCTTAGCAACTAGTCATGGAAAAGCAGACAGAGTGTTTCAGTCATCCTAGATTGCCTGCCAGCTGATTTACCTGCCTAACCTACACAGGTCACTCTAGTGTGCACCTCTAAAAGTACATGAGAACATTCTCCTCCCTCAGCTTTTCCAAACTAAACCGAAGGGAAGAGAGGAAAGAAACTCATTTTACTTCTAGTTCAGCATTGCCTGACTCTACTTCTTACCACATGATAGTGGAATTTATTCATTCACAAAAAAAAAAAAAAAAAAAATCTACAAATCACGGTGTGGTCCCTGGTCTCAGTCTGCATTCCTGTCTCTAAGAGAAGTTATAACTGCAGTGTCACTTGTTTGAGGCAGGAGACAAATTAAATAGATTGTTAACAAATGTTAGTAGTTTTCTCTCTTTCACATTTCTTATATCAATAAAGATAATTGTTTTGGACTCCAGGGAGGGGAATTTGGACTGTTTGGTTAGAAGTCTAGTTAAAAGGTTTTCCTCACCTCAGATCATTTTGGAGCTATAAACCTGAGTTTGTTGCCACAACTATTATTCAATGGAGCATTGGAGAAGGGGGCAGGGAAAAATAATGTTTAATTGCTCCTCAATAAACTTTTCCATAGTATTATTGCAACAAATCAAAGCTGTTATCACAGAAGGAGGGAGCTTTTATTTTAAATAATGACAATTTGAGCTTCAAGAACCAAGGTCCTCAGAAACTGCAATCTCAAAACTCAGTCAGGATACCTCTGATCTTTTCCAAAGCCCTAAGGATATTTATTCTATGCTGCTCAAGGATTCCTCAGATAGTTTGGCAGAGACAGCAAAGCAACTTGGTTTTGCCCTCCAAAGCCGTATAATAAAGTGCTAATAAGAATTCCCCCAGAGTGACATCAAGATGCCAGTGTTTCTCTGAGAAAGCTTTTATCTTTGTAGAGAACCATTTTTTTTTTTTGTATAGACAAGCAGAATGGGATTTTCAAAAGAATTCACTTTAGCCTGACTCAAAGAAGAAAGTAAAATTTCTAGTGATTTCAGAGGGAAGAGATGAACAGCTTCTTCTGAAAATGCTTCCTGTACCCTACACAGTGTAAGAAACCACCACTGATGGAGGAATGCATTAAATATAGCAAAAATAGAGCAACCTCCTCAGTCAGGAGACTTAAGCCACACATCACTATCCAATGGATAGGGACAAAAAGTCATGAGCAGAGAGAAAAGCTGGCAGCTCACATAATTGTATCTGATATCACTGTTAAGTGAAATTTTAACAGAAAAATTACAGAAGTATAAGAAAATACAGCATTGTTTTATGTTTTGGACATATTTCCTATGAAAAAAACAAGATGATAAAACAGAGCACATCTGGGAGGTGCATGGCATTCACTTTCCATCTAATCACATCAGCATGCATTGCAGTTTAGACAAATGTATTAAGCCTAAATGAAAGTGTTCATTAATAAAGACTGAACAGTTGTTTTTTGAGGCAAGGCCATCATGCATTACATTGTGGAAATAGAAAATTTATGCTAAGCATTAAAGACAGAATAAAAAATATGGAGATTGCTTCATTTCTCTTTTCTAAAACTGTCAACTGTTAATGATCTTTGAGAGGTAGAATTACTTCATATATCAAGCAGAAATTTGCCTTAGATTACTGCTTCAAAATGGGGCTTCTAGACAAAATTCTACCTTTGAGTACCACTTGGTAGGCTAATGTAAATGCTTTACAGTGGAGAAACTGATTAAAAAATGACAAGGTGGACAGTTTCTATTTCTAATAAATATTAATCAATAAATGAACAGTTAAAGCACTTCAGCTAGAAGTTGCTTCAGGAATATAGCAAAAGGTGTCGATCTTCACAACATAGCAAGATGCTAAAGATGAGCATGGCCAAACCTAGGATTACATTTCTATGGCAGGATATATGGCTGAATATTTCAAACTTGGCTTAATAAAATAAGAAAAAGCAAAAAATAGAACCTTACTACTTCTGGGAGAATAGTTCATAACAAATCATTCATTCACTTAATTTCACTTCTTTACCTATTCACAAACTACTGCAAAACACTTAACATTTTCTCCAAGGTGTTACTTCAATTAATTCACTGTATAATTCCAGTGAATAACTTTTTAGCTGCAGATTGTGACAAGTGTTCAGTATTCATAACTTGAAAAGTGTTGATTAGCTCTGACTGATCTGGGGATGATTGATGTCAGAAAAGGAGTCAGTCCTGCCCATAGCCCTCTGTATTTACTCCTCCTGTGTAACCTGGCACTAGCAAACTACCCAAAGGCTGAGCTACATCTGATATTTACTTCCAGTAGTTCAAATGCAGCTTTACAGTGAGCATAAACACCTTTCTGTTTAAACTTGACTTCAGGAATTCAACTTTGCTTACAGATAGATAACCACATGTGGCTAGCTTATACCTAAATGACTAATTTTTTTCTGAATGGAAGTAAGTTTAAAAGTAGCTCAGTCTACCAAGGCTTGATGAAATCAGCATAACTGATTTCAGTAAATGGCATCTCTTACTGGGAATAGCCAACAGCCCAGACAGATTCCAGAACTGAACAAGGTTTCTGTCTTGCTTCAACTGACAGCTACCAGAAACCAGACCATTAAAAACAATAAAACCAATCAGCAGTTTGTGGAGAAATCTCATGATCGTGCCTTGCCAGACAAAATAAGCATGATGCAAATATTTCAAAGTGAAAGCCTTCAGCTATTTAGTGGTAAGGGCTGAGTCACACAAGGGCTGTTTAACTGTTTGCACATACAGGTCTGGGTAACCAATACTAGTTATGTCTTTAAGAAATTATTTGTTATTCTGTGCCATCAGCCAGTGTGTTTTCCCATTTACTAAGCAGTAATCTCGAGTTATCTTTGTGAGTTGAAAAGCAGGGGATTCCACAAAAGAGGTTTCAGGAAAAAAATCAAAATCAATTCTCCTGCCTGCAGAGGCATGACTGCCTCCTATATCCAGTGACACAGAGCCATGCTGTCACTGAACTTCTCAGCCACTGCCTCAATTTGCCACCTCCACTGCTGAGTTACCTGCTCTGTGAGTTTATATTAATGATCTGCTAGTTGTCTTCTCTTTGGCACATGACACTCCAGCTACACCTTTCAGCAACTGACCTTTTGTTCCTCACTCATCTTTCTTCTTTCAGGACTAGATTTCAGTTTCACTGTCATTACTTTATGTTGTTCTGTGCTGCTTTTTCTGACATTCCATTTCCCTGCACATCTCTCACCTGAGCCTCAATGCTCACCATCTTTAACTCTTACCATTCCTCCCCTCATTCTTGCAGCTTTGCTGGTCTCCCACACCACAGTTTTTGTTTCTTCATCCTTCTCACACAGCACCCAATGTGAAATTCATCTTCACCTGCTGGCTGAGAACCAGCCTCTCCCTCCTCCTCTGGAGAGGAGCTCAGCCTCTGACAAGCAAGATGAATTCCATAGATTTTATGCACACCCTCTTCTACTTATTGCACATCTCCACATAAAATATTCAGTAGATCTTCAGATCAGAGGGCACCATAAGATCATTTACCTAGATCTTAATCTATTTCCTTATGGAAACCTTTAGATTTACCCATATATCAAATCAATTTCCCATATACTTGTCCATAGATCAGTTTGTCCAGACAAACTGCAACATCAAGAGCATCGAGGATTGAAGACATTGAGCCAAATAAATGAGTTTAACTGGCAGAAATGCCTTGCCCTGAGGCTGGTGAGCAGTTTTATCCTGAGGGTGTGAATGTGACAGGTCCACCAGCCTGGAGGGGTCTGGCTCTTTGTGCAGCAGTGGGGCTGTCAGACATCTGGTTGGCCACTCAGAGGCACTTCTGAAGAAACTGAACCAACAAAACCTGCAGGCTGCTGCTGTGCTGGGTGGCTGGGAGGGGAATTCCTCAGCTGGGCATTGAAAGGATGAGTTTGGCTCAGGCTCCCTGTGTTTGGAGCCGTGGAAGGTGACGCAGGCGGGCCTGGAGAACATGGCTCCCTGGTGGACCATCCCTGCACACAGCTGTCCTCCTTCATTTCCCATGTACAGACACAATGTCCTTGGAGATATTCTCTTCTGAGTTGATATGCAATAAAATGTCACAGTGATGCAAGAAACACCACTTTTGTATATATCACTACAAAGATATGAGCCAGTGGTGGGAAATACTACTGATCCGAAGTAAGAGACATCTGCACATTGTTTTCAAGACACCGACAGACTTCAAAAATTATCAGTCAAAATAAAATGCTTGAGCAAAACAGCTCAGTTACAGAACAGTGTTCCTTCTAGACTCAAAAATGTGTCTCACTTGCAGTACCATTCCACTGGAATTAGTGTGACTGGTTGCCAAGTGGAGTTATTGTCAGGGTTGGCAATGGTGAGACATCACATAACATTCTGGCCCAAACAATCTGCTGTGCAAGTCCTCCAGGACATGAAGTATCTTTGGAGTTGCACAGAAGCAAACAATCATAGAAAATATTCAAACTACTTCATAAACCTAATTTTAAGCCACTAAAATAAAACAAAAACACAACCACTAAATGTTTTCAAAGAGTGGTTGCCCAATGTTTTCTGACTATGAGATGCTTTACAAAGTCTCTGACTGGATATTCTGATACATTCAGCCAAGATTAAGAGAGGAAAAAATCCAAATTGCATAAATATGTACAATTTTTTTTCTTTTTTTTATTAATCCCCTAACTAACCTACAGAGGATGGTGACAGATTTTATTTTATACAGCTTACATTAAAGGCTGTGGGGTTACAGCAATTAAATCAACATACCTTTCTAAGTCTTTGGCTAAGTTGAAGCTGAAATTGGCAATATGTTTTAGCTCTTTTCTGCCTCTGGTTTGGTCAGTAGAAAATCTGAGATTATTTTAAAGAATCTTTTAGACTCTGGCTTATCCTGAGGACTGGTGACTTATTTTAAAATGCGTAAGTCAATTTTCAGATTCAATAGGGATGAACAAAATTAGGGATAAGTCTCAATGGAGTGCTAGGAATGATCTCAGACTTGGAGCATGTCACTGGCATATAGATATCTAGAACCATCACAGTTAAACTGACACCACTATTGAGAAAATGCTTCTATATAATCACTTAGGCCACATTAAAGAAAGTATTTCATCACATTGCTGGACTACTCACAACAAAAACCTGGTCAAAAGGCTGTAATATATAGGATAGTCATTCCTTTCCTAGAGTTTAAGTGAAGAATGTGATGAAGAATTTAAAACTACAGCATGAGAGATTATTCATTTTGTAACAGGAATATGAAATACATTGGCTTTGCCACAGAATAATTCATTAAAAGCTGTTTTATAATTAGTTTTACCGCAAACTAAAAAACTCAAATGCAATTGCTTTAATGCAATTAGTCCATCTTATATTTCAATGATGCAAAGTCTTGTTGAGCCATAATAAGATAAAAATAGATTTTTCTCTGTATTCCCTTTACATTAGTGATTTTAAATCCAGAGCTTCATATCCAACTTCTGATGAAATTTTCTCTTCCTTTCCTATCAGCTCTCATAACAGTTGAGTATTCCCATCTCTTACTGTACCAGTCTGAATTTGCTATTCAGTTTTAAGAGGGAAAATAATACACAGATATCTGCAATGTTCTTGTTGTATTTAGTTTTTCAATTTATTATATGATATTAGAACTCAAAAAATAGAAGATTGCTGCCTACTTAATGGAAACTAAATAGGAAATTCAAGATGTGACTCATTTTAGAAGAAGCTTGAGCTGCCCTCTTTGCAGTGTTTCTCTGAATATTGCATGTGACCACGTCAAACACTGCATTTTGAAACTTGAAGGTCCACTTATTTCCTAGTTTGTATGTACTTCCATTTGTAATTTAAAAGATAATAGTATTCAATGAGATAGAAATACCTTATTGATATTCAAAAACAGCATCTGTGAGAGACCCCTGTGGATTGTGAAACTATTTTCCTGAATAATTCTTTAGGATACTAATCTTATAAGGTTTATTTTGAAAACACTAAGACAGGTCTATACTTTATCTTACATTAAAACTGAGAAAAAAAAAGCCCTTTCACTACAGCTGTTTTCTGCTTTATTTCCTTGCTTTGGAATCTACAGTACCTCATGGGCATGGTAGATGATGCTCTCTGCCCCCAAAGGCATTATTATAGCTTTAGAGTAGGCCAGTTGTCTCCTGACAGGTCCTTATTTTTAGTGTTAGGTTTTTTACAATATCTCTGACTAAACATCTATCTGTTTACTTGTTTGCTTGAGCCTAAAACATCAGTTTCTCTGCAAATGCAAACAAAGGTTTGATCTTGATACCTGTTGTTTTATTCCTTTCAAGGAGAAAAATTGGCTTTCCTCCTGTATCTTTCTTTCTGAGAGATCATTTTAAAACCATTTTAGAATTTTTTTTATATTCCACAGCAGTAGCTAAGCTCCATATCTGCTTTCAGCAGCCCCACTCATTAGAGATATTTAGATTATTCCCCTCTTCAGTGCACAGTTTATAGGCCATTTTCTACCATCAGTCACACCCATGCAGCCTATGTTTAACTGCACTGATTTCTAAAGGTCTTTTAATGACATAACTGGAAATAGAATTTATCCATTGTGGTACCCAGCTTCATGACCTGTTTAGGTCTCTGGATATCAGTTAGCCAAAAGCAATAATTAAGATGTAAAATTGTTTATTCTGTTCTGTGCTAGAGAAAGGTATATCATATATGGATTTTTCTGTCTCCAGCAGTGGAATAAGAATAAAACTATATTTAAATTAATGAAACAGTATTCTCTTATAAAGACTTTTTGCTCTGACTACACAGAACTGTAGATAAACTACTATCACAGAACAATTTTGCTGTTTTCCCCTGAGCATATAATATCCTGTCACTGAAAAATAACCCTTTGAAATGGCAAAAACAAACGTGTACCAAAACTATGATTTTTAATAATACTGTTCAAACTCCTGGCAAATGGGAGAGTCCCATGAAGTGACACAAAACCTCATGAATCCCTCTGTCAAGTGACCATGTGTGTCCTGCAGAGCAGCTGCAGTAAGGTCAGTGCATCAGGTCTGAATCTCATTTAACAAGTACAAGCACCTAAGTGCTCAGTATGGGAATAAAACTCAGCTGTGCTGTCTCAAAATCTATAAAGCCATTTGCCTTGGATTTCAGACAGACTCACTGCTTTTATCAGATGCCTACAAATCTTAAACAAATATCTTGGGTGGAACAAGCAAGGGGACATGAAGACACCATGGTTTCATCAGTAAGTCAAACTATGAGGATTTCCTTGTTCAAACAGCTCCTTATCTCCAGGGAAAGGTTGGGAAAAAATCATAATATAGTGTTTCTTTCAAGCTTAAGTTGAACATAGCAGCTAGAAAAAGGAAGGTACTGTCTGTGTACATGTAGGATACAGGATTTCAAATCCAACTGGAAATAAACTCATGGTGATGCTTCTCTTATCATACTTAACTGCTCTACTCAATCACTTCCCTTTAACAAAGACTAATTCTGTACAAAAATATAGCAAAGATAACCACAGAAACTGTCTCAAACATCTTCAAGCAGCTGTACTGTTATAAGTGTGAATGTCTGAAACAATTTGTAAATTGCATGTTCCATAAAGCTCCCTCACTGCTTTTCCTATTTTTTTTCTGCTGTGTGCTTCAAGGCCAGCCTTTCATTTAATAAGTTGCTATCAACCATGAAAACAAACTCTGGGAGTCTTAAAGGAATTGCATGGAGGTAACAGCTATCTTCACACCATAATATAGATATTTTAGAAAGACATGTGAAACAGACAGGAGTCAAGTTGTACATGTATTTTCCTCAGTACAATTTGAGTGCTGCTCACATCATTACAGGAGGAACAGAATTTAGACCTTGATTCATTGGCTGATGATCCTTGCAAGAAGTGTACCCACTGGATAGGTCACCTTAATCTGAAAATAGAATCTCTCTCTTTCTAATGAATTTAGGATAATGGCCTAAATTGTCTTTAAATGATGACAGAGATCTGGATTAATCCAAGTCCTTATTAGCATAATGACTTTTGCATCCTACTTTACCATATTTAAGCAAAAATCTGTTGATCACTTCTTCAATCTCAACGGAAAACCACTGGGGATGACCTGAGATGAAATGTCTCCTGCTCAATCTAGTGCATTATTCTATAATCCTTGCTCTGAGAAATTCCAACTGTTTTCCAACATTTGCAATAAAAATTCTTGAGATAAAATAAACTTTCAGTAACCTAGATCCTTCTAGCCTTTGAGTGAATTTGGACCAGTGGGAGTTTTGTCTTTATAAGGATCTTGCAGTGAGATGCTTAATTAATTTCTAATGAGTTGTACCATGGTTTTGCTGAGTATGTGTTAATGTGGGGTTTTTTCCCTGTAATTGTGAATCTTCTTGGTTCAGAGCACAACTGTCATGTCTCTTTGATGTATAATAGATATAAAAAGCCATAAAGGCAAGCCTGGAGCTCTCTGGTTTAACTGTATTTAGGTATGCAACCAAATTGGTTCTCCTAATGTTCACTATGACTCCAGCACTATATATGTAATCTGAAGCCTATAAAGTAAAACATGAAATTTCTTACAGATTCTCCAAGCTACATTCTAAACTTCATCAAAGCATTGCCTTAAGGAACTAATCAGTTTCAGACTTATAATCAAGTGAGTCATAATGAATGTGTTCACAATGGAAGTCACATCAGAATTAAAACTCCTTTTGCTCTCAAAACGATACAAAACCCCACACCACTCCCCCTCCCCCTCAAAAAAATCCAATCAAAGACAAAATCCACTGGGTCCTAGGCCTTTGTCCCATTACAAAGCACAACTCAAATATTTTTTTTGCAATTTCTCATTGCCTTACCTCATCCTTCTTATCTTCTATTTTGCTCTGACAAGGTAGTGACTTTCTTACGAGCTTTTGTGCTATGAATTATTTTCTCTTCTGATTCTTTAAAAGCCTGTTGACTGTAATTTGATGCTGCACTCTATAGGGGACAGCACAGGCTTGTCTTTTCCCTCCCTTGCAAATATTTGCCTTCTCTAGAGCAAAGCAAAAGAAACATCATTTCCTTTCAATCAAATATTTTTACCATGATAAATCAGCTTCCAATCTCTGTTCTGTTATTCATTATGAATATAAAGTGCATCAAGCACTGATATTGATGTCCACCCAAAATTTAACACAATGTGCTTGAGCAACAGAACTTGGCCAGTTGTGATTACCTGGAAGGCCAGAAAATTCTGAATCTGCCTGGGGGTACTATAGTAACATAATTGCCAAGAAACAACCCTGCCATTGAGACTTGCATCCTAAAACTCAGCAA
>WEIU01014498.1:259412-300713 GCA_013389925.1 Aegithalos caudatus
TAAGCAAAAATCTGTTGATCACTTCTTCAATCTCAACGGAAAACCACTGGGGATGACCTGAGATGAAATGTCTCCTGCTCAATCTAGTGCATTATTCTATAATCCTTGCTCTGAGAAATTCCAACTGTTTTCCAACATTTGCAATAAAAATTCTTGAGATAAAATAAACTTTCAGTAACCTAGATCCTTCTAGCCTTTGAGTGAATTTGGACNATCTGAAGCCTATAAAGTAAAACATGAAATTTCTTACAGATTCTCCAAGCTACATTCTAAACTTCATCAAAGCATTGCCTTAAGGAACTAATCAGTTTCAGACTTATAATCAAGTGAGTCATAATGAATGTGTTCACAATGGAAGTCACATCAGAATTAAAACTCCTTTTGCTCTCAAAACGATACAAAACCCCACACCACTCCCCCTCCCCCTCAAAAAAATCCAATCAAAGACAAAATCCACTGGGTCCTAGGCCTTTGTCCCATTACAAAGCACAACTCAAATATTTTTTTTGCAATTTCTCATTGCCTTACCTCATCCTTCTTATCTTCTATTTTGCTCTGACAAGGTAGTGACTTTCTTACGAGCTTTTGTGCTATGAATTATTTTCTCTTCTGATTCTTTAAAAGCCTGTTGACTGTAATTTGATGCTGCACTCTATAGGGGACAGCACAGGCTTGTCTTTTCCCTCCCTTGCAAATATTTGCCTTCTCTAGAGCAAAGCAAAAGAAACATCATTTCCTTTCAATCAAATATTTTTACCATGATAAATCAGCTTCCAATCTCTGTTCTGTTATTCATTATGAATATAAAGTGCATCAAGCACTGATATTGATGTCCACCCAAAATTTAACACAATGTGCTTGAGCAACAGAACTTGGCCAGTTGTGATTACCTGGAAGGCCAGAAAATTCTGAATCTGCCTGGGGGTACTATAGTAACATAATTGCCAAGAAACAACCCTGCCATTGAGACTTGCATCCTAAAACTCAGCAATGGGTCTGTGAGCTGTAGCAGTTCTGTAGTTTTGGCACTTACTAGTACTATAAACCTGTGAGAACAGGAAAGTGGTTCCAGTCTTTGGCTGGCAAATTACACTAACACAGAAGGCTAAAAATAACCCCAACCATTCCTGTTGGTTGTAAGTCATTTTATCCCTGATATGCTAGAAAAACATGATTATTTTCACATTTCACTCATATAACAGATGAGATGTGAAATGAGTGTCATGGTTGATAAACACCACAGTGGCTGCTAAGTCTCATGCTATGTAAACAAAAACTTCTCTGTTCACTGTACACGAAATTAACAATAAAGATTACTGTGAAATCTGGGTATAAAACCAAGCACAACTTCAGAGAGAAAAGGGTCATTACAGAGGAAATGAGTTGGTGACAGCAGCTCTCCCAGACAGCTGCAGTTGTAGGAAGTTATCTATTGACTTTGATGGTAAATCCAGCCTGTGCATAAAATATTGCTTCAAATACCCTAATTCCATCCCAGTTCTAGGGTTTAGTGGAAGAAAAGATGAAGCAAGAAAGCACAGAGCTCAGTTTTGTGCAATGTACCTACACATAGGTCACTTCACAGTGACTTCAGCATGGCCCAAGAGGTCTCTGACACAGAAGGGCTTTTCACTCAGAGCTGGGAGAACAGCTCTCCCTAAATGCCATCTACTGCTCTATACTCCTAGCTTTCTGAAATTAAAAGTCTCTCAGAAATGCATTAGCTATGCTGCACCCCTGCATGACTGTAATACAGATTGACTAACACACCTGGAAGAATGAGAAAAAAAATTAAAATAAGAGAGCAACTGCAAGCACAGGAAAGTGCTTAGTTAACTGCAACTTCCCCTCCCACACATCCCTGTTATAATATAGAACATCTGCTGCAAACAAGAACTAACCTGTTCCTAACCAAATTCCAGTACTGATTTATGCATGATTATACAGTCCCTCAATCGTGGCATTATTTCCTTAAATGGGGCTGGAATAACAACTCAAAATGCTCAGGTATGCTCTACAACAGGTGGATATTGTTTCAGCTTCCACTAAAAGCAATGTAGCACTGCATTACAGATTTGGGCTTGACTCTTCCTTAACTGTTGCTACTGAACAGGTAAAATAAGTAGGACACTCCTCAGATGACAACAAAATCAGCTGATGCTGTGTGACACCGGGTATGTTCTGGGTTCTGCCATACAAAATATGAAAAGACTTGAGTTTGTACAAGTTTGCAGGAGTCAAAGCAATTTTCTTCATTTCTGTAGCTGCTCATTACTGCACTTCCCCATTATAGCAGGCTGCTGCAAGAGCAAGGGCTGAGCAGCCTGACTGCTGAATGATTGTCTTCTACAGAGTGCTCTGTCGGGGACGTGCTGAGAGTCAAAATTAAATATTTCCCTTCTTCATTGAACATATTCTGTGGGCCAGCATGTGATGATATTCACTTCCATAGCCTCACACCACTAAACTTTCTCCTTACATGGAAAGAGTCCCTACAGGTTCTTTACA
This sequence comes from Aegithalos caudatus, assembly GCA_013389925.1. NCBI lineage: Eukaryota > Metazoa > Chordata > Aves > Passeriformes > Aegithalidae > Aegithalos > Aegithalos caudatus. Next base: position 261,921 of record WEIU01014498.1, read on the forward strand.
CTTATTAAACTTAGATTTCCACATTCCAAAAGTGAATCAGTAAGAGTATGGCAATAGCTTAGTCCTAAACAAACAACCCCCACAGCCTTTGCTTTTCCACTGCAAATCAGACACCTCAGTGATATATGACTGGATATGGATAGGTGCAATGATTTAGGAGCTACAGAACCAAATAGGAACATAGACAACTTCTAGAGGACACAGAAAGAATTAAAAACAGAGACTGGAAAGATGGGGCTGGGGAGGGGGAGGGGGAAGAAGTACAATTTTGCACTCAAAAAATTCCAGCCCTTCAAACTTCCAACAATTTCTAAACTCTACCCAAAATGAGTGACCATACTTGGAAAGAGCTCTGCAGGAGGAGAGATCTCATATCTTTGCCACTCCCATGCATAGAATTCTCATCACTCATGAATGGGAAGTAAGCCAGCAGAGAACAAGTGCAGCACAGGGCACAGATACTATTTGTTGTGTACATTATATAGATTTAGGTATGGACAGTTCATGCATACAAAGGCATAAGTGCAAAACTTTTAAAGAGCTTTTTGCTCGAATATAAAGTAGCAAAGTATGGAAACTGAGGTTTTTAAAATAATTTTCATTGAAATACATTGCAACCACAGAAGTTCCCATTAAACAGAATAAAAAGGGATACTAGGTGAAGTAATGAATGGGTACCATGGTTGGTTTGCAAGATGGAGATCAAGAGGTTGGCATCAGGTTTTTTGTCTGCTTGCTAGAACAGTTTCTTACACTGTATAAATGTGAAGGAAGAAGTGTCTTTTTATAGACCTTGGATTAACTTCAGGTTTTCTGTGATGAGAAAAAGTTGTTTTCTTAGATGTGCTGCCTGAATTTGCTGGCTTGTACCATATTAAAACTTAGCCTTAAAGTGTGAAAAGTTTTCTGAAAAAGAATGCGCTTTCTAGGCAGCTTCAAGTGGATCAGTTTCCTCTGCATCATTTACAGAATAAACATGAAACTCTTCAAAGTCTCCCAGAAAAGTTCTTTGAAAGTCCTTCCTTTTCAAATATGTTCTTCTTTCTCTCTAAATCTATTGTTTTAAACAAGCACAACTTACTTGCAAGCAGGGGAATCTGTTGTATGCTGAACCTGCTGAACCTGAATTTCACAACTATACATAATTGTCATAGGTGAATACATTATGTAAGTAGAGATATTTATTTCAATACAGCCATTTTCAGCATTCTAATAAAAGAATTTTGAAGCTATGAAAAACTGGCATCTGACAGGATCTTTCCTCAGTAAGCAGCAGTGTCTAGCTAGGCGTGTTAATACCGTTCATGGTAAACATTTAATTTCCTTTAGTCTTCCATTTTTCGTCATTAGTCAGTACCCATGAAGGGACTTAGACTGTGAGTTCTGGAAAGATGACTTCCCTCCCTCTGGTAAATGAAGTGCAGATATTGGCCATGCTGTATATTTTGACTTAAAACAGCCCCCAAGGATCCCTGACATCTGTAAAGGCAAGCCAGGCCTCACAGACTTCTAAAATTTAACTTCTCCTCTGAGGGAGTCACTGGCTGCAGGAATAAAAAGTTGTGGTCTTTCCCTTCCCTACCACAACCGCTTCTGTACACAGCAGATGACAAGCACCAAAAAAATCCCACCTAGTTTTAGGATTTCCAAAAGGAGATAAATGCTCTACAAACACACATCCAATGCAATGTGCTATCACTTGGCAGTTTTTTGACACTTCCTTTTTGGAATTTCAACACTTTGGCATCTAGTGGTGTCACTATAAAACACAAGCAACAAATGGTATGGATGGCACAACACCTTTAAATGCCTATTTTCTCCTTCTCCCAAGAAGCAGAATGAGCTATTTGTGCAAAAAGTGTGACACAGTTTAGAGAAAGACAATTGTTCAAACAAAAGAATGCTTTGGGTATTAAGTGGATCCTTTTGAATTTTAGAGCTAAATTGTATCTTGTTGTCCTGAGTTACATGAGAGTTTTGTATGGCTAACAGTTAAAAATTGTATGAACTCAATTAGTTTTTTTCAGTGCAGACCAAGTCATTTATCAGAAGCTGAAATATTCACACTTCCATTGACGTCAGCAGGCCTGGAGTATGCAGCCCTTGAAAAAAAATCAGGACACTGCTCTGCTGTCTGCATAAATGTTTGTCACAACATTTGGGCCCCATTAAACCCACACAGACTACTTAGAGATAAGAGGCTCTGTATCTTATTAAGCAGTCCTTCCAGCCATGCACTTTTACATTACTTTCCTGTCATCTCTTCAGGCCCCTGAAACTGAGCTGCACAGCAAAAACCAAAAAATATACAGTAGCCACTAATAGCCAACAGAATACAACAGCCTTTGTTTCCCTGCAAATTGCTTCTAGGACTGAACAACTTGTTTCCCTAAGGACAATTTACCAGTGTAAATCCACATAGGCTTCAGGAGAGCAGGGCACTCCTCCAGAGGCACGGCCAGTTAGGAAAGCCTTGTTCCACCTCTGTTTATCAGATCTCAATTCATCATCCTTCCAGACACTCCTGCTTTCCCATGTTTTCCCAGGGAGGGGTGGGATGGTTGATGGGTTGTGAGACAGATGATAAGACATACCTGATCTGAGAGTTTGAATAGTTTGTTTAAAGAAGCTCTGTTCAGTTCTGCAGACATCCTGTCATCTGACTGCCGCTGGCACATCGTGTGTGAAACAGCTGGAATTTTCAAAGCTGCTCTTTATCTAAAATAAATAAGTGAATGTATCCAAAATATATTGCATATGCACCCTGAATATATTTAGATAAAACACCTTGATCCAAACAATTTTTGGTGGGAAAAAACAGCTGGCAAGTACTATATTCTTTCCTTTTCCTGGCAGTCGCAGCTTACTCTACAGCAATAGTAAAAGTAAAGGCAAGAATCAAACAACCCTTGTACACAACCATATATTTTCATAGTATCACAAGAATATTTGCCATAATTGTGGGGTGTATTGAATTGCTTGATTAATGTTACATTCGAAGTAGAACAATACATTTGGCTTCATATGACAGTGAGAAAAGTACTGCTACGTCTGCAATCAAGTGCATAACTTTCTAAGTCAGATCTAACTATTCAGGTTAAAAAAAATACATTAGAAGAAAAAAAACAAAACAAAACAAAAACCCAAGATGAAAATTCCTGGTCAGAAGCAGTGCCATCCATAATGTCACAGTTGGTATCTAGTCTCAGATAGACATGTTTCTGGAAGACATATTACTTATTAAGCCTGTGTGAACCAAGAGCCATGGTAGCATCTGAAATTCAAATCCTACAGGGAAGACATTATTTACCTGTTAGATAAACTGCTTAGTTTTGTCTTTCCTAAAATTTTCCAAGGGAAAGACTTGCAGAAGTTAAACTTCTATTTTTTTTTAAAGCAGCTGATACTATGAGCTTGAATTTATGTCAGCAGGTGCTAACTGTAAAACCAAGTGGCAGTGCTTAAATACCTTCCCTTTAACTGTTTCACTATTAATCATTTTGGCAGCCACACCCAACCAGTGATTATCAAAAGCATGCACTATTATTTTATGTGAACAGAGATGTTGAGATAAGAGCTAATTCTGCCCTGGTTTTACAGCACCAAGATATGATCAGGTGTGGCCTTTTAAAGGAACGCATGATACGCTCTTCCCCAACAGAGGAGACAGGGGAATTATATCCTTTCCCAGGTACAAGATTTACCTTTGCCACCTGCATGTCAAACCTGGAAACAGACTGCTCCAATCTTTTTACACCAGAAGACTTCTTGAATGAGCTTTCAAAGCCTGCAGCTTCTCTCCCTTCTTTTTCTGACACAATAGTTTCCCTTTTATTTTTTCCATCTAAAAATCTGCAGGACACAAATAATCTGTGCATTTTGTCAATTACACAAGTAAATACACCAGATATCCAACTTGAGAAACAGGAAACAGAGCCATGTGAACTACAATGGGCACTGATAATCTTGGGAAGGCAATTTAAGAGAGCAGCACAGAACAATCCTGGGACACATACAGAATCCAGCTGTTATATAACATATGAATCCTATCCTTATTTCCTAGGATATTTGAGAAAGATACTGTCCCTTCCTCCTCTGACACCACAGTCACGCATTCTCTGTGTTCACAGGGCAAAAACACTGCCTGGTCTTATGCAAGAGAAGGAATGCTTGATTTTAAGCACGTAGGAAAAGGAACAACTGTTAAAAGAAACAGCCTGCAGTGACCTAATTCAGGAAAGCTTTGTCAGGTGATAATCTCTCTCACCCTTTCTGTGTCAGTCCTTGGAGTACACAAGTGCTCAAAACACTTTTAAAACAGTTTTAAAACATTCAGAAATGTGAGAGAAGTAGCTGTTCTCCCGGGCAGCTCTGACAAAGATTAGAATTCCCAATATAGTCGCTGGTTGCAAAAGTGCTCTTAAGCTGCTGTTTCACTGGGTTCATGTCTGAGTGCCACTAATCAAATTAACTGTGATGGCTGCAGTAAGCTGTTTATAGAGATGAAAGACCCACCAAAAGAAGTTTCTGTTACAGCTTATGAAGCTGAATACTGTTAAGCACATAAACACCCATTGCACAGAAAATCTTGACTTTTTCTTTCTGCAGTTCCTCACTAGAGGGTCAAGAGTACATAACTGTTCTTGTTAAGTCTTCCACAAGCCCAAAAATCCTTCTTCCCATCATATAACTTTTTTTAAATTTATTTTTCCCCTAGGGGAAAAAAAAAAAAAAGCTCTTTTTTTTGCCTCTCTTAGAAAAAATAAAATGAAAGGTAATAGAAGCAGTAAACAATGACTTAATAGAATAGATTATTACAGTGTGATGGTTGTGTCAAGCTGCAAGCTCTTCCCCATGGTGCAGTTAAAAAATCAAAAAGCAGTCAGGAGTCTGTTCCAAACCAGGGAACTGCCAACCAGGCACTTTTAGCCTGTCAGACTGTTGTGACTTTGAAAAGGAATATCAGGCTGTTGATGTTTGTGGACAGCATCACTATGCCACAGCAAAAAAAGAGATAAGAGCACAGCTCCTGAGATGACACAGGAGGCCCCTCACACACAAGCAATTACCTGTAACTACAGCAACCCAGGAGGGCAAAGGGAGGCAGCAGACACACTGTGCACAAAGGATGGTGACCTCAGCTCTTTACCAGCATCTGGAGCAGATGTCTGAGCACTCAGGATCTGGGAGCTCTCTGCAACATTACAGATCTTCTAAAGGAGCACTCACACAGGATCTGTAATGGGCTTTCTCTCAGTTCATATCAGACCATTTCTTTAACTTCATCATTAGAATACCCTCCTTCAGTGCTGGATGAGGAAAGTAATGCAAACAAAAAGTGCTGAAAAGATGATTGATCTGTGAAGCATACAGATGCTTTCTAGGAACTCTTATTAAAAGCTACAAAATCTGTCTCCTCCCTCCATTTGCTCATTAACATATAAAAAAAGTCATAAAAACCATACTGTTAAAATATTTGGTACCAAAATATCTGTTCTTAACTTGCACAGGTTAAGTGGAAAGAAGGAAAAGGAAGCCTCAGACTGCTTTGCACCTGCAGCCCTTGCTAAAGGAGGACAAGGTAACTCTGCCACTAATGAGTGCCCACTCTGGAACAGCTTCACAGCAGGCACAGTGCTGGCAAATCACAGAGGTCCTTCTAAATTAACTTTGAGAGCTCTCCTGACAGGAAGAATTAATTAGTGGCATTAATAATGTCAGAGGTCTCTTCCTTTGATAGTATTACAATTCTCCTAAATAAATACGTAGCATGAGGTTCCTCTGGATTTCAAAGCAGAGGAAATCCTGTGTTCATGTCTTTTTGGCATTAGTAACCATTTATGTATCCATTGAATGTACAATCATTATATCTAGTGATAATATCATCCAGTCAGTCAAATGATTGCCAAGTTTCTCTATTGTAGTCCAACAACGAAGAAAACACTTCATCTTCTCACCACATATTTTCACCACTCTGACATCCTGATATCTCCATTTTTTTTTGTTTTTAAGACAGACAGTGCTAGATTAAAAGTGGTTTTCTGTAGACTTCTCAAAAATGGAGATTTTTTTTTAGCTCAGCACAAATTTGCAGCAACTGATATTTTACCAGAACTTATTTTTGAATATTTTGCTCCATAAAATAATCTGTTCCTATCATTTATCTCAGTACCATACCTTTTCTGTACTTAAAGAGAGTTTCTTTACGATTCCTGGGTGAATTCATCTATGATTAGAAATATTACAATCAGTTACATTAAGAGATTAGGCTAACTTCTAAATAGAGAGACCAAAATTGTGCTTAGAAAATGCAGAAACACTAACAAGCCATCATTTAACCAGTTCAACAGCTATTTTAGAACTCAAATTAGGATAAAAAGGGATAACAAGGAAATATTTTCATTTTATAAATGATGCACCAGATTAGCCCTCAGTGGTCAAGTATTAAACACTGCAAAAGCATAAATACATAAAACAGGACAAAAGTCTATTCAAGTTTAGCATGGAGAAACATCAAATAACCCAACATTTCCTGATACAGCTTCCTAGAAACTGCCAGTATTAATTCGACCAGATAATTTTCAGAAGCAGAATTATTTTTCTGCAATGTAAATAGTCTCTGATGTTAGAGAGAAAACCTTTTCTCTCAGATAAAAGCTGGCTTTTAACAAAGCACATCTTAAGCTTCAGACTAGCGACATATTACAGTTTGCTTTGAAACATGGTGTGCTGCTGGCATTGGATGTATCACCCTCACAATACATCAAGCCAGGGAATTCTGCAATGGGGAGCACATTAGTAAAAATTACCTTTAAAGAGCAGTGTTTGCATTCATTTGCACAACTGATGTAAAACAGATGCCTTTGTGCTTGAGCTGCTATTTTCAGCCCAGACACAAAGGATTTTGTGCCTGTACAATGAGATGTGCTGCACACCAGTCCTGTGTGTGCAGAACTCTGCAGACCTGGCTGCTGTGATGTCTCTGCTGCCTGCCTGAGAGCTGGGGCCAGGGGGGCTGTGCACAGGCCCCAGGGACAGCAGGGCTGGGAGCAGAGTGTGCAGGGCCCCCAGAGGCTGCAGCATCCCCATGCTCTCTGCCCAGATCTGATAAGCACAGATACAGACAGCTGAGGGGGATTCCATCTCTCTTGTGGTGGGGACTCACATCACCTGTCATGAGAAAACACTTTCTTATCTTTACCAACAGATAGTGAAGTCTTAGTGGGATTTTTAGGAATAAAGTAGCTAGACCACCAAAGATGCTATTAATACCTGATTTCTTGCCAAGGAGATATGCAAAGCCTTACCAGGCAAGCCTGCAGCAACAGCTGCAACAGGAACACCTTGGAGAGGAATTGGTTCTCACACATCTTCCAAGGCCTGGGAAAGGTGGGAAAGGCCCAGAGAGACCTCTGAAGTTCAGGTACTACCCTTGGCCTCGCCCCAGCAGGATGGAGGCAGGAGACAGCTACACTGCTCTCAGTGCTGGCACTGCTGCTGAGCAGGGCAAGCCAAACCCACCAGTGCCTGCCAGACTGACCACACTGCCAAGGCAGGAATAGGGGATGCTCACAGCACAGCAAGGAGTTGCCCCCTCCTCTTGATCTCCTCACTTCTGCCACACAAGACAGCAACAGACCACATGGCTGCAGGTATTTCACCCAAGACAGACATGATTTCCCCCCATCATGACTCAGTATTACGTGTGGTGGTCCCTTTTTCCCCTGAGAACCTGTACACCTTAAAGATTAAAGGATCAACCAAGGCCCCACTGAAGTCAGGTAACCTCTTCCCATTTCCATGAGGCTTTGGGTTTTCCTCAGTGTACTTCTGATGAAGTGTATTAAAATCTATACACTTGGTTTCTCCAGCTTATTCAGTATAAACGATGCTGCTCCTTATCTACAAATATAAATTGTTTTGTTGTTTATGTGTTTTTGTCAAGTGAGTCCTTGCTGCACATTGAAAAGCTGCTCTCTATCAAATAGCCCGAGTATGTGTCTTGCTTGAAGTAGCATTATCTATTGCCAGAGACACCAGTTTCATTTTCTGATTAAGGAAACATGTACCAATGCTGTTATAGTTAATACAGCCAGCAGTTTTACCACACAGGTCACAGAGGAGGCAATATATTAACTGTCCTACTGAGGAATGCAAACAGCACAGAGTGTTTGGATTTCCAGCATCCTTGAAAAGTGACTTTGCTATTATACTAACGATGCCCCAGTGAGTAATCATTTTCAGGTACTAACCACTCTTGAAAATAACTCTTTCAGTCTAATTATGCTGTTGGATTAGAGAAAGCCTTTCAGTGAAGTTTATGGGCCAGATTCTTAGTCACTGTAAACAGTCATAACTCCACAGGTTCCAGAAGGAGTAATCCAATTTATACGCTGGACCTACCTCTCTCTTCTGTAAACCCTGTATTAAAGGTTATGTAATAATTAAGGATGAAGGAATAAAAAACCCAAATTCCCTGACTTGATTCAAGCAATGACTTTGCACTTACTGAAATGAGGATGAAGAGAACCAGGCTGCAAGAGATTAGTTATAACTAGGAGATTAGTTCAGTGCAATAAAGCCCATTTAACATAACACAGAGAACTCTCTGCCACATTTTGGAATAATGCATTTTAAATCTGTCAGTTGCCTCTGAAGGTCCCAATCCTGCAAAGCTTACTCATGATTTAACTTTATGTAGTATACATAATTCCACTGAAATCAGACTATTCACAGTGCAGACAGACAAGGAGAGTTAAACTACTGGATAAATTAAGGGTTAGGCCAGGGGAAAATTCCCTGGATTCTGTGTCTCCTTGTGACTTGACCTATAAACAAACAGAGAAATATTTGGCATTTTGCTTAATAGAAAGAGCCCTGATTTTCAGTGGTTTTGGTTCTGCTTCAAAGAAAATCATCTATTCTTTCTCAAACAAATCTGATGTTCACAAGAAACCACATAAAGGTCTAATTCTCTATAGACGTGTTTTTGATGCTTCTCCAATATGGAAAAAAATATTCTATCAAAATCGCCAAAATAAGGAAGTATACATAATTCATTTTCATTAATCCTGCTACAGTTCTTGCCTTCTAAACTCATTTGAAGCCTGTGTTCTAGATCAGCAGCACCATGTTAAAGCTGGTTGGAGGCACAGAGCTCTTAGGTGTCATATACCAAATGACAAAATATTCAATAAGTCACTGCTTTGCTCCAGCAAGAAAAATATTATTTTTCAATGTGAATATGGAGGACTAAGAACGATGGGTGTTTTTAGCTCAAGTGTGTTTTAGAAGTAATAAACTAACCAAGAGCCAAGGCAGAAAGCCAACAACTACCAGATCAAGGACCTGAAATTTACATTTAATCAACCTCAATTAAAGACAAGAAATCAATTAACACAGTGTTTGTAGAACACTTACTCTGGAAGCATTTCCTATGATGCAACACTGCTAAAATTACCACCACAGAAATCAGATGTTATTAAGGAAAGTACAATGGCCAAAGAAAATTTGCCACAGAAGTCACTGAAATAGAACAAGGAATTTCTTTATTTGGTTTCCCAAAACTTCAAACGTAACCTTTGATAAGTTGAATGTTTGATCTTTTAGCTACCAGCACAATTTCCTAGTTACTTTTATAAACTGAAGCTTTCAAACTCCTACCTACTCCCAGTGATCTCTGCATACTGGCTTATTTAATATTCCCTCAGCTTATCTCAAGTCTCAGTGCAGCAAGGCTTTTTAGTTGCTATGGCCCTAAGCATGGAACATGAAAGAAAAGGATATCTGGGAGCCTCATTCTATGTTTTTCATTTAAAAACAAGGCCTGGGAGCCTGAGGCATGTCCCCAGTCATTTTCATTTGTTTTGGAGCTCCCACTTACACTTGGGGCATTCCATCTTCACAGGGCACTTCAAATATTCACTGAGACACGCAGAAATATCAAAGCTGTATCAGATCTGTAACTCTGTTTCAGTAAAATGGGAGGCCTGCTTGCACAATTGGCAAAAGGGTTAAACTGGTCAAAGGGGTCTTTCCCAAAATCCCATGGCCTGGTTTCCTGTTGGTCATTGCAGTACAGTCCTAGTCCCAGTACTCATACAAGAAGCATTTACTTTCCACAGCCCAGATAACTCACAGCTCCTTCAATGCAGCACCCTTGCACTAATCTGGTTGTTGTCACAAGCCCAACAAGAGCTGATAAGCACAATATGTTACATAAAGTATGAACAGACAGTGAGAGAGCACTCCATTCACACTGTTTGCTTTTGTTATTCCTAGTAAAAAAGGCATGGTATCTTTGTGAGCACCTTTGAATTAATGTGCTTGTATCATCTTAGCCTTGCAGAAAACATAAAGCATGTGTAAGAGGTAAGGAATTTGGAATATCTGAGCACAGCTGTTCCTATCCAGTTGTACCACTGACAGACAAGCACTCTTAGCTTGGGAGCTGTACTGACACCAGCTCTGAAACCTTCAGCTGGAGACTGAGGTATTACAGAAATGCAATGACTCACACTGTAAAGACACCACCAGGTGGATCAGCATACAGAGCGACAAGACACACAGACTACACAAGATCGAGGTGCTGACAGCTCTTCTGGGAGAGGGAAGCTCCTGTGACAAAGGGACAGCAGCAGAAAATGAAGCCCCTTCATCCTACATCCCTCCTGCAGGTAGAGGGGTGCGTGACCACAGCACACCTGATTCTGCCAGCTCAAACACCTCATCACAACTGTCTGGAGATGGGGAGGGCTGGGCTCATTGATCTTCAGGCCTGGAGATACAACAGTGATGAGAAGTTAACTTTTCATTTCTGCCAGTGCTCATATTCTAAAAGTATATTGTGCTTGGTCCCTTGGACTTCTTGCTTGAAGCACCAGGAATACTTCCATCAGTTCAGCCAGAACAATCAGGAGATGCTAAGCACTGTTAGTGAGAGAACAGTTCCACTGACTTTGAAGACCCTATGGAAACCTTAGGATCTAATGCAGCATACACCTCAAGCTTCACGCTGCTGTACCTGGAGTCCCTCTGCTGTTTTAAGATCTGGCTCAGCTCTGTCTTGCATTACATGTGCAATGTACTTGAGCTCAGTTTGCCCTGGCAGGATGGCACAACCCAAGTGAATTCACTGCCCAGGGAAAAGTGCTATTATCTAGAAACGTGAGGATTTGCTGTTCCCTTCAGAGGTACTCTGACATCAGCAAGAATTAGACCCCACATCTTTCTCTAAATCTCCTCTCCTTCAGCAAAGAATGTTGTATACATGAGGTAATCCAAACACTTAAGACAGTATTTCACATCCAGCTTCTGGAATATTTCAGCTTTGCCTGGGAACTTGAAAATAGCACTAGCTGTAAAGATGTAAATATGGGTCCAAAGAAATGTACCAGATACTATCCATATGATAGAGGAAAATAATCTCTACTGAATTTAAAATATGCTGTAGAGTCTTATTTCTATTTTGTCCTTTGCTGTAAAGACTGGCAGGCAGGTATAGTGGTATAGCAGAGCAACTGGGAGCCTTTTACTACTGGGGAGAATGCAGAGGTGATGGATAAGGGTAAAAGATTAATGTTCTCTGTGATTTTCCTCCTCCCAGACAAAAAAAATGCTGTTCATTCAAAAACGTGGGAAGGCTGGCACACAATGGTAAAGATAAAGGCTGCCTAAGATAAAAATTTCCCAAGTAACAGAATTTTCTAGCCAACAAAGATACAAAATTTGAAGAACTTCCATACAGAGAGAGTGGCTTAAATACATTTTTCCACTTCCAATTTCTGATTATTTGAAAACCTTCGATTACTTCTCTTTGAAACTAACCAAATACTACGCATGATATTGTAATTTAAACCTTGCTGGTTTTAAATAACTGTGTTCAAAAGCAGCTTTATTGACATTAACATATAGTTTTAATTATTGTAAAGTTCAATTAATAAAGAGAAATCCTGTCCTTGGAAGTCAGCAACATTTTAGCTAGCACAGAAGATGACATTACAATACTACCTTTCTTTGTGAACTCAGCTATGATTTATATGTGCTTGCTGTTGTTCATTAAAGTTTCATAAAAAATAATGACTCATCAGTAGAAAATGAAACTTTGGTACAGTGCAAATCTTTTGGAGCTTTTCACCTGAATTTCTCAAAGAAACCCAAGTATTACTCATTTGAACTCAGCAATAACTGTGACAGAGATACGAAGCATATGACAGATATTGCTGAGTGCTGTGGAACACGATTCAAAAATTATATAGACCATAACTCAGCAGATATTACTACTATGTCAAGTATACTGCAGCACTCAGGGAACTTCAGCTTCTTCTCCACTGAGAGTTCCCAGTAGTCATGTGCCTGAGCAGTTTAATGAAACAGGGATATTATTAATGCTGCCAGAAAAAGGAAGATTTCTGTGAGAAGGAAAATATATACTTGGGGTGTTATATGAAATTTAAATGTATAATAAACTCCAGATGTTGTAAGTTGTGCTCTGTTTTAGGGGAGTGCTATTCCCAAGCTTGGAATTCCTTAGGGATTTTTAGAGATATTTTAGGGGCTCACTTTCTTATGCCAGTTTCTCCTCCACAAATACATGTTCAACCCCAACACCTGGAACATCTGGAGATATTGTATACTTATTGTATCATGTATACATAGATAAACAAACCCAAACTGTTACAAAGCTCTTTGGGTTTGTTACCTGGCATTTACACACAACCCACCACAGCAGATGGAGACATTACAGGGCCAGGTACTGTGGTGAAATGAGGTGAAAGCACTGAGTTACAGGGGGTTTATTCTGATGTCCCTCCCTCTCTCCCATCTCAGGGGGCTGCTTGCCCTGAGGATAACTGGCTTTTCTGTTGAAGTCTGAGGTAAAGAAGGTATTAAGTACCCCTGTTAAGTCTACAGATTGCAATTAACCTGCAAGGTGCACATTAGTAAGTTATGTAATTTTAAATTTTGTTAAAACAAAATTTACTATTCAACATAGCTGGTTTTGTCCATCAAACCTGTATTTCAGCAAAATGGATAACAGATTTGTTTACCAAAATTACTTGTCCTGAAGCCATGTTAATTGACATCTCCCATTTTTTTTTTTTCTTAAATTGTGTGCCTACAATCTCTTTTTAACTATTGTGTTTATGATGCTTCTGAGTAACTTGCAGCTAACCAGCTTAGAGTTTCCTGTTCTTCAACAACCAAATTTCCCCATTTTTTTGACATCAGTAAAAAAAAAAACACTGTTGGTCATGTCTTTTAGTCTCTGAAAATTTTTCTGAATCTGTGGTTTTAAAAAAAAAAAAAGATTCAGTAAATGTTACCTCAAATTTTTTTGTCCTAACTGGTGACTATTCAATTCTCTCAAAATCTGCCTCCTGCATCCATGTTCTTGCTTCATTACAAATATAGGACACAAATTGCTGTTGACATATCTTGCCTCTTTTGCATCACCACTCAGGATTTCACCACCTGTATTAAGAAAAGAATCCAATAAAAGTTTCTTTTAATCCCAATTATATTTTAAATGCTTTTAAAAATGGTTTTAGCCTTTAGCCATTGACATATTTCCATTAGTCTCCTTTATCAGATAAAGTTTCTTTCCAATACTGTGTGTTTTAACAAGGATAGCTTTTGACCACCACTGTAATATATTATTTAAGCAAGGCTGCTTTATCTGACTGTAGTTTTAGCTAAAAATTTTCACACTTTAAATGTATGATCTGGGCAGAATCACTGGCTTTGAGTCAGAGTTGTCACACTCAAGCTTATTCTGCTGTGAAAAGAAGGGGTAGTGAATTGTAATTAGGGAATGTACAAATTGTTTTTCTGAAGGAAATCCAACGGACTTACTCCACAGTGTGTACAAAACAAAGCTTTACTAAGAAGTTACATTTCAATAAAGCAACTGATGAAATTGCTTAGTACCCCTGCCAGCATTAATCAATTATATCTAGTTATAGCTGTTATAAAAAAGGGTTTTCTTCAAGCATGCCATAGACTGGTGCTTACAGCTCAGATTGCTCCCCAGTGAGGTTTCCTTGGGCAAATATAATTTAGAAAGGCAGACTCAGTAAGTTTGCCTGTATGTGAGTCTTACACATACACCTAAGAGCAGTGTTGCCAGGAATACCCTATTTCCAAAATAGGCCAAAGGTGTCAGCCAGCAGGTGACCTCACTTTAGGTCACACACCTATGGACACAAATGTAAAATGGAATTTGATGTCAGGGACTAACCAAAAAAATTCTGAAGAATAGAGAATTGAGGTTTATGAGAAACACATCTGGATGTTTGTTACCACATAATAAAAGTAGTGGAAACACCAAAAAACATCTTAATTCCCATAAAATCAAGCCCGTAAGATGATTTCTTCCTTCCTTTTTTTTTTTCCCCCCAAGTAAGTGAAATGGGGAGGCAAGAAAGAAAAATAAAGGAATGTTTCAATGGAACAGATTGGCTTAAATTATAAACTTCAGGTATTTTCAAGGCTAGAAAAACATTACATTTGTAGTGATGCATATCTAACAATTGTCATATTCCTCGTCCTACTTTTTTTAATGGAGAATTTAGCACTTACCTGATCCAATAGCCTTACACATGAGAAAGCTGTAGAATTTAGAAATCTATTGATGGCTTTTCATCTGTAAAACTACTTGATTGTATGTTTCACTTTAAAATGTGTTCCCTTTAAAAGGATAATCATATCTTTGTATAAAGAGAAACCACCCCAGCCTGAATCAGCCAACACATAACATTCAATGATGAAAAAAAGCAAATGAAGAGGAAAATAGCTCATATTCACTATACATTGTATGCAAAACTCCATTTACTTGCTTTATGAGCGATTTTTGGAAGGTTTAAAGAAGCTGGAGTGATAGGTTAGTTTTGTATGCCAAATTAACCTAAAATTTGCAATAGGCAAATGGAGCATGTAGTAAGATGTAATACTTTAGTAGTAGTTAAGGAGCAAATGTGGCTTATCTGTGGATAGCTTTTCCACACTAAAAACTCCATGGAAAGACAAATCACTGTTTGCTTTTTACATTTAATTTGATCTAATGCATACATGAAAGAAATATGGTGGTAGCTTGGAGAAAATAATAGGTGTTACAGAAAAGGAGATGCTTACTTGAAGAGTGTTTCTTTTAAAGTCTAGTGAAAGAACTGCCTGTGCAGTGGGAATGGGACACTACCAAAACCTATATGTTTTTAAAAGTTATTAGTCTGCATTCATTCAGATTTTTCATTGGTATATGGGGACCTTCTTCCAGAATTCAATCACATTTCAAAAGACAAAGTCTGTTTGCAAAGCTGCTCATACCTTGCCATCTTTCTGAGCACTTTCAGAGTTGGAATTTCTAAAACACTAAGTAATTTTTTCTTTTGTGGTGACTGGAAAAAATAGAGAGAATCATGCAGAGTTTCTTTTAAGAGAAATCACAATTTCATTTTACTAATAAAGCAGTCTTTCATGCAAAAACTTCAAATGGATTTGCCCCAGGACCAACTTGAACTTTTGGCACCCACAGTGTTCCTTGTCAAGGAGATCACAGGCCTGCTACCCCTTAAATCCTGCTCATCTTCTCTGTTTTGATCCCCACCCATCCTGGCTTCATTCAATGCCCTCCAGTTACTCTTGCTGGAAAAAACAGCAGCAGCCAGTCCCCCTCCACACTTGGTATGTTGTTAATGATTTTATAGACTGCAATCATATGGCTGTTTGTGAGTTGAGAGAGATTGGCCTCTTCACTGACACCAAAGCTAAGCATGTTAACTTTGGTGCTTTAACTACATCTTGCCTCACCTCTTTTTCATCTTTGTGCATGGAAAATTTAAAAAAGTTTCTCACAACCAGTATTTGCCTTTTACAAAAGATCTAAAATTTCTAATAAGCGAAAAGTATCAAGAAAAAAGAGGGAAAGGAATTTTTTTCTAATGCATGGGGGCTGCAAACAGAGAACAGCCACTCTACTTTCTTGATGTAATTTCAATAGGACTTTCAGTAGTTTCAGCCATCATTTGCAGCATAATGCAGAAAACACAGTAGAGAGGGGTCCTTCTAAAATTGATATTGTATTTTTCCTTCCTTCCTCTCTTGAGCATCGTGTGCTTCTCTTTATTCCCTCTCTCTTTCCCAGTTGTTTCATGTTCTCTGAAGACCAAAGAATCTTTAACTTAGGCAGATGATTAAAATAACTCATTTTCAAAAGTAGAAGGGATGTTGTTTTTTTTTCTTCAAAAAGATGATCCACCTGGCACTACATAGAAGAAAAACTTTTAAAAGGTAGAGGTCACAGGCAGAAAATTTGCTTATTGGACTGCACTTATGCTTTCAGTCACAAACCAGCTTTTAATTTCTAAATTATCTTTAGGTGGCTGCCCAAGCTGACAGCCAAAGGAGAGACCATCCCAAGAGCAAGCTAATTATCCCCCAAGATTTCAAAACTTGAAAGGAAAACTGAAGAAAAAAAAAAAATCAGGAAAATGGGAGGCTGGCTGTTCATCAGTTCTATTCTTAGTGTATATTTGATGAGATGGTTTAAACACTTTGAAGTGAAAGGATCTTGATCACCACAATGGCTGATGCAGTTAAACTGTTTATGAGGGAGGGAGACATCACAGACAATTCCTATTCACAAGACTGAAATCAAGCCTTCTAAAAAAATTATTACTTTTATCCTTACGAATATACCAATTGCTGACTCTCAGATAATTGACAAAATGGTTTACAACGTTTCTCTAACAAAGACCATGATTCTGTAGTGAAAGGTGTAGTCAGAGAGTGACTTTAAAAAACTCTGTACTTACTATCCACAGAAAAAGGAAAGAAAATAAAGGTTTCTGCTAAAAGTCTGAAAAAGCCTGAGTTAATAATGTGAAGTCCCATGAGTAATTTCCAATTCGACTATAAGCATAACTCAAATATAAGATTTGCATGATGCCCTCAAGTGTCATTATTGCTGCTTGATTGCATTAATTAATACATTGCCAGCATCAGCTCCATAATTGCTGGTTCCTGCTTTGTCAATGTTTCCTTAAATTGTAAGTCACTGCAGGATTTTGTGAAAACAAGTTATTGTTATGTTTACTCCAGTAAGCTTATAGTTCACTGCAATTATATAGTAATAGAAAATTTTATATGCAAAAAGAAATTTGCATTTCTAATGCTTCGGGGTTTTTCCCCTTCAGAATTTCTGCTGCTACATTTTCAAATGTCATAATCAGTCAGAGAGGATTCTCTCAAGGATAACAAGGCAGGATGGAAAATTCAAACCAACCTCCATAGACAGCAAGATGTCTTTCATTAGATGTGGTAGCACACAGCTGCACTTTGTTCTTTCAACCACACAGATAAATACTTTCATTGTGTATGTTAATCAGACTGGGAAAAGATACAGAAAATGGAAGAGTCAGATTTAAACTACATTTCTGAATAATTACATCAAGATGTGCCACTTACTGAGGGTTTCTTTTTTCCTAAGTGAAAAACATTAAAGAAACTGTACGGTAATTATTTTTCTTGGAGGATGCAAACCTTTATACTGACATGAAAAAGAAATGAACCAGTATATCTACTATAATAGATATTAATAGGCACCCCAAGGACAGTGGTACACACAGTCTCACAATACTTCAGAAAGGAAGGAAAATCAAAGCAGTTCAGTATAGAGCAAACAAGGCTTTCAATAAGCTCCTTCTATATTAAAGGCTTGAGCAAAAAGGTTCAGAGACCTTCCAAGACAGGGAAGGCACCAGCACACACAATTCCCCTTGGACACAGGTTACAGCCACAGTCCTATTGATTCTGATGAGACTATTATGTACTGAAATGAATGCTGTTTGATTCAATGGGACTTTTTATAGATACAAATTGCTTTCCTTAATTGTAATGGGTAGAATGGAGGTAAGAGAACAGTATTGGATCCTCAGTCTTTTTGTGTAGAGAAAAGAGCAATTTCCTGAGCTGCGGGACTGAAATGTTCCACCCCATCAGGGAGGTAAGAGGTGTTCCTTCCTGTTTGATTTTAGGGTGGTTTTGTCCTAATAATATTTCTTAACAAAGTATCCTTCATCTGTATTAAAAAAAATAAATCAAAAGACACCACATGCAGCTGTCATCTTCTAATGTCTTTTACTTCTTACTGTATTTAATTATCCTCTATCACCTGACCTGAGCCCATTACAGTTGATGAAAAAAATTTTGTAAGCTTTTGACTAAGCCCATTATAACACAAAACTTCATTTCTCTTCCTCAATCTCAATTTGATATAGAACTACAGTACAATTTTAGCAAGTTATAGCCAAGAAAAGACAATTTACTGAGATTAAATTGCATCACACCCATCAAATGAATTCTAGATGCACTGAGTACCCAAAATCTCAGTTGAAGCTTGTTTAAAAGTAAAAACCAGACAAACGAAATGAAAAATTATTCAAACTATAAATTCAAAAACGTAGCAGCATTTAAAGTCTGTCTGCCTGATATGAAATGGGGATGAAAAGACAAGTGTTGAGCAGTGAATAGAGAAGAACACACATACAGAGCATGGGGGTTCCTGTCCATGCTCTAAGCATGAGAAGCCTCCTGTGAGTGGATTGGGTCTCACAGAGCTGCGAGATGATTCACAGAACAAAGCAAGTCAGCTTCATGCTTCTCTCTGCACAGCTCCTATCACCAATAATAAACAATACAGCACAGTAGGAGTCCAGTCAATCTTTTCTGTACTTGTTTCACAGATCCTTCAGTAGGAAACAGAGTATCGTGACACATGTGATGGCTTACACTGAATTATTTTTACCAGATTTCCATCTATTCCTGTTGCAATTAAAGTTCATTCAGTGATTGTTACAATGACCTTCAAACACCTGGTAAAAGCAACAGACTTTCTGTGCTTGTTCTTCAAACAAACAAACAAAACCACCTACCCTAACCTCAGTTCTTACCACAGAATTCTTTGAATAAATAGACAAAAAAATATTAGTTAATTGACTTATTTAACATGCTATAAGAATTATGGAATCCATTCTGATTTGGCATCTTAAATTGGCCACACTTGTTGAAACACCTAAGGCAAACCACTAATTTTCACCACTGCTATAGGGCTTCTGCACAGGAAATGCATTCTGACAGACAAATTACAGCCTCAGCTTCTTTTGGGTACAGCAGTCAATATTATGAAATGCTTAAATAACAAAAAGACTCAAACCACTTTAGTATGTAGCATTCTGACTTGGTAAGAATATAAACTTAAAATTCAAGTAAAAATGTTCTTCTCCCTCTAGAATGGTTTAGTCTAAGAAATCTCATTTCCCATTAAGTAAAGAATATAGAATATGCTACATATGTTCTCAACAGTTACTAACTCAAGGGAATTAATGAGTAATAGATCATTTAAATTCAAAAAGACAGAATTTCCCTTTTCAGCCAGCACTCCACACAGAATTATTCGAAATGGTGAGAGGACAGGGAATTGTTTCAATCCTTTTCACTAACTAGATGAGCTCTAACAGGTAAAAGACTAATTACATCTTTGGTGAGTAGCTAACCAAACCCTTCCCTGGCAACAATTACAGCAGCTGCCTGAGACTTGGAACTGTTCCACTGGAAAATGGACAAACACCCCTGGAACAAAGAAAAACCTTCCCTCCTCCTTTTAGGATTTTGCTGCATCTCTAGAGCCTGAGCAGCTGCAGTGCCCTCAGGGACCCCAGAACTGCATCCCCAGCACATCACTGCCACATCCACACCCCAGGGGTGAGTGTCAGGGGATGGGAAGGAGTCAGATTGGTGGCAAAATCCACTGACTGCTGCCTTATTTCTCAGGCTGGAGAAAAACCCCTCGTCAGCCGTGGCCTCTACTGGGAAAATTTCCCACTTTGTCCCTCTTACAGCGTATTTCTGTATCTCATTTGCTGTTTTGCTTAACACAAGCCAAGTTTGAGCATCATCTGTGCTTTTAGTACTTTCTTCTCAGCTGGGAGGACCTGTAATTGTACATGTTTCTATTCATATGAAGGATTTAATGAGATACCAATAAAATCTGCTATCAAAAGCAAATATGCAAGCCATAAAGACAAAAATATGTGTGCACCTCAGTTAAATTTCAAATACCCTGAGGATTTATATGAACTTTCTTTATGTCCTGCCTTGTGACTATCTGAAATAGCATAACACATAAAAATGAACCAATCAAAATCCTTTTACTTGCTAAAATCTCTAGGTTCATCCAATGAAAGAGCTTTTACCCTGCCATGCCAATGTGTTCCATGTAATGATGGCAACATAGGAACAGAATTGTCCTTAAAGCTTCTGACTATAATAAGCAACATGTTCCAGGAACAATATTTGATGCAGAAAAAAACCTGTACTGATGTTTTACAGTAAATAAAACCAAAGACTAAAAACCAAAACCTTGTCAAAACAAACACACAAAAATCCAAATCCAACAAACAAAAAAACTCAAATAAAAACTCTGAAATATTTTGTTCTCAAATATTTTTGTGGCATTTGCTCATATTTTTCAACTTTTTGTTTATTCTGTTCTTCAAGAAAATAGGTTTTCACAGTTCAAAAACTATCACAAATAGTTACATTCCTTATTGGCTCAGCCAATTTTAAAAAATTATGTCTAAAAGCAACTAAATAATGTTCTTACTGAAAGGGTAAGCAGCAGAAATCTGTGCTGTGGGCAGCCTCTTGCACCTCTGTTAGCTGCTTTGTGACCAGAAGGAAGGATTCTTTCTGATGGATGAACACAGAAGAACAAATGATCTATGCAGAGATTGGCTCTGCTTTGGGAGGTTTTAACTGCAGTACAGGAAAGGCTCCTTGGAAATGATGATGTGTTTACTTAAGTAGCTCATTTAACAGTAAAATTCCCTTTAAAAGCCGGAGCTAAATAGTATTATAGATATGCAAAAATTAAATCCCCAATTTGCTTTAGTTTCCAGTAATGTCAGAATTTGGAAGCATTTGAGGTATGGAGAAACAGCAGCCTTCCCTCAATAATTGGCATACATGACCAGCCCTGAACAGGTTCCCCAGGGAAGTGGCCACAGCCCCAACCTGGCAGAGTTCAAGAGGACAAGGTTCTCAGGCACAGGGTGTGACTCCTGGGCTGTCCTGGGCAGGGCCAGGATTGCACTCCATGATCCTGATGGGTCCCTTCCAACTCAGCCCAGTCTGTGCTCCTATGATTAATATATCTGCTAAATAACATTCCTGTCTTGCACAATATTTCACACTCACAGTAACTCAGGCAGTTTAGCCTCCAGCTCACCCATAAATATTCTTGATAAATCTGTGACAGTCTAACCAATAACAATGAGAATTATTTGACAAAGGGAGGAAAAATTTTGCAAAACACAAAGTACAATTCAATGCAATTTGGTTGTGGTACCATGACCAGTTCAGCTGTGTTTTATATGGCAGTGAACATTCATTTCCACATGGACTTCCTTCTTAATCTACACCTGTACTCCAGCAGCATGAAAAAGCTCTTCTGCTTGGAGATCTAATTTAAAAATAGAGCAGATGGTGATTAAAACATCATATTTTGCTCTTACTGATAATATATTTTAAAATAAGAAGAAAATCAAAAATAATTTCCTTGACTCCTAGTGGAAGAAGTATGCAAGCTCCCTGTGATTATCTGGTTGACCTCAAATTCTTCCTTAATAGCTTTTCATTTATGAGTGGACTAAAGTTTGACACTTAAGATTGATGATATATACCCTTTTTGGGGGCTGCTGCTAGACTGACTCTCTTTACTTTCCCATATTGCACAGCACAGAAGAGAAATACATTACAAATTCTGCAGGATTCCAGTTTCACTGGCAGTGAAATTGTAATTGACAAATATGAATTGGATGACATTCCACCACTCACCAGACCTTCAAGAACCTGGGATAACCAAGTTTGAAGGGCATTGCCATTAATTGCACAGTCCCACATAGACAGTTACTGACAGCACTTCCAGAAAGTGTAAAGACACAAATTAAGACACTTGATGAAAATCCAATGAGAAAGAAGTTTTGTAAAAGTCAAACACATGCTCCTTAGCAGTCATATCAGTATCTATACTCCTTTACATTTTACAGGGAAAAAAAACCCTAACTCTGAACCTGCATGGCTTCACACATCTTTGCTCATTCAGGGACTCTGGTGATTTACAAGTTACCAGCTATGAGTCATAAATTTTCTTGTCAAATACATACTGATAACTCTCATTGTGTGCAAATGACTTTATCAGTCCCCTTTCAGATGAGGAGGAAAGTTCTGCCACTAATCATCTTCCAATCATTTTCTCACAGAAGAAGTCAAAAATTGTCATATAATGGAAAACTCATAATGACTTTCCCACTCTACGACAGGCACATGCTTGTCAATGTGCACGAGGTCCTTTATTTGGATCATTGCAATAGAGAGAGACAAGCAGTAAAACTGTGGGGTTTTGGTATCTACAAAGCTCCTTACTAGTGGCATAACAGAAAAAAGAACAGCTCATATGTGTAGCCTTTTATTAAGGGGATATTCAAAGTACAGAATAAGAAACTCCTTAGATCTTTGAAACTGCAAAAGGCTAGGTATTCATATATCAAAATATTAAAAAGTACATTCTCTGCTCCAGAAATTTAAATTACCTCTCTGACAAAAATGGAGAAAAAATAGACTAATTAGAAGAAATATCTATAACCAGTTTACTGAAGAACCTTAGCTACCCTATTTTTTAAAGAACATCTATAGTACCACATTCTAAATTATTATACCTTTTTCTCCTTACAAAGGTATTCTACTTGTGAGATTTATTCATGAAGGGAGAAGCCCATGCCCTAAGAAAGACAAATGACATTGACTCATAAGGGTGAACACTTTGAGGGTTATTCAGCAACTCACTGATTCTCCATATTTTTGTCATGTACAACAGTGGCTTTATTCCAGAATATGAAATCCCCATCCTAGGTACTCTAGGTAGCTTTACAGAACTTCCCCAAGAATATTTTATTGTAACCATAAATAAGTATTTGTAGAGTAGCAGAGATAATTGATGTTGGCTGTGAGTAACTCGGTTAATAACAGCTCCCTCCGATGCTCTAAATAAAATTTATTTATGGCCACACAGGAACCATATAAAACACAGTATACACACTACTGCAGACATCAAAAACTGGTTAAATAAATGATGTTTCATTTGCATGTGAAGGTAATAAACATTCTTGCATTTCCTAAATTTATTTTTGCCTTACATCACTCTCTGGCTCCTCAGCAGCACATAAGTCTCTGCATCCACATGAGAATTCTAGCATTTCCTGACTCTTCAGAACTCTTTATATCCTCAGGATTCTTCTTCTCCCATACTTCCCCTGTATTAGTTACTAGTACTCCTGTATCTATGTTCACTCCTGTCTCTTCAGATTAACCAGCCTTCAAGCCTTTCTAAAACCTTAAATGCAACATAAAAATATTGACTCTCTTTAAATTAGGGTCAGTAAAGCCACTAGCTTAGTCTTGCTTTGCATCAAAGATATATTCATGTAGGGTTTACAAAGCTGAGTGATAAGCATTAGATATTTTTACAGATGCCAGTACAATGTGCAGCAGCATGTCATTAGCAAGGATTTTCAGATCTCTGGGTACAACTACTGCACACAAGCACCTTGCACAGCCCAAGGCATTAACTGTTACCTGCAGAGTTAAAGCTCTGGAGTTAAAGAAATGGAAGCAACTAAGTAGCTAATGCTTGTGCTTAAAATTTTATATGTTATCTTTGAATATAATACTAATTACATGAAATACAAATTTACTTTTAAACGTCGATAATCATGAAGATTTAAGTCAGACCTCTCTTCTCTGGCTTAGCACTCAAAAGACAAAACATGCCTACTCAACCTTAATCATGTAATACTAAAATTCATTCTTCAGCCATCACTCTATAATTTTTCTCCTAGCATGAAAAGCAATTCTGATTTCACTTTTTTTTACTAGCGATCACTTTTTTTTTTTAATTTTCACATATACCTTCTACTTAATTTATCCCATGCAGCCTTGGTGCATGCTTTACATTCTTATATGTATGTGTTCAGCAAACTACCTCTAGGATACCTTCCTCCATGAAGTAGAGCCAGAGCTAAAAATCAGCTGAAACATCTTTGAATCCAATTAATCTTTCAAACAGCATATCACAGGATTTTGGGTACCTGGCATGAGAAATGCTCCTCACTTGTAAGTGATCTAAGGGCCTGTTCACACAAGGAACTGACTTTTAAGAAAGATGCAAGTGTGAGAGGAGAGTGCAATCCTGAACAGCCTTCTTATGTGAGCACTTTATGTACCGAAATAAAAACTGTTTTATAGACTGAGCTAAACAGTTTCCCTTGTAGGTAAACTCTAAGTGAGCATTCCCAGGACAGAGTGCAGGTCCTAGGTTTCTTGATAAGCTGATCATATTTCCTGGTGGCTCATTTTTACTACAAATCCCCCAGATCAAATAAATATCAACACTTTGGAGGAGCAGACTACATGAAACAGACCCCCAGCAGATAAAGCCATGCACTGACAGAGCACAGCTTCTTGTCAGCTTCAGTCCAGCATCACAGCAGCACAACAGGAGCTGAGCCCTGTGCTGCTCACTCTGCACCCACCCAACAGTGCCAGTGCTCAGGTCTGTGTCCAGGTCTGGATCAGAGCCCTTCTGTGTAAGGATGCCTCCAAAAGGGAGGGCAGGAACAAGTGATCCTAGACAGGGGAAGCCTCTGGGGCTGCTTATGAAGTGGCAGCCTCAGCACCTGCTATACATGGTGAGGAGCCCAGCCCTGCTCAGTGTTGTAGTGGGGAAAAAAAATAAGCTGAGTAGTTTCAAATGGAAAGTTTTTCATTCAAAACATTCTCCATTCCTTGAAATAGAAATGTTGATATTCAATTTCACATTCTAGTGTTTAAAAAAAAAAAAAAAGGCATTTTTATAAAGTTCTATAACTTTATCTTACAGATTATTTTTTTGAAATTCCAATTGAATTTTTATATTTGTTTTGTTCCTACTAAACATTCAGCTATAATACAAGTACCTTATACTCCTGTCCCTTTCCAAAAACGTTAGATGATTTTCTTTCCAAACAATAAGTATAAGAAAATCATTTCTGCTTCACAAGTGCCACTCATGTGGAACTAAACTAAATCACACAACAATTAACAATATGTTAATGAACTAAGCCAGTAGTTTAATGAAGATGAAAAAAAGCATTTCTAGCAGTTATAGGGAGGAAATTATTTTAAACAAAAACTTCCTGCAGCTAAATACATCACATAAGCAATAAATTCCAGTTTGTGATTACAAAAATTGCTTTTTATTTGCAATAATTTGCAAATTTAACAAAAGGTGGAGACTAGAAATGGAGCAATTCCTGCTGCAGATAAAGTGGAAATTTATTCACCTCATAAAAAGTGGAGCATGGCAACCATAAAACAGAGGATTTTTGGCAAGTGATCACCACACCTGGTATTATTTAATGGGCAAAATGCAAGCAGAAGGTATAGTTGTTTCAAACTGAAATTAATGAAATATTGGATTCTGAGAGACCACTACTGTAATACAAAAAGAAATGAGTTCTCAAGTTATGAGATAAATATATACCTGCTTTTACAAAATCCAGGTGGTTAATACACCTTAAGCAGGCATATATCTTGTTAGCATAAATCCTGTTAACATTAATCTCCATTTTCATGTACACATTTTAGTTCCCCCTCACTTGCTGAATTGAACTTTACAATTATTTACAAGGAGAAATATTAGACAAAGAAAGGTTAGGTTAGAAACCTCCAGAAATATTTATGAATATTTTTTCATCCTCCCCAAATTCTTTTAATAGTATTTAATACTAAAACTAAAATAGAAACATAATAAAAATTTTATTTAGCTAAGAGATATTTAGCTCAGAAAATGACTGCATTGATTATTGTTTTGAACTCATTACAGTTTCTCACCATTTATTCCCTATACACCTCAAAAAGAGCCAGCAGTGGTATCCCCAGCACATAAATGGTGGGTGACATCTGACTGGGCAGGTTTGTCTGTCTGGAATTCAGAGGGGGAATTAAATTCACCCCTGCTCAAACAGCAGCCTCACCCGCTGCTGCAAGATGCAAACTCTGTGTGTGACACACATGGGGAAAGGACTTTGGCAACATCTGTGACCATCCTGGCCACCAAGAACATCCTGCATTTCACCACCAGATACATACAGGCTCTTCTGGGTACATCAGTTTTGCTGCATTCCCAAAACGTCTTTCACATCCAAATAACATTTTTCTTGCTAAAGAGAAAAAGATTTCAGCCATTTTAGAGTTGCCATTAATATCATCTATCTTGTTTATTATTGGTCTTAATTCTGCTCAGAACTCTTTGTAAATGTGTTTCTTAATGTAGTCAACTCATTTCTCTGGCATGGACTTTTCTGTTTGTCTATTGTCCATATGCTCATCAAACCCAAAATATAATTGACTGCATAAGCTTATTTGCATGGCTTCCCATCTGTCCCTGTCAAGTAGACTTTGTTTTATTATTTACTAATGGAAAATTAACCTTCTGTGCTCTTGAAAAAATGAATCAGTCACCTCCATCAGGTAATTTATTGTCCTATTGAATTTGTAAGAAGGGCCCATTATCAGCAAATATTAAGGGAGGAGAACAAGCACGTGGGCACTAGCACTTCCCAGCAGGAACAGCACTGCTCTGCCTAACAGGTTCTGCTTCCTTATAGCTGACTAAGCTGTGTCACTAGAGCCTCCACAAGACACTTCGTCATTCCATTATTCAAACTAAAAAAGAAAAATAAATTTATAACATATACAGGAATTGCAACTTCATAATATTATAAAGTCATTCCTGGAACAATACCACAGTACATCTGGTTAGTAAGTACTGAAATGGGATTCCTCTCAATACACATATATTTAATAGATTATCTCTTATTCCTACTAAGACTTAACACATACCAAAATTAGATTTAAAAATGAAAAGTGAAATTTACTTCAGATTGCTTTATAATTTTGCAGCAAGTAAGATTTGCTTAATTTAGACTATGCACACCAATTGCATTCATAACCCTGACTCCACAGCCTCTGAATGCATCCAAGACAACAGTTGTGCCATATACAGATGAGCAGGATAGATTTTCCCCAAAGGAAAAAGCAAGATCCATAAATTATCTTATATTTTATAATATAATCTTATAATTTATCTTTTATTTATCCATATAAATAAGGGGAAAATGCTTCTTTAAGAGTGAAGGAAACCTACAGTAACAAACAAGGAGAGTAGATAAGTACATCACGTGTGAGCAATCCTCATTCGTTCAGCTGGCAGGGAACAGCTTCCACCAGGAACAAAGGTTGATAAGTTAGGCTTCAGCACTCTTGCACAACTCTGTTTTGTGCAAAAATTGAACACAGAAAAGAAATTGGAGAAGCACCTGTGAACAAAAATTCACTTCCCTGAGGTTTCTGAAAGCTAGCATGGTGTAGGAGCTGTGGTCTCCATCACTGCACAGGTGCTGCCATACAAAGTTATTTAAAAAGCAGCACCACAGAAACAATATAGTGGGAGGTGTAACACACCATGTCCTGGGCAGCAGGGTCAGAGTCAAACACTGCAAAACTGCTTTGGCAATGAGATTGCAAAGCACGTGAACACTGTCTAAAAGTATGCACATCTATTTATTCTATCTACATAAATGGGATCAGTAACCTTTAGATTTGAAGGATATTCCTTTACACCAAGCAGAAATAATCAATTCAGCTTTTAATTAATTCCCAAACAGCATGGTACATTTACTTAGCTCAATAGTAAATGATGCCTAGGTCTTGTTACTGCCCCTTGTATGCTAGTATGGGTAAAAACAAAAGTTTTCCACCAAGGTTGATTTGCACTGCAGGGGTATCTTC
Source organism: Aegithalos caudatus (assembly GCA_013389925.1). Lineage (NCBI taxonomy): Eukaryota > Metazoa > Chordata > Aves > Passeriformes > Aegithalidae > Aegithalos > Aegithalos caudatus. The sequence continues at coordinate 289,863 of WEIU01014498.1, forward strand.
AAGCAAAGTTGGACAAATTCATTACCTCTTTCAGCTGAGCAAAAGATCCACAAAACATGAATCCATACAGACACTCCCCATGCAGCATCAATACACGTTTTTAAGCCATAAATTCAACCCAAGTTTGTTATGACACAGGAGCTGACTGGCATTGCTTTTGACTGATTTTGTAGCTTAGGTCAGACTCTCAAGAAATATGGCCCTGTTTCCAGTCAAGAGCTTTGGACATAACTAAAGAAACACAAATATATTCAGATACAAATGGAAAAGAAAATATGAACATAAATATATATATACACACACAGAGAGACACCACTTTGATTCATTGTTGATAGAAGCCCTTGGGTCCAGTGTTGCCTGAGAAAATGCTGAGTATTCAGATGTAGGCTTTCCTCATTACCAGAAACTAAAGAATAATTTACCCTCTCTCTTCTTTCTGTACACCACAGAGGAGAGGAGCACTCTGCCACCATTTTAGGCTTGATCTTGCACAACTGGACTGGGATGCAAACACAAAAGTGGATTACTTGGGAAAACTTATTTGGCCATGCTTTGTGAAGTGCCATGGTGCTTTTTTCTAGTTCCCCTTCCCAAAGGGCCCTGGGAAGAGGAAGACAGAACTGGTGTCCTGGCTCTGCCACTTTGTACCCCAGGAGGGGAATGGGCACAGCAGTGACACTGCTTTGCACAGAGGAGTCCAGGTAACCCAGTGTATTTTGCATTGTTCATTTCCTCAGTTTTCCAAAAGTTAGAATTTGAATTTAGCTAAGTACTTCTTGGATTTCAGTGTGTATTTACAATATATGGTGCAGTAAAAAAATGTGAAATGAAATAAAGAAATTAATGTAGACACCATAGGTATACCTCCTACTTTCAAATAAATAGAGTTATAGATTTCTGTGGGAGTCGTGCTTGAATAATGACCAAATAAAAACATTAAAATCTACATTTATGTGTTTTTATACATTATAACTCATAAATATGCAATATGAACACAAAATATCCTCAGAGACACTACAATCATCCAGGAAAAAAAAAATTATAGCTGCTCTTACTTAATTTTTAAAGCTGCAGTGTTGTTGGCATACTTGTCTAACATTTCAGAAATTCAATTAAAAAACACCTCTTGTGTTCTTCCCAGATTTTGTAAGCCTGCTCCTTTGAAATACTGGGTGCTGCAAATGGAAGATTTTATGGATACTGAACACACACCTGAGCACAAATTAAAATAAAGGCACCCTATGGCAAATGGTACCCAGGCAGTGGCCTTGCTTCCAGCCCTTGCCAAGACTGTACCAGACTTCAATACCCGATTTACATAATCCAGCTGATTCCCATCTCAAGGCTGCTGATGTGTGATTTGATAATGTGCTGAAGGCTGAGCTGGGAGGCTCCTTGTTCTCCCCAGGGCAGTACAATCCCTGCTCCATCCCTCCATCCGTGTCTGCTCGGTGGCTTCTGGTGGCAGGTCTCGGACAGGTCCCTGCCCAGGCTGCTCTGTGTGCTGGCACTGCCCAAGCAGTAAATCCCAGCTGATCATCTAACCCAGACAGCTGCACCCCAGAGCAATTAGCAGCTTGTAGCACTGCGCTAAAGCTGGAGGTGCTAAAACCAGTGTGAAAGAGTCTGGAGGATTAGATGTGCAGACTACTTAGCAAGCTTTACTTTGCCACAACAGACTGAAGCTAAAAATCCTGAAGTGATAAATTCCTCAGGATGCTGCTCTAATCAGCGGGGTTTACATAAGCGTGTCCTACCTGCAAACTGCACTCAAACATGGAATTATTTAATCAAAAGGAAATTTAAGTGCTTGAAAGGAAATAAAGGTTTTATTATCTGCAGGCAATTGCTCAGTTGTAGTGTTCTTGTTCATTGTCTGGGGGAACTGAGGTGATTCATTAATATATTCTGCTGTCACTTCCACTAAAGATGCAAGTTAACCGCTGAAATATCGGAACAATTTTTATTTTGGTCCTGCTTAACTGCAACATCTTCTGTCAAAGTAAAACATGAATTGCCCAAGGAGAATCAATCAAAAACTGAATTAAAATCAGGCATCAATTTCCACAGCACAGGCTCGTTTTCCTCCTGGTAAAGGTGATCCAAGTTCATTGAAGTCCAATAGTAAAGAGGAAAATTAGACCCTACAAAAATGGTGAATGAAAATGTTTAGGAAATATGTTTAGAGTTCAGTTTAGTGTTGCAGCACAAGGAGCCCAAGAATCAGCTGAATGTATTCTTTAACAATAACCAAAAAGACAACCAAAGAACAACAACAAGTTTGTTGAAAAATAAAAAAAAAAGGTATTAGTGTAGGATTTAATGGAGGATTATTTTAAACACCACTTTGACAGAAATTTGGTGGAGTTTTTTAATTTGAATTTTCTTTTAGTTTTAAATTCACCTTTGTTACCAAGCTCTTGCTTCAGAGTGGGAATGTCCACCATTTACCTGTTGCTCAAGACTGACAAAAAGACAATTTATGATCTTTTGCTCCACACATTCAATTACGGGCTAGAGCAGGAAGAGCATTGAAATAATCTCAAATTTTCCACATGCTTTAGATGAAAAATAATGAATAGAACACCAGTCTGCAAAGCTTCATCTTATTGAATTAATATTGACTCAAAGGCAAATTCAATGTACTCCATATTTTACTTCTGTATGGATGATAGTTATGCTGTACTTTTATCATCCTGATTTTTATCAAGTCATTGTTTGCTGACATACTTGATTTAGGTGCGATTTTTGACTCTCAAAGGCTCACATAATCATTGGCCTCCTTTCACAGTCCATTATGTTAACCCAAAACTGCAAAAACACGATTATTTCAGTCTTAGAGCAGTTCAGAGACATTAAATATTTAAAAGGTTTTCCTTTTAGCTGCTGAGTGACTCCTGAATAACCATTAAAAAAAAAAAGCCTCACCACCATCTAACAGATGCAATTGCAAAAAAATCATTGGCATATGCAGACATTTATTTCACACTCAATTGTTACCCTCTTTTGGCAGCAACAAAGTGACAAAATGAAGGGAAAAATGAAACACCTGAACTCTGGTATCACAAGGCAGATGTTGGATCCAGTGAACGATGCAGATCAGGTCAAGTGTGCCCTGTCTTTGCTGCCCCCAGAGAGAATGCCTGGCATATCTGCAGCTGCAAGGGCAGAGGTTTCTGTGTGTAGCACTGTGACCTACATTTAAAGTGCACATACCCTTTACATTTTCAGTAAACCAGTAACCTGCAATTAACATTTCAAATGCAAAATGTACTGCGGAAGGGCGGTGCTGTTCAACCTACTCTGTCACAAGTCATCATCATTTCCCAGTTCTTACACCACCAAGGCACATGCATAAAACATATTTCTTTATCTGTTAGCATCCTCAGATTTCTGCCACCTTGCTACGTCTAGCATCACACTGACAAACTGAGACTCCTTTGACCACACAAGCATGAACAAACAACAGATGAAAAACAAAAACCAACTGGTATGAACACAAAGGTCTTTTGGAGAAAAAAGAAAATATACAGGAGTTAACCACAGAAAATTTACAGAGGGTGCATGGAGAGGCAATGCTGAATTCTTCAGACCACTGGGAGCTCTCCCCTTATTCCACCTGCAGCTCTGAAAGATCAGACACTGGGCAGGTAATTCCCCTGTGCTATGTAAGGCAGTGGTGTTGGAGCAGAGCTGACAGAAGTGCTTTCCCTTATTCATGGGCAAGCTCTTCAACTTTGACTCCTGGCACACCCAGAAGGGGAGGGAAATTAGAGATACCTCAAAATTAAGTGAGGAATCTCATCTTCCCCTGGTCTCAGAGAGCTTAATCTGTTTGGGCAGAATTCTGTTTATTTGCTGTTGATGAAGAAATGGTTACCTGACTGCAGAACTGAAAAGAGTGACTGTGACTTCCAGGTGAGGTTTGCCATCTCCTTGTCACACACCTGCTTCCCTCTCACCTGGCTGCTGAGTGTTCACAGGGACCCAGGTAATTCTCCAGATATTTGGAGGTTCTGGGAGTGCCAGTTGATTCTGCTGTCTCAGGCCTGAGGCCAGTCCCTGTGACACCTCAGCTAGGTAGGAAACAACTGTGGGAGCATGAGCTGAAAACTACTGATGTAACAAAAGTAAACACAACCATAAAGTCAAACTAATTGAAAACTCTTAAATCCCTTGAAATACATTTAAAGAGTTATTTAAAGAAGACAAAGGTAAAGACAATTTGAAAGCAGTCATCAGTGCTAGCAATATAAGGAAAAAATATCACTATTTTTGTATTGAAGACTTCTGGAAGTAATTTTACTGTGATACCACCATTGAATGCTCTGTAGAAGTGTTTTAAAACTGGGCTGTTAAACATTTGAATGTTCACATTTATATAAAATTCTGTGAAGGTCCTAGGAAGGCTGGCAAAATTAGACACTTTAGAGACAACACATAAAAAAATTGATAACCATGAAGTTCAACAGCAGCTTGGCAGCTAAGAAAAAAACCCAAAACAAATCACCAAAAAGTAACCAGATGGGTGAAAGCAGGCCTAGTTCAAATAATACCCAGAGGATCTGTGCTATTTTTTATGTGATTTCTGTGATTTTTATGTGACTGCAGCCCCAAAAGCAAGACACTGAGGTGAAATACTTTGTGTATGCCAAGTATTTTATCTTAAAGAATCAGTGAGTTGCTGACCAGGAAACACAGATTTAATAATTTTCAGCCCTGAAGCAATTTGCTGCATCATCTGAATCACCAGATGTACACAAGAGTAAAAGAAGAGTTGCATCAAAACCAAATATTGACTATCTATCACATGCAAACATGAAATTTGGAAATCATCATGAAAATTGTAGGCACAGTGTATGATCCAGGAAACCAGGCAGGCATAAAATTGAAATATGGAGAAAAGCTTATTATATTTTTATGGTCTCCTCACATGCCTAAAATAATATTTTGCTGAAACTAGGTCAGAAAGCTCAAGATCTTACAGGATCAAATGCTGAATAAAACCAATATTAGTATTAAAAGGAGAACTGGTGAAGAAATTGGGTCCTGGTTTTGCATGGTGTTCATAACATGCTTCCAACATACCTTACAATTTTAAAAAGAAAACACTTTTTTTTTTCCTTTCCCTCTTGGGTATATAGATATAATTCCATAAGATTGTCCAGGCATGAAGTTACAGTGTTTGGAAAGCAAAAGCTCAGCTGGAGTTGAGATTTAATTACCAGGAGCAAAGAGAGCTTCTACAACTACATCAATGGTAAAATATTCAGCTTGGAGTCCTCCCTGCTTTCAGCTGGAGATGGGTCTGAGGTTCCTTCCAACCTCAATCATCCTTTAATGTTACTAATTTTGATACTGACTATTCCGTTAATTTCTATTAGCATTTAGCAACTTAGTTAAATTAATTTATATTAGTTGGAAGTACATAGAAAAAAATACATTATATAAATAAAGTGAAAAATATATGCATGATTCAGAAGTAACTAGTGTAGGAATAAAAGCTTAAAATTGGCTTTTTATAAGAGTTCTCTATTTTGCTAAAGTTCATATGTACAAGTTTTGCAGTCATTTGTATTCCATGAATACCCTAATGACCAATTAATCCAAAATTCACCTTTCATTTTTGAATGTATCCATACAATGCTCATTACAGGCACACAAATCCACTGATGTCCTCTAGAACCACACAAAGTGGTGTACATTTCTACCATTCTGGATGTTTTAAAGTTTCTGCTCAATCTCCAAGAGGACACAACAAAAGACATTTTGTTATGCAGGGTAAAACCTTTTGCCTATTTTAAACGGAGGTAAAAATTCTGTTAACACCCATGTGCCTGGATATTATTGCACATCATCCCAACTCCATGGCCAGACAGATACAGACAGTGGAGAGCACCACTCCTGCAAAGCAGCCAACTTCAGTTGAGGGCAAGGCAGGAGGAATATATTGGAAAAAGAAATTAAAAACAAACTCTTAACCTTCCATTAGCCTCACTCTTCCCATAACCCAACATGTAATTCTTCCCTTGTGTTTCCTCGCCTATCATGCCAATTTTTCTAAAACAGGAATTATTTTATGGCAGCAATTAATTTATCTGTTTTCCTCAACTTGCAGTATTGAAAATCATGTAGAAAGTTCCAAGTTACATTATAATCAATGTTTTCATTACATTCTGCCAAGAAAAAAGTCCTTTTTGTTTGAAAATGGTCAAATCACTCATGATAACAGGCACAGAACCTTCAAATAGATAAACATCCAGAGAAATCTTAGGAATGAAAATACCTAATACTTATTTTCTAGTGTCTGAAAGCCACATGTATAACTGCCAGATAATAGCTTCTTTCTTTCTTGCTTGCTTTTTTTCTGGAGCATCCCACTGGAATTTTTCTTAAGATTAAAGAATCCTTCTGTTCAAATTGAGCTTAATTTCAAGCTCATTCATGTCTTATTTTATAATATATACATTTATTTCTAAGAAATGAAAATATTTCACCAATCCTAACTGCAGGAGGCTTGGCTCCTGAGATGAAAAATTTTACAAAGCCCAAAGCCCATATTCAGCACTCCATGTTCTCACAAGATCATGTCCCAGCCTTTAATGGGGCAAAAAAGCTTCTTATCAGAGTTCAGCAAATTAGGTGTTAATATTCTAAATATGTCTCTTTTTTTTTTCCTTTATAAATGCTTAAATAAGTAACAAACTTTTTTGTTTATTAAAACTGAATAATTGGAGTCTAATTTATCTGGAATGCCCTAGAAACACTTCAAATATGGGATTGTCCATTTAACTGATAACAGAGTAACTCACTTCATGCAAAAAACTTTTATCAAAAGCTCATATGCAGTTGACTTTCTTCTCCTCACAGAAAACTGGGGGCAGTAACTATGAGACACTCAAAATCCTGATCAGCTGCACACAAAACACATGCCAACCATAGCAAAATGGTTCTTCATGCAAATTCTGAAAACCTTGCAACTGCTACCTTGAAGCAAAAATTTTATTTTCTTAAGACTGCTATTTATGAGCAGAAAGAAGGTTTTCCTGTTAATTAAGTGTTAATTCTGATCCCACCAAAGTCACTAGCTGGTTTTCTTTTGAAGTTGCTGCACTGTATTGGGCAGAATAAAAACTCCCTGGAGGTCACAGGAGGGAGAATTGAGACCTCCCCATCCTTGGCTGGCCTGAGACACAGCAGCCTTGTCATCTGAACTGCATGTTACAGCTCAGAAGTGTCAAAAAGAGGTAAAAAAGGAAATGCACTGATACCACATGCATGTCCTACTGTGCAGTACATGGAACTGGAAGCCACAGCTAAAGCACCACTGACAATCACTGATTTTCAGTATCTGGAATTCTGCTTACACCACCTTTGTTTTGCTTCCAGGGCATTCTGTCAAATGAAAGAGCCTATTAATCAAGCCTTGAAGTTCAAAGACAAAGATGACAAAAACCAACCTCTTGCATCTGTATTAGGGGGCAAAGCAGTTGTTGATTTTTTTTCTTCCTCCTCTTGCTCAAGGCAAGAGACCAAAAAAGTAGAGATAGTAAAGATCTTCCTTTATTCAGATTCAATAATTTGAGTCCAAATCTGACTTGAACTTGAGCAAAGCACTACCTCACAATGCAGAAAGTACCAGCAGCTTCACTGGTATTAGCAAAAAAGAGAGAGAGCATGACCCTAAACTATTTAGATCTAATTTTCTAATGCATTTCTAAGTATTGAGTGAAGCCTTCCTTACACGACTTTTCTAAAGAACTATCTATAGTGTTGAGAAAAAATTGTTTGCAAAAGTCCCTCACTACAGACTTCTCCTTGTTTGCAAAAGTTGATGATTCTATGACTGACACAAACATTGAGCTAAATTGAACAGAAGGCAGAAGTTGCCTGAACCAACAATAATAATTATTATTATGAAATAATCCTACCAGATGGGAACTCTAAACATTATGTTTCTGACCCTGATACAATAAAGAGTGTGCAGACACCTTATTTAGACATAAATTAACACATTTTTAGGAGAAAATGTGTATTTTCTGACAGTTATATTCAGCTCTCTTCAAATGAATGATGAATTGCTTGTGCTTTTAAACACAGTGAACTGGAAAGCTAAACTAAATAGATGTTGTGTGCCTGCCGTACCTATTGAAGCATAGTTTATGTAATTTAAAAGGAAAACATTGGAAGGAAAACAGCAATATGTAAACAGTCTTTTCATTGCTAGAACTGCCTGTTTCCTGCAGGCTCCTCTGTACTAACAGCAGCCTCGTAAACAGCAAGGTCCTCAGAAAGGAGAAAAATGGATTGAAATCCAAATACTACTTTGAAATTTCAGTGAGATGTAGAAAGGTAGGAAAGCCTGGACTCTGAAGTGAGACAGACCCACACAAACCAGATCAGCTCTAAATTCTCTTGATGCAGCCAAGAGAAAATGATAACCACATTAAAATATCCATACAGAAGATGGAGCAGGTAGAGGTAATAAGATCATGGCCTCTAGACCAAGAACTTAAAAATCTTTAATTGCCACATGCAATAGCTGTGATTTCAACTTCTTCTGTGCTTCCTGCAGTTCTTCAGACTATTATTTCTACATCCATCACACATGGTAACTCTTCAGGAACTGTAAGATCACAAGCACTTCATAACAAAACTGTGTTAAATCTGTTGAAACTCCGGTGTACATGTTATACAAACAACAATTCATGAATCATCATTAATATTTTCCCTTGCAGGAGAGTTATGGAAATTTCTGTGCTTGACTGATATTAAGCCAATTCACAAATATTATTCTTTGAGGGATGATTTTGATTTTCCATGGCAGCAAAATTTCAAGCTTTCTATTTACTTCATTTAAATGCATATATTTATTCCTTAAGTTAAAACAGCAGTTCTGGAATCCAAATTTAAAGTACTATTTCCCTACTAGAAGAATACCAACTGAAAGCAGAATTATATAAAAATTCAATTCCTATTTTACATTATTCTTCATTCTAAGCTCATGGCTTCCTGACACTGAGACCTATAAAAATGGTCACATTTTTGGGGTCCCCTGGGCCACACAAAAGAAACCTACACTAAATAGATATCAAACATTTAAAAGTCTGCATTTTTTCTCTACTATCTCTCTCTGCAATAAGGAGTGAAAATTATTTTCCATGACACAATGGCTTAGGCAGAAAAACTCAGCCTGTGCCCTGGGAATTTGTATGTAACACCTCAGGACTCCAGGTACCTGAGCCCTTATGCTCCACACATCCCTGTGCTGGGACTTCACACCATGACAGCAGTGTACATGATGGATTTCCTCATGAACATCAGGACAAGGAAGAGCCATCATTCCATCCAGCCTATGTTCTCCAGAACAGCAATGTTTCCTTTTCAGTACCCCTGATCAAAGCTGGTGACCCCAGGGGATGGAAAGAATTTAAAAAGCTTAAGAGCAGGAACAGAAAACAAAGATCAGAACAAACACTTAACAAAACACGGCCTGGAGAGCAGTACAGCAAGGACAGCCATGGCACCAGATTAAACAGAGGCATGAGCCTCAATTTAATCACAGTTTTCACAGGTTTATATATTATGACTGTCTATCCAACCAGTAGAATTTTAATCACTAGATTTTTGGTTTTCTTCCCTGCTATTTTCATCTCAACATGTCAGATATTAGGGATGTAAATCTTAACCAGTTAGGAACAGGAATAAGTTTGATTTATTTCACACTACAGAATTTCACACTTACTTGATTCTAATCACAGCAAAAATAAAACAGAAATCTCAAGTCTGATCCAAGAGTGACAACACTGAAAATTATTCTAATGATTATTCCAAAGTCTAACTGTAGACTTATTGGAAACTGTCGGTCCCAAATTACTTGCAGTTTATGGACTAGGCACCAGGCTGGACCTGGATTCAATTCCTAATAACATGTTAATCTGAAGAATCATTTTCCTAAGCCAAGAAAGACGGACTGCTTCTCTAACAGGCACCACTCCTTATTTCCCAGTCTTGCCTGCACAATCCTGCTTGATTTTGTTCTAAGCTTGGGAGAGAGCACAGGGCTGAGAACCTCTCCAGCAGCAGGTGTTCAACACTTGAAGATTACACCAGGCAGCTGCTGTTTCCTTTTTCTCAGCACAGATTCTGCAGTTACCCAGGGCAGCACAGAAAAACACTCACTAGAGAGAAGGGGGACAGAAAACCTTAAAGAAGTAAAGCAGTTGGGAGAATACCATTTTTAACTGATTAACAGAACTTTAGAGGAAATCTCATCTAGAAAATACCTTAGCTCATATTAGCTGGGGTGTGCTGATTCTTGCCAATATTTTTCTGTTTACTTTCTCTTTTTGTTCTTCTCCTGGTAACTCTTCACAATTCTGTTTCAAATTGTCAAGGATTCTACTGCTTTGCATACACAAAATATCCTTAAAAAATGGAAAGAAAGTCCTGCAGTACACCCTCCTTCACCAAACAATTTGCTAACCAAATCTCCATCTAATAAGATGCTCTTCACCAAGAGGCTGCTAAATCACATCTGCCTCCAAAAGTGACAAGCAACCGAGTCCTGCAAGCTTTCATCTTGAGACAGAAATTGTGGATAAGAGAAGGGTAAGCAGTATATTTAGTTAGCCATTAATCTGGGCTAGGAACACAGACTATCAGGAAAATTGCCTTCCACTACCACTTACTGCAGTTACAGCCAGATTTTATAAATGTAACCATTACCATGTTCTACTCCAGGCTGTGCAAATGGAGATAACCACAACCAGAACACAAACACTGGTGTGTGTCACATTTCAACAGAAAATGCTGGGTTTTTGACCCCAGGAGCTAAAAAAAAAAAAAAAA
>WEIU01014498.1:300718-337888 GCA_013389925.1 Aegithalos caudatus
ACATGCAGCACCCACCAAAGCTCAGTGTGAGGAGGAAATAACGAATTTATGAATCCATGAGCCATGAACACTTCTTATGTTTTACAGATCTGTGGCCACTATTGGAGGCATTTAAGCACAAGGACACATGCTAGTTACTACACAGTAGAGATACAATTTAATGATGATTTGCAAAGCAGAGGCTTTTCATTTTATGGGGGAAAAAAAGACCAGTAGTGGATAAAGAAGGCCTGTTTTCAAAAAAAGAGAAAAGTCTTTAACTGTTGTCAGTCTGTACATAAGGAGATAAGAACTGGATTTCCACTACTCTCTCATTCCCAAACTGGCTTTAACAGCAATTTCAAAGTCCAGTGAAAGAATTGAGTTCTCCTTGTATCACTGTCTGCACAGCTGCAGCATCTTAGAGAAATATTTGCCTTCATGTGCTCTGAACTCATGTTTTAGTTTCCCTGTCATAACTGTTACACTTCTGTAGCAGAAGTTTAGACTTCTGTTTCACTGCAATATGTCTGCATGTTATTTTTTGTCTTCAGTTTGTTTAGTATCAAAAGCAAATCTGGGGGAAGATGACAAACCACAGCTGCATTTTCTTGTGCAACAGCCAGGATTGGCTCACAGAAAATCTCTTGGAGTTTGCAACCCACCATGGAAACTTGGGGCTGGGGACTCTCTGCCGCCAAGTTTCCATAGTCACGTTTGTGGCTGATATTGCTGAACCTCGTGTCAATGAGCCTCCAGAAAGGAAAAGGACAGAAAGAGAGGTCAAAGTGTCAGGAGCCCTCACTCCTCAGAGCCAGCCCAACTTAGAGGTGTCAGTCTGGGTGGAGCAGGCTGCTGGCTTCTGCATGCTCTAGGAATCCACACTGCTGTCACAGCTGCTCCACTGGTGTGGGAGGCAAACTGCAACCTGCCCAAGCTGGCTTCATTGTTACTCATCAGCAAGTCTCTGGAGAACCGGAGTAATCCTTGAAGAATTATAAACAGGCTGCTACATGCATGATAATGTCTTAATCAGGAGTAAAGGGAATAAATGACTTCACTTTGTTAGTTTGCAAGTTATCAAAACCAATTCTTACAGTTGAGTCCTGCAATTTTTATTATAATCATATTAATGACAAAATTAATTTATTACTCCTTATATGCACAGCTCCGCTCTTGACACAAAGGGAGGTTTTTTTCCCAAATACTCTGTACACAGGACTCTTGAAGCTTCCTTTTGTATTCCTTTTTCACTACCCCATCCACCAGCCAGTGTTACAACTGTAGAAAAAAAAAATTTCCACACTGTGCAACAGCACTGTCAGAGAGGCCATGGATCTCATAGCCAAGAAAAATATAGGAAAACAGACTAAAGGTATTAACAGAACTGCAAGTTATTTTGCTAGTGAATTTCCATAAGTCACTCAGTGTCAGCTATGAGATAATGATGACTGTAATTACCACCACAACACACACCTGCTCACTCCACACAACTCCTGGTTTTGATGGACTGACTGGAGCAGTTCTATCCAAAGATTGTAAGCCTGGCACTATACATTTAGGACACAGCAAGAGCAACAGAAGGCACTGCTCTTCACACGTAGCTGAACAAAAGCAGGCAGCCTGTTCAGCTGTTTCTAATGCTCAAACAGGGAAATATTTATGTCCAGAGTCAGGACTCTCTTACTGGCAGTGAGAAAAATGACTGAAAGGGACAGGAATTATACTTGAAGGCAGGCTTGCAGGGGAGGGACACCAGTAACAGCAGAACACACTGATGTAATGTGGGATATTACACATAAATGGCCCTAGAAATCCTCAATTCCTGTTCTCTCGATAGAGACTGAGGCTTCCCAAGGTAGAAAATTTGTGCTTAACCACTGAGACCTGCTGGAGGCAGGAGACATGGCTGAGGGAATTACACAAATACAGGAGTGTTGTCCCAAAAAGGTGGCACCATCTGATGGTGATGTAGGAGTCTCTGAAGTGACCATGTGGTGTCAAACCACCTTCTGGAAGAAAAACTCTCATGTCCAATTAACAATCCCACTCATAGCCCTTCCCCCATTCTCCCTTGAGTTTCATGATTGCCAAGGTTATAATTAACCCAGGAAGCTGATTAGAACATTGTTATTCCCTGCTACACAGTTGACTATTGTAGTACAGATGGAATTATTTCCCATGTACACTAACACATTAAATAAACTGTAACCAGCTCAGGTGACAGCTGTGTATTTGACTAGGTTCAATTTACAATGTCAGCATAGATAACAAACACCCCATTGATGAAGACAAGCCTAAATTCTGGGGGTTCTGGCTATGGCTCATTTTGAAAAGGTCTCAAAATGTCAAGGTCAGCAACCTTGGGGAAGAAATATCTAAGAAGCAAAGACACAAACCTATCCCATGACTCACCAAAGAATGCCTGTGCTGTCTCATTCAAAGTTTTTATGGAGAATAAGGATGAGTAACTTTTAATACTTACATGAATATTGACATTTCAGTTGATGAGAGTAATTTTAGTGATTGTATAAAAGTAACTATAAAAGTAACTTAATCTTAACTCTCACAAAATGTTACTATAATTTAAATCTTGTTTTAACTATATACTCAGTGGTACAGTCCCATGAAGATCCCACACATAGTAGTACACACAGGGCAGCTTAGTACAGGCAGCAGCTCTGTGAGACATAATCTTAACCAAATATATAGAAAAAGTTGTTTCATAAAATTCTGGTTTGGATTTGGCTGCAGAAACAGGACTATTTAGGTTCTGGATACTTAGTTGTCACTGAAAACAAGCATATTTATAAAACACCAGGACAGTGCTTTTTAGCCAGAGAGGGAAAACAAAAAGGTGAAAATAACTTTTCCCACTTTTTCTACACAAATTGTACCACACCCTGATAATGAGATCCAGACTACTCAAGAAGGTAAGCAGCTCCATACATTTTATCTATACATCTAAGCTTTTTTTTTTAGTTCATCTAACAGGACAGGGTGCTATTTACACTTCCTAAAATGGAAGGAGCAGCATGGCAGTACTAAAGCCTGACTTTAACCCAAGTATGTTAACAGATATATGTTTTTGACATACTGAGTGGATAGAGTGACAAGATCCTCCTGTTAAGATTCAGATTATACTTTCCTGAAGTAGTGTCTGCCATCATCATGCTCATGCACAGAAGAGTGTAAGGAAACTGGATTCCATGGTCTAAAACTATCCTACATAAAATCCCTTTCCTTCCCCACACCACTCCCTTCCAACTCACCTTACATATGTTTGTTTTCAGCCAACAGAGAAAAAGTTCAGTTGGTTTGTCTGATAACACATATCTCATGGGTGTGGGAGTATTGGGTGTGCTCCTTTTTGCATACATTGCAAAGTGTAAATACAACATGGTTATGCAGGCTAATCAGCTGCAGGGAGTTATTGGCATATAGTCAGTCATGGACAGGGCTTGGAGAGATGTATTGCACCAAGTTCCTCAAGGTTAGGGTGAAAAAACAGAACCACAGTAAAGGGAAATTATTCTCTTTTTGGATGTACTTATCTCTTATCTTCTGAGAAAATACTTCAGCATTTTTCAGATCAACTGCAATTTTTTCCCAGGTCAGAAAAGAGGCCAAGCAAAATTCAGAGGGAACTAAAGTTCTGAAAGCTAAATTACCTCCACTCTCAAAGAAAATAGTGCAAAATTATGCCTTTAAATTCAGGGAGCGGAAAATATATAACTCTTGGTAACCTTAAACACCAGAAGGTATTTATTTATACTTGAGAAGTTCTACAACCCTCTGGAATAAAAGAATTTCCGTGCTGGTTCAAGCTGACATATTAATTTCACCTCCAATTATCCTGTACATTGCAGTGAATGGATGAATACCCCATGCTGTAACAGCCATGTCAGGCACCTCCAGAGGAGCAAAGCCATTCCCAGATGGTGCCAGGCTATTCCATGATGCCTGTAGTGGTGTGTGCTCCCAACATTCCCTCAAGTGGCCTTCAGGTACCCCACATGTCAAGTCTACCTCAGCTGCAGTGTGCTGTTATTTGAGAAGCACACCAAAGCCAGGGTACCACATAAATAAATGTTCTGCAGGCACAGAACTGCCACAGCAAAGCAGCTCAGATATTGTTCAGCTGTGTGAAGACTTTTGCCACCACATAGATTAAAGCAGTAGACAGAATAAACTAATCATGCTTTAACAGAAGAGCAGTGACAGGAGAGCTGTATTTTTCATGTATTATTTCAAGTTATTCCAGTTTATACAAGTTCTGGCTTCTTTGTCACTTTTTTCTATTACATGATCAAAATAAGTACATTTTAAAAGTGTGGCTTATGGGATATTTGTAGCCAAGAGATAAAATAATTCACAAGGTAAAAACTTGTCTCGATTCCTAAAACAAATTTTTATTCTATTAAAAGATAAATTACACATATTTCTGAAAAATGTTTGCTTAATCCCATGACCATAAGACAACCAGACCCTCCAGAAGCGTAAATTACACATGTATGAATACATGTATTTTAAAGTGAATAAATAAAAAAGGTCAGTGTGGTATACAGTAAGAAAGAACCCTAATTCTAAAGAAACTAACTAAAGTTAAGGTCTCATTTTGTATGAAAAGGTCAATTTTGATTGTCTTCTAAATACCATTTCATTTGCATTTGAAAATGCACCTTTAAAATATATATATTCCCACTGCTGCTCTTGGTGTGTCCTCTCCCCTCATGCAATCTCTGAAAGTAATTTCAAGAGAAAAGTGAGTCATTTTAGACTGGCTGACCAGCCTCAAGAGAGTAAAAGGGGTTGTGTTAGTTTTCACTAGCATGGGGCAGGGAGGAGGTCTTCTCTGGAAAAACTGCTGAGTAGGATGATCTTTTTATACTGCATAATATTCTGGGCATGGGCCAGCTTTTCCAGAAACAGCAGCTATTCATCTGCTTAACTTGAGTGCACTAAAATTCCCTGCTCCCCATCATCAATCTCCTCACTCTCACACCTCCAATATGACCAGAGAGCATCACAAAATCAGGTAAAGATGTAAGTGCTTCAAGTGCCTCTTGGAGGTTTGAAAGAGACCTATACCTTTTCCAAGCAGCAGCAAATCAGTCAGGTAATATTATGCCAATAAGTAAAAGCAGTGCAGAATAGAACATTTCAGAATTAGAAGTGGTTGAGTGGATTTTAAAAGCATAGAAATCACTCCCTTCCCTTCTGCAGCCTGTTCAGGAAAGCATCTACTGTGCCCTTCTTGAAAGCCTCATAGAAGGAATTTCACAAAGTAAATTTAACACTATCCAGAAGCCTCCTCCTCTCCCAGAATTAAGCAGAATCAGAGATTCTTTCCTATGTAAAAGCCTCCATAAGCCTTTTTTAAATTTAAGGTTTGGTCACCTCTTTGTTCCCCAATCTTTTTCATACAGCTGCAGGACCTTAGGAAAGTGCAGTCTGACTTAGCCAAGGTACTTGGGAGCTGGGCTGGCTCTCAGTGCCAGCAGTGATGCAGGGGGTGTGGCTGTGAGCACAGAGCCATTGCCCAGTCACACCATCACCTTTGCTGACCCCTGCACTGCTGCTCAGCTCCTCCAGGTGTGCCACTGCAGATTACAGGGCTCACTTGTGCAGGGCAGTGCTGCTCGGCCCACATATTAATGTTCCTGAGATTGATCAGCTGGAAAAAGAAAGAAGCAGTACAGGAAAACACTTTTTCTATCATTCTTTTCTCCAGATATAAACAGTCATTACTCTCTTGTACAGCTCCACACTCTTACTGAGCACTTGGGGCATCCTGACCTTTTTTATGTCTGCTCTGAGACGCAAGCCAGAAATAACATCAACCCAAAAGATGTTATTGCAGCTGTCTCAGTTCTGAGGAACCACTCCTTGAAGTCAGCTTTTGGCTCCAGTTTCTAAATGAAATTTTATTGATCAGCTTTAGTTGTCAAATTTTCTGATCTATCCTACATAAGCAGATCATGGTAGTATAATTTTCAGAAGAAATAGAGATGAATTTTCACAGGAGATTTTCTGAGATCTTTCCAAACAGATATTCTATTGTCCTTGGTGGTAATAGAAGAGACCCATTTGACCAACTTTGAAAACTAGGATACTTCAGGTATAGGACATACAGAAGGCTGCTGCACATGAGCACTCAAATGATTCCTGGCAATCTCCAGAAAAAGCAAATCTCTGTTTCTAGGAAGTATTACCATTTCCCAGACACAACTAACACATGACCTTTCCATTACAAATTATGTGAAACAAGCAAAAAAAAAAAAAGAAAAAAAAGAAAAATGAAGCCACTTATGTCAATAAGGGAACCAACAGGCTGTCTTCTACAGGACAGGAAAAAATACATGAAATATCTTGTGAATAATCTGAACTGCAGTTACTGCATCTGTAAGCAAAAATACCCAAATTTTCTTCACAAAATAAATAAAAAAAAAAAAAAAAAAAAAAAAAAAAAAAAAAGCGCCCCCCCCAGTAAATCTTCCTTAAGTCAATGCTGAAATTCTAGTGTTCAAAAATCCTTCTGTACCCAAGGCATTCTGAAAAACCTCGTGCATCCTCAAGGGAGTAATCTCTACCCCAAGTCTGGTTTTGGGACATGCCTTGGTTCCAGTCATTGGCACAGATGATCTTATAATAACTGCCAAACTTATCTTAGAAATCTTCCCTTTTTATTGATACATTTCCCAGAATATTCAGGTTGCTTTTCCTAATTTGGAGCAGGTAGGGTACAAGGCTACATGTTTTTCCTTTTCCTCTGGCACATCTTGACATAGGAGAACTGCAGTGGATAATGACCTTATTATAAATAACAGTACAATGATGATAACAGGTATCATCTGTAACTAGGATTTGTTAAAATTCACTGAGCAGAAATCTTCCAACGTGGCTGCAGGAGATGCCTGCTGAATACTGGGTTCTTTCTACACTTAAACAGATGTTCATCCTGCTTATTCATTTTAATCTGCTAAAAGTATCTTAGCTAGAAACATCTTAAGAACAATTTTATCAGCTTAACTGTACAGTAAGGAATAGAACCTGGGACATGATTAGAGCACAAAGAATTATAAAAGCCTTGAATACGTGCCACATATAAATTGGCATTAAGCCGACCCAAAAAATAACCATTTTTCTTTTCAGAAGGATGCATCTTCATAGAATTGCAACATGTAAGTTAATGGCTCTTATAAATCTCCAGTAAGAACATAAAAAACATAATGAAACTTAATGAGACTTAACTATGATGTAAATCTTAATTCATCTTACTCCAACCAGTGATTTTCAGGGATTTTTATGGCAGTATTTTTAAAGCTGTTTTCTAATGAAGAGATTTCCCTTCAGAGTGTCTCTCTAGGTTGCCTTATGAAATAACTTGTCCAGCAGTGAAACACCCCTTGCAGTCTAGAATTCTCTATGTCACAAATGGAAGCAGAAAGCTGCTTTGATTTACCTTCTTATATTCAGCTGTCCTGCCCCCCATTTAATGCAGAAACTATTAAGAAGATTAGGTAAATAGATTCAATTTGCTATGTGCCAATCAATATTACAGAGTCCGTGTGGGTTTTGTGTTCATAAATAGAAAACAGCACAAGTTAATTGCAAAACCACATATCACAAATGACTACAAATCTGCTTTAACTATCTCCATTTTTCTTTATTTCACAATGGCTTTAGTAACCTTCACACTCATCTCACTGAACCATAAACCCTGATTAGGGGCACTAAATGACTACAATGTTCCTGGGAGCTGATTACATGCATTTTGCTTATGGCTTATCAAGTCTTATCTACTGATAAGTTCTCTCTCATCTCCCTTCTCCAGAATACCAGCTGTGGGATGTGGGAAATATTCCACTGGTTCTATCAAAGACAGAAATGAACTGAATCTTCACTGGTATAATTCTCTGTGGTCTAAGGAAACAATAGTTCTCTGCCAGTTTACCCACCCTGACACTGTGTTTACAAAGCAGACACTGTAGATTCCACTGATGGATATTTATATGGGTTTAAACACGACATGAATATTTGTTTCAGGATCTTTTTTTAAAATATTTTTCATGGCTTTAAATATGTAGCTTTGAACTGGACTTTTCCACAGAGGTATCATCACCAAAGCCAACAACCAACCTCAAAGAAAACCAAACCAAACCCCAACAAAGGCATCCCCACCTCCCCCAAGCCCTCCTCCCCAAAACCCAGTAAAATTAAATCAAGCAAAAAAGCAATTGAGTTATTAAGCTAAATAATTCAACTCCATGCAGCATAAAGACGTAGAAATTAAATAGCTAGCACAAAAGATTGATCTTCCCAGCTGTACAGTTCTCCATGAAAAAACTGCCATAGATGAACTTTTTCCCACAAGGGCAGAGGGAACAGAAAGAGGACAACAGGTGCACTTTGTGGCTGTAAATTTCTTGCACAGCTGATGGAACTGACCCTCCACTGCATCAGTGTTTGGACAGAAATCCAAAGTAGATCGGATCAGAATAAAAACTGGCAAGCACTTATTCCTTGTTCATTGTTTTGGGGATTTCTTATATTAATTCAGTGACAAATGGAAGCAAGCCAAGGGTTTCCCATTTCTGTATCACAGTACACTAAGAAAGAGCCTTAAGCTAAGGGTAGGAAAATATTCTTTACAACGAAATCTTACCATGCCCAGCACTACAAAAGAGTTAGAGCACTAAATTGCAAAAAATGTATGGATGTCTCAGGGATGATATCTGCCTTTCCAGATCCTCTATCTAAATCACTTTTGGAAATAACAATCTACAGAAATAAAATACTTTTTTATGTATTTATTTGTAAATGAGATTTCTATATATAAATTTATAGAGATTTTTTTAAGAGTTTCTAATAACCACAATGCCTCTCAACACATGAAAACTCAATTTAAATCATCTGGTTTCATTTTGCCCCTGCTAACATAAGTCTTAAGTGGATGATGATTCATATCTGATTTAAGTAATGATACTAAGAACCACAAAAACCTGACCCTCATACAATATGCCAAAGACTTGCCTGCATTATATTGACCACTCCAATTACTTGGAGACAAACATTTAAAAGCTTGTATGATTAGAGGTTCAAAGCCTGTTCTGAATATTATAATTCCATGAATACTATATTTTTCTGAAACAGTTATGCAAACACCAGAAACTGACAAACCAAACCAATCAGAGAATGAGTGATTTTGTTGGTGCTTGCAGAGTGATTACTTAGTATCATGTATCCAGACAATTGATTCCTTTTTGTTACATATTGTTTCTTCATCTCATTTGTCTTGAGACATAAATATTTTGTGTATTTTAATGTAATAAGCCTAATACAGATAACAAAGCAATTTAGGATTATAGGTACTTAATAGTTAATCATTCCTTATTAGTTCATTATTCATTATAGTTCTAATTTTAAAGAGGCATAACCAAATTAAAAGAAAAATACAAAAATAAGTATTTTTTCATTTGCACCATAGTTTTGAAACTAAAAACCTTTTCTCTGATATTTTCATATAGTTAATTTTTTACCAAAAAAAAAAATCACTGGAACATTATGGCAATGCAAGGAGGTAGGAGGAATAGTAGATGGATGACTGTTGGTGTGAAACCCTTGGATATCAAAATGACATTTACAGAAAATAGGCATATATTTAAAGGAATTGCTTACAAATCTGGCCCAGCATAAAACAAAGGCACTCAGATACACCAACCCCAGTGGCACCAACTGCAGTGAGGTGGGTGACTTTGAAGGCTTTCAGCATGATTTTTCATTCAGTCACAAATGCTTGGGCAGTGAACTAACCTTGAACCATCTTTTCATTAATATAATTTTCCTCTCATCTTTCAACACAGAAACACTTTTATGTTCTAAAATGACTGTCCAAATACCACAGTCGGAACAATTCCTCTCAGGATGAAGGGAATTTTACTCCATTTCACTGTGAAATACAGCAATATTCCTGTTCTGCTGCTGTCTGCAGGGCACTCCCTGGCAGGGATAATGGGACTGTACTGAAAGCACCAAATTCAGCAAGTCAGAATGGCAGTGAGGGAACCAACAAACTGCTGGTAGCCTTCCTGGGGAAGATATTCCAGCACTGTTTGTGGTAGTAGGAAGAAAGGAAAGGGGAGATGAAATCATTAATTCTACAAGCTTTAATTAAGTGTATTAGAGATTCATTTTTTAAACCTTAAAGAATAAGTCCTGAAGTTATTCTTGGGAGGGCAGTGGCTGCAGTCTGGAAAGCAATACACTCAAGTCCTCACTTTACAAACAAAGACATCTAGGAGAGAGAAAGTTTATCTTCAATTACCAACTCCTATGGCTGTTTACTGTAATTACAAAGATGATTTCTGGCCATCTCTTTCAACAGCCACAGAAGGATCTTAAGTTTCTGTGGTTCCCATGATAGTACAGTCATGCTTCCTTTCACCACTGCCTCCAGAGGCAATTTTGTGGGCAGGAACACAAAAATGAGGACACACAGGGTAAGTCAAGATGGCAGGAAGATGAAGGGATGAGAACACAGGATTGAGAGAAATTAAAAGAAAAAGAAGTTGAAGCTGAAATTTTTAAAACATGTACCAAGGAAAGCATAGTAGAAGTGATTCTTTGGGGGTTTTTTAGGCTTACATTGTTTGAATGCTTATGACTTAAAAGTGTTCAACACTGCAGGAACTCATGAGGCACAAGATTCTGTGGACTTGGATGGGATAGAAATCTTTCCAGAAATCTCATCATAACATGAAGAAGAATTTAAGTCATTGCATCATATACATACTATAGACTTCAGAATATTTAAGGTCTGTATTGTTTTTAACTGTTTATTGCAGTGTTCATTAACATCTCTGCTAAAAATTCTGCTACTTAGCATTCAGGAACCAGTGTGCATTAAGCAAAAGCTGATGAGTAAAAATAATATTATTAACGTGCAGCAATCCCTCCGTTTTCAGCAATTAAATTACAAGCACCTGCATCCTTTGGTATGTAATTAAATTTCCTAAAATACCTTTCCTACTGATGTAATTTAGATGTTTCCTAGAACATTTAAAAGCTGCTGGAATTGTTTAAGTGAACATGTTATTCAACAATTGAATGACACATGAGTCAGGGCAAGCACTCTGTTTACTTTACACAGATACCAACATTAGTGACATTTTACTAAAAATAAATAGCTTATGTGATTCCCTAACACATACAAATTACACTAATTTATGATTTTCTGAACATATTACAATAAGCAGTGTATTCTTGCAGTACGTAAGGGGAAGCTTTATCTGAGGTCCCTGTACTTACCAGTAGATTACTGACATTTATTTGCATTTATTTGTCCCGGTTTTGGTGCCCACCAGTGTAATACTGATATACTCCACACAAGCATGCATGAAAAACCTTTGTGTGTGTACATTTTAACCTTAATAAGATGGGCCTGTTAAGACCTTCTGCTTTTCTGCTCACTCTACTCCCATGTGTCCCACATCATCCCCACTGGTTAAAGCTGAACTATCCAGCCTACCCAACACACATTATTAGGGGCAGCAGCCATACAAGCCTCAAGCAGGTCTTTACATCCTTGAATTTCTTGCAAACTTTTAAACCATGGGCTCTGTGGGACAGGGACAGGTATTTACCATGTTTTTCTCAGAGCCAGCTGAGGCTTTTGGACACCATGGCAATATTTGACCACAAACTACATCAATCAGCAGCACAGTCCTCTTGACTCCTCAGTCAAAGCTCGGGATTCCAAGTCTGCAATTAATATGCTTCCAAAAGCAAAAAATGGCACATCTTAGACTCATTCATGTTTCCTACATCATGAGCAGCAGTAATGTAGGGCATATTTTTTGCCTGCCTCTTTATTTCCCTTTCCTCAATCCCTTGTAGAATAACAGAAATTAAAATCTAGAATTTCACTTACAAGGCTCCTTATTCTTTTACTTGTCCTGTCAGACTTACTGCATCTATACAATTCCCCTAGTAGATTAAGAAGCCTCAGAGGCTATTGCTCAGATTAAGCACTAGTTCTTACTGTAATCTTCTTATTCTCAATGTTTCCATCTTCTGCTCTATCCACATGATTAAACAATAAGTATATTATATCTTTGAGTACATCTGTCAGTTCAGGTCCCATCACTCAGCCTATTTCTGACATAGTCCATTGCAATGAGGCTTGGTATCTGTCCTTCAGAGACAGTGCATTTAGTCCAATTTTCAAGCATTCTGGAAAATTGTCTTATTCAGCAATGCCTAGGTTATTTCATATACTGCCATTTTCTGCCATCTTTCAGTACAAAAGGTCTTTAATGAGGTACCAGGCAGGGCCATTACTTAAATTACAAGTGATGTTATGTGGGTCTAAACAGAATATCCTACCTTAAATTGTATCAATCTTCTTCTGAAGTATAATGTAACCATTAATTTCAGCAGGATTTGCTGCCTGGGGAAATAGGCATGATCCCACTTACAAACTTGCAACAGTTTCCAAAAAAAAAGCTGGACTGATGGAACATTATTACAAATTCTACTGAAAGACAGTTCAGCACCTTAGATAATGAAGAAAATATAATACTCTAAATGTGATGCATTTCTGTTTTCCTCCTTTCTGGCTGGATCCTCAGCAGATCAGACCGTTAATACAGACTAAAGAGACATACTGAGGAAACATTTAATTATCAAATGTCTCAGTAGGCTAGGAAGAATATTTGTGTTGCTCTTGGACCATATTTATCTAACAATAGAGATTTCTTTCCTATTATTGGCTACTAATTGAGGGTATTTTATATTGTTAGGGTTCATTAAAATATTAAAACAAACATGAGATATTAGGATGGGCCAGAATCCTAAAACTTGCAGCAAGTTAAATAACATTCTTCTGGTCAAAATATCCAAGTTCAGGCTCAGTCCTCCAGAACGTGGAGAGTTCTTTTGGCCTTGGATAACTGGAATTAGGTCACCAATAAATAAAAGCCTGACCTTTTGATGTGGGCACCCAAATATATTTGTTACAGCAAATTAAGATCCAGCAAGAAGTATTTGCCTACAACCCATCAGTTCTGCTGGCCCTGAAAAGGTTTCATTGCTCCACTGCTGCCAGTGAGGGAAGCCAGGAGCTGGGCAACACTTTGCAAGAGAGGGATGGAAGGGAGAGGGACAGTGGGAGGAAAACCCAGAACAGGAAAAAAAGCCACAAAACCAGACCTTAATTCTTGGGTTTGATCTCCTGGACACCATTAGTTAAGTGCTTAACTAAATCAGCTGAATATTACCCAAAGCAGAAACAGCAACTTCCGTTATCAAGTGTGGTGCCAGGACTACAATGTCCATAAACATTCCTGAAAACAGCTGTAGCAATGAACCCTAACCAGAAAATACTAGAGCTACAACCAGAGTTCCTGTTTTGGGAAGAGGGAAGGAAAGTATTATTTACATGTGAGACATTTGGAGGTGAGCAGAACAGGATGTAGCATCTGTGCTTTTGCTCCATAGTTATTAATACCTAAGAATTAGAATCCTAGGTCATGTTTAGAGCTCCTAAACAAATTATAACAATGAAGCTTCACCTCTTGTCAACTCTACAGGGACTAAAAGATCTAAAAAAACAATGATCTCATTAGAAAAGCCAAGAAAATAAGCCTTAAGCAGCTGTTCATTATCTCACAGAAAAGACTAACATTCCAGACTTCCTTGACACAATATACTAAAATAAATTGACAAACAAACAAAAAAAAAATTAAAACACTTTTGCCACACACCAGCCAAACAATACAAGCATTCATGTCAGTCGTATTCCTTACATTTTGCATATCAGGTTTTTGAGTCTCACATTTCTTCCTGTGTCAGATAAGGTATGAAGAAACATCCTTTATTTCCATCTAAACTTCTCATCACTTAAACCAAAGGCTTGAATGTGCTTTTCCTTTCCAAGTCCTCTTCCTGCTTGTTTTTCTAGAAGCAGGGTAGCAGCCACTCTCTGGCCTTTTATCTCAGGCTACTTTGAAAGAGTATAAGAATGCAATAAAGTCATGAATTAATCCCAATAATTCTCTCCTAGTGACATTTTTAACTCTGCACACAGTCTTCTCTGCATCTTGCAAAAGCTAAAGACTGCAGCCAAACACCAACAAGAACAATTGGGAAGAACAAACAGCAGGAGCCCTGGGAAACCAGTACCTATGGAGACTGGACCAAAGCAGGGCTGAATTTCTGTAGTTAGACTAGATTGTGAAAAGTGAAGAAATTCTATTGTGATAAATAATAACAAGGGCAGTGTTTTGGGAAAAGGACACAATGCAAAACTAAAGAGAGGCACAGTGACATATCCAGCATTCCCAAACCATGAGTCCCACACAGAAGTCTACAAGCCCACTGGTGCTCCAGGCACCTCACAGCTCACAGTCCCCACTGCAGATCACTGTCCCTCACCCCATCCCACCCCTGGCAGCCCCTCATTCCTGCTCTCAGCCCCACTCCTGCCAACCCCAGGCACAGCCTGTGGCACAGACCTCTGAAAGCTCCTGGAACTGGGGGCAGATAGAAGGGATAATTTGTCACCACATTAAGTGAGCACCCTAACAGGACAGCTCTTGGGAATCAATCATCCTCTTCCCAAAGGCATCTAAACAAGAGCCTTTGTAGACAACTGCTGAACAAATTTATTGGTCTGACTTGCTCCAGGATTTGAGCTACAGAGAAGGCAGAAGGATGACCAGCTACAAAAGAGCACTGACCTAAGATATGTAGGGGTGCTAACCTTCCATGTTATCTGCAAATATTACCTCTGTGGGAAGGGAGTCATTCCAAGAAATTACAAACAGCTTTTACAGACTGAAAGGTGCACAGGGTCACTTTCCTCCAGGTACTCACAGTACAGAGATTTTATCAAATTCTAGTGCATTGGCTTCCAGCATTTGTAAGATTAAAGCACAGTCATTTGGTTTCTTGCTGAGGAAATATGTTGTTAGGCTAAGACCTGATGTTAGAGATCATGTCATGTATGCTAATGATGGTGCATATTCATTAATATGCAAATTAGAACACAAAATCAGATTAATCCCAAAGCCTAAAATCTCCAGCTCTCATGACCTACAGGCTTAAATTGTGCATGTACAACTGCTTGTTCATCAGTGTGACTTTGGCTTGCTTCATGATTAAATGCAAATCAGCCACATACACGTAATTTTTCTATGTAACTAGATGCTATCTAGGTTAAAACTAAAATATTTATTGTAAAGACTTACTCTTCCAAATACCTTTCAAAGACTACTCAAACTTGCTTGTTTATTCCAGCTACTTCAGACAGGTGTTCAAGAGCACCAGTTTCCTTTCTAACCCCTTATTAAATGGAATGAGTTGCCAATGCAACAAGTTCATTTATTTAGGTTTTGATTGATTTTCTAAGAGCTACACAGCCAAAAAACTCCACTGAGGTCTGATCAGCTGCATGGGGACAGCAAGTGTACAAAAAACCTTTGGCAAACAATTATAAATCAAAAAACATCTTCCAAAACACGACCTGAAAATCTTCACCACACTGGATACACTCATACAGATATTGGATAACTGAGTTATGATAGTCTGCATTAATTAAGCAGCTTCAAGCTTGTCAGCTTTTACATTTAACTCCGGAAACTGCTTTCTATACTGTTGGATTCGTTGAAAAAAGGGATACAGAGATAAAGTCACTCTCATAAAAAGCAATTATCAGTTACACTTTCCACCAAATTATATCAAACTATAATCTTCATAATTTCAGGGTTAGGAAAAATTAATTTTGCTTTGATTGGAATGACAAAGTTTTAATTCTTATATAAATCCTGCAGAGCACAAATAGTCAAACTAGTTTGGATTTACCATATACATTTACAGCTACATACAGCTTGACTATGTGTGTTTGAAAGACTCTAATTTAATCATGGATTTATTAGTGCACTCAAAGATGTTGATTTAAGTATGAAAAACTGTCACCATGCCATGTATTTTAGTAAGGAGCTTCCTGTGTTCTAAGGTGCCATATATTGCTGATATGCCTGCAAGTAAGGCAGCTACATTTACACCCTCTTCAGATCTGTCTTAAATGAACAGCCAGTCATGGAGTAATACTTTACATTCCTTACATTAAACACCTTTAAGAAAATTATGGCCAGATATTCAAAAGACAACACTGCAGTCAGAAACTTGTAAATATAAACCTAGGAAAAAATCTAAGCCTGACATTTTTCATCTCTGAAGAATTCTTTCCTTGTTTGAGTTCTGCAATTCCTTTTGCTATATTTTAGACACTTAAAAATCTGCTGTAGCCAGATCTTGGTCTCTGGGTCACAGAGTGGTCATAGTTCTCCCCAACAGGGATATCACTGGAAAATTGTAATGGCAAACTAGATTCTTATTCATTCACAACCTATGATAATTTAGGAATGAGTTTGATTAAAAATATTGATACTTAAGTTTTCACACTTGTACATGCTTGTTAGCAACTTCTGACAACACATTCACAGTTACAGACAGATGCTCTGAAATCTGAGGTAACTACTGAAAATCAGACATTGGGAGAAATCTAACACCAACTAAATATAAAGTATTATCTTCCCATTCCTATGTTAGCCCAGAGTAAAGGTCTGAAGAGGAAATATGTTCAAGTCAGTATTTTACCCCAGAAAGTAACATTCAACTTAGGTTTTCTGCCTGAATATTTTACATTTCTGGAATGAAACATATTACAGGAATGTGGAAGGGGGGTGTTGGCAACACAGACAGGCAAGACTGAAAAAGGCATAATTTTAATGAAGCCAAGGGGCCCATCCCTTCCCATACCACAGAGAACAATCAATAGCCAACACAAGTTACCTTCAAGAACTCGAACAATCTTTTTTGTTTTGGATGTTTTGCTTAAGGGACTTGGTAAAATTCAATGAGAGGGCCTTCCCTCATATTAATTTATAGGAACAACGAAAGAGATGGATTTTATCTGAAGGGATGCAGACTGCTTTAGAGAGCACTAGATCCAGATGCTTACATCACAACCCTCTTGCCATAGGGCTGGCTGACAGATAAGAGACAATTACAGACTCCTAGTGTAAAAACTGGAGAGTCCAAGTCAGCTATTAGACACCACCAGAGTTTCAGAGGTTGAGTTTCAGATCTATTTTGATTGTACCTTCTCAAATCCATTTTCCCTTTTAAAAGAAATATCACTTCACATTGTCAATTTCTGCTCCCTACCTCGATTTCCCCCCACTTAAAAGGGCAAAGCTCTTGACCCCAGCTAGAGCAGAACTCCTCCTCTCCCAGCAATAAAACTCGCTGATCTCTAAATATGCCAATACAAGGAGATAAACATGTCAAAACAGCCACAATCTTCCCCATAAAAAGGATGGACAAAAGCCTGCTGGAATGGATGTACACCAAAATAATCATCCAGATTTGTCTAGATACAATACAGGATTGACTCCCTATAACCCATGGTTTCAGCAGGGGCTTATTAAACATGTTTGGCCCACATCAGCGAATATTTGAAACTGATGCAAGTTGCTGCAGCCCCAACAAAAGAACAGATGGCTGTGAAAGCTGCTGTTCATACACCAGAGATCTCATATGTATGCAAATGTGCATTGCAGTATATACTGAGTATGTTCCCTCCCTCTTCCCTGCCACCTTCTTACTTCAATGTACAATTAAAATATCAAAAACTCCTGCTTTGTTCCTCTTTCCAGCAACAGGAATGAGCACCAAACATGTGAGCCTTCCAGTCACCTCACTCCTAACATCCTCTCCAAAAGGGAAATCTAGACTAAGCTGCAATCCACACGTCTCAAGAGTTTTTCTTTCATTGTGCCCCAGCAGGTATTTTTAATTGGGCTTTTGATGCAAAAATAAAAAGAAAACAATTTAAAAAGCAATTAAAAAAGGGATATTTTTCTGGCCAGACTTATTAAGCTAGAATAGTAATTTTTAGTTGTTATATTAACACACAGGCATATTTGAATTTATTTTTTTACTCTTCAAACCCTCGAGATTTCATTAAAATTAACTATTAAAGTGAAATAATGTAAGTTCACATTTAGTTCAGTGTCACATTTTAGAAGAAAGCAAGGAGCATATCTCTTCTTCCATTACCATGCAGTGAGCACTGCCTTAGTTACTATTGTGTCCCACACAAAGATGGCTTCACAGCATTTATTGACACTGTTTTAAGCTCCCACACAAACATAACCAACTTGAAGCACAAGCAAATATTGACTTCATCTGCAGTCCAAAAGCTGCTCTGGTGATTACTCAGGCATTCTGGCAGTGGCTCCAACCACCAAGAGAGGCAACGGAAACTTTTACAAGCAGGACATAAGTAAACTATTCATCACATTATCAACACCACATATGTTATCATACTTCAGAAATGTTAAAGGGTTCAAAAAATATTTGATGCAGGGCCTTAACTTGTATGGGCTTACCAAATAATAAAGAAAAATATTGCTGTTTTTTCTGTGAGAGAGGGAGGAGAATGGAGAAGACAGAGGAGGCATTACTGCTATTCTTGGCTCTGGGTCAGACGGGTCTGGTTTATTCTGCTGAGTGAAAAAAGAGTGGAAAACTACTTAAAGCTGAACAAAATAACATTAACATAGATTTTGACTGCTTTTTATCTCATCTTCTGGCAAAAAAAAAAAAAAAAAAAAAAAAAAAAAAAAAAAAAAAAAAAAANAAAAAAAAAAAAAAAGGCACACATTCACATGCCATTATTTTGGTATCAGGGAAAACATGAGGAAAAAGAATTGTTTGCATGAAACAGTGTGCAACCATTTCCCTTTTGAAATGAGCCAAATTGAAAAGAAGTAGCAACTAAAAGGTTAAATTCTTCATTAAAATAAGAAAAGAATGCTAAAGATCAGTACAGCCAAAAGCAGATGCTTAAAACTAGACTGCTGAATCCATACTCAGCCACATAAATTAGATCCTGGGGATTTAAGTGATTAGCCATATGAAGAAACATTTCTAATTCTCATCTCAGAGTCCACAAGCAAAAGAAACAATATGTCAAATAATATTCACACACATTTGCCTGTGATGATTTGGAATTAAGTAATCATGTTTAGTGTAATGTATTATTTAGTGTAATGCATATTATTATACAAGATGGTAACATTTAAAATCAAAAATATACTTGAAGACTTTGCCCTCTGTTAGTTATAGGTATAATTCATCACCTTTTCAAATGGATTCAACAAATTTCTTAAAATTTCTGGTGAAAACACATTAATCTAATAAAGGTGTATCACCATCTCATACACCACTTAATGATATCAATTTCTGTTCACACAAGCATGCATGCAGGATGCATATAAAGAGAGAAATATAAAATAAAGAAACCAAGCAGCCTAATTTTGAGAAAGTTCCTAGAAGAACTATATTGGAAAACACAGGCAAACTTCAATTGCACTGTGAGATCAAGGCTGGACAATCCTATACCAAACTTCAGAATTCTCTGAATATCACCATGGCTGGAGTGATTAACATATGATAAAACTCATCCAGGTTTCAGAAGTATTTAAACCCCAGATTTTACACCTTGCCCACAGAGAGTGTGCACAGATGATTTTCCAGCCTCCAGCCAACTGCCTGTGAGACAACAGAGATGGGAAAGGAGGAGAGAAACAAAAGTTCAGTTGGGGTGAGCAGTTTGCTGAGGGAAGATTTGCCAGAGTAAGCATAACAACATATAGTAAGGTAAACTATGAGACTTCTAAGCACCAATCCATTGCTAGTTACCATAGTTATATAGACCAGCACTACTCTTGTATATTCCTTGATAGGAAGAAGTTTCTCAGCTCTGTACAAATCACAAGTCCTTGACCAGCAGGTCAACACTAAAAGGTGCGAGCTCTTTTGCTCTGCTGCTATGAAGCCATTAGTACTTAAATGCTCTGCAAGAACAAAATTACACATCTCTGATCAGGCAGGATTAGGGTGTCAGTACATAAAAAGCAAAGATATAGTTGAGAAGAATAATGCTTCAAGAACAAAAAACTCCAGAGATTATCCAGAGACTGAAAAGCCTTTCAAAATGCATCCAATGAAAATGAAGTATGATATCACAAGATGATGCAAATAAAAATTAGTTTATATAAAGCTTTACATGAGCAGGAAAAGAATAAAAGGGTTTTTTTATAAAGTAGTGTTTATTCACCGCTGCCTTTTTTAAAGTAAAAATCATATGCAATGAAGCACTAAATTCGTCACTTAAAGAAATTCTAGGGCACTAGAATTATTACTAAAAGAATTAATTAGAAATTAATTAATTAATTCTATGAATTAGGATCCTATTTTCAAGGGCAGACTGAAAGAGGCAGCGTTAAGGCAAACAAAGCCAGGAGCTCCAAGGACAAACCCAAGAGACACTGAGGCACTCACAGCTATTACTGTCTGTGGGTCCCATGCCAGCAGGTGCTGTGGCAGTCAGAGCCTGGCATGGTCACTCAGTGCCAGCACAGCCCCAGGGTGAGGGTGCTCTGCCTGCACTCATGGTTTGTGCCCCACTGACAGGACACAGGGGCAAGGGAGGAACAGGGTCTAACCTCTCATCCCTATATCTGCTGTACTATGGTGCTTCAAGTCCTTTACCTTTTGTCTCCCAAAAGCCCAAATTTCAAATCACAAAGTTGAATTCAGCCTTGGTAAAGCAGGTGTGAGTGCAAGGACATCAGAGAAATCTCTCAACTACGCCAAGCCCACAGCTATGCATAAAACATTATTAACCATATGGCAAAGGAGAGGAATTACAAAGAAAATACCCCAATAACTCATCCATATTTTGCTTGGTTTTTAAAGTGCAATTATGTAACAAAGACATTATTTCAGACAAAATCATATACATCATGGCCATGGATAAAATAAACAAGGGCTTAAGAATTTGAAAGCAGGCAGAAGAAATATTTAGATTTCTAAATTGCCCTCCAGAACTAAACACTTGGCTTTCTGCACAGCTAAAGTGACTTCAAAGTTCACATTGGAGAAGTGAAGGGGGTGAGGGAAGACTCAGTGCTCTCTCACCCCAGTCATAAAACAGAAAATACAAATAAAGGTTTGTTACTTTTGCATCTGTAGACAAGCAGATATCAACTCAATCAGTGCTCATCCAGAAATTCACAGAGCTATCATTAAAAGCTTCTAAGAAACAGCTCCTCTTTATGGCTTCCAACTTCTCTGCTGCAGTGTAATCAGTCTCAGTGCAGTATAATCAAACACACTGATGACTTGGTGACCCAGTCATATTGACAGGGCCCAGGTAATGAGGGTAAATACCAATGTAATCTCGTTAAGCAATATGGTTTTTAACTTCAATCCCACCCATATTGTAGGGATTTAAAGAGATTGGAATAAACTTGCTGAAGCCAGCACTTGGAATGAGAAATGTAGAAAATAAGGGTATTTTCACCTCTTTCATACCAAAAAAATTATTTGTTCTCTTTTGTCTCATTTTAATTGCCATTAGTGCAGTGCTTTACAGGAAGACAGAGCACCATAGAACAAGCCCTCAAGTAAACTGGCTACCTATGTTACCTGTGCCCCTCTTGTAGGTGACAATTCCCAGAGATTTCCTTAAAATTTCCCACAGCTACTGTCAAAGAGAAGTGCTTTTCTCCTTGCAAGCCTCTAAACAAAACCAAGGCTCAAAAACCTGTTGTTGTATTTAGGCACACACCAGAGCATTGCCTGGAGCAGCACATGGCAGGGTTATTATTCAGGAGAGGAGCAAGGGAGACACAGCCTCATAACATGCACCTACCCCTACTCACAAACAGCATCTTTAGAACAGTAAAACCCAAAGGTAGGTCAACTCCAATGGAAAGCCATACTTGCAAACTTCACCAGTCAAAAGTAATCACTTTTGTTATTTTATGTTAAGCATTCTATGGAGCTATTAATTGAAAACAACTGAATAAACAGAATTCCCAGGGAGGCTGAGTACAAGCAAGAAACACCTACAAGTGTAGGTCTAAGAGCACCTCTTCCTGTGGCAGTGCCAATTTGAGTAGTGCCTTTCTGCCCTCTTATTGTCCCCTTAATAGTGCTGTGCATTAAAGAAATTAACCTGCACATTTTCACTGTGCTACCATATGAACAAGGCATCACTAAGGCCATGATGACTCCCCAGTGCCATCAGCACAGAGAGGGGGATGCTTAAATCAGCAGTGGCACTGATGGAAATTCAGGTGAGTGTATGGCATAACTGCAAGCAAGTCAAAGTACAGTTCCACGGGGATATTTCAGGTACTTCCACTCAGACTAGAATGTGGTGTCAAAGAAAGTGAAGAAAGTTCTGAAAGCTCTGTAAAGTAAGATTTGCATCTTCTGGTTAGATTTGGAGGGGTGGGGAAGGTGGTGTTTATTTGAGGGTTAGTTGATGGGGGAAGCAGAGTGTTTAGCATTAAACCATGTGAAAAAAATGTGAAAAAGCACCAAGATCTGGGATGCCTCCCTTCAAAAGCTCTGAAGAAAATAGGGCTTCAGGACCTCTTCTAACAGCAGGGGTAACTCAGGTCTTTCCCCCTTCCCTGCTAGCCTTCAGCTCCTGCCCACCCACCCTCTTGCTGCTGCCTTCCAGGTGTGCCAAATCAACCATTTGTGGAGCTCCTCCATGAAGCTGAACAGTGAATTAATTCTTGCTGTTTTAAAAAAGAGAGCAGAGATTTCTTTGACTTGCATGAATCTGGTTACAATGTGCTACATCAGGGAAAACAAGTGGTGGGAAGCAGGAAGAACAAGCACAGGAACTGCTCAAGAGAAAAAACTGCCAAGAAAAGGTTCCTCAGTATCACTGCCTCCAAGACCATGATTTAACCTAATTAAGTTAATTAACTGGAAAATTTGAGAGAAAGAGTAGTTGGCATTTGAGAAAGGGAAGACAAAACCATGGAACAGAGAAGGCTGTTAGCAGGAATGTGGATAACAGCTCATCAGCATCTACAGAACAGAGAATAACACTGTAAACAGTGAGATCTGAAAATTTTTCAGGGACTGAATGACAAGCAAATATGTTCACCCAACTGAATTAGAAATTAAATATGTAGAAGAGCCATATCTTCTCGCTTGTGATTTCATGTAATTTTAAATCTGTGGAGCTCCAGAGCTCACAGTCCAAACCTGAGCTTTAAAGCCACACATCACCCTCTGCACCAGTCAAATGAAGTTTGAATATCAAAATAAATCTACTATATACATGTAAAATTTTAACTGTTAAAGGTGATGATCTTAGTGAATATAAATATATAAAGAGTTAATTATGAAGAGTTGTTGAATAATTTTCTCAATGCACAAGTTTTCAGAGTCATGATATCCCAAATGGCATAAAGACTTTGATAGAATTAATTTCTTAAATCTCAGTTTGTGAAACACAATACAAGTTTTTAGGATGAATAAGTTATCCATAAAATGACCATCTCAGACAAGGACTTGGAAAGGAAGGGAGTTTATCACCCCAATTACAGTAGAATAACAATTCAACCATCTCCACACCTATATGCAATTGCAGTGCTGTAATTACAAATCCAGAATCAAAACATATCAAATTAGTCAGAAAATTCCTCAGAGACAACACAGCACAAAAAGGCAGTATTAATGCCTTAAGAGCAATGGCAAGCAGCACCAAAAATATATACCCAATATACCCAAAGAAACCTATTCCCCTAGGTTTCATTGCTTGTCACTAGATAAGGCAAGTTATTTCAGTAAGCTCTTTCTCTCCTCCCTCTCCACAGATGGAATAGTTTTATATTTTAGGTTGGGTAAAATGGGTTGGAAAAAATAAGTTGGATCATTATAAGACCTCAAAGAGAAAGGCAAATTGGCAAGGTATAGACATCACCAAGTCCAGTAACAAGGTTTAGGAAAGATGCATCATCCTGAAGCAGGAAAAAGGAACTACTGTGTTTGGGCATGAGCCCAGCTTTGCCTATAAATAGGTGCAAATCCATTATCTAGGGAATGTCACAAGATTAAAACTTAGAAATCTGTAGATACCTAGGCACTACAGGATTGTGTATTTCTCCCACCAACTTCAGCAACGTTATATTCGCCTGCACTTTGATAGCTGCAATGCAGACACAATACATTAAACACTGAACACGCCATTCCTCCGAGATCACTTATAAATATCCCAAGAGAGCAAAGTGGTATCAACTTGATATATAGCAAGCAAAATTAACAGGCCCATTCAGGAGATTTTCACAGGTTAAAACAGCAGAATTTTTCTTGGAGTATTATAAATATTGCAGGAAAGGGTCTATTGTCATCACTATTTAGCAGTGATTATAGATTGACTTTGGCCTGGGTTGACCACACAGAATCTGGCTCCTGGCAAAACAAAAATATCCTTGATTTATTCTATTTATTTCTTTTCAGCCATAGTTTTAAGTCATGACAAATACAGAGACAGGAAAATGGGCAGCCAAGTAAAATATGGCCTTGAATATCACCCCATTTAATTTCTCTTTGCTCTACACAAGCAGCACAGTCAAACTGCCTCTCTTTGGGGACAGAGATGAAAATTCCTTCTCTGCTGGGTTTCCCAAACAGTATAACATGTTTTAAGGTCATTCTAGTTTGAGCTGTATAAAGCTGGGATTCGCACTCACACTGAAGATCATTAAAAACACTTTTGATTGCTTTTATAATGTATGGTGACAAGCCTAACTCCATTAACCTACTGAGGCTTAAAATTATTATTGTGCTCACTGTCCTCATCACTAAAGGATAATAAAGATGTCACAGCATATTGTTTAAAGAAAGTTACAATTTAATAGACAAAGAAAGAGGTAATTGATACTGATACAAGGTTTCAAATGTACTCTGTCTATACTTATGAAATCTTTCAACGGATGCTTGTATTTTAAAACAGAAAACTTCATTGATTTGTGCTACAAACTTGCAAAGATGAAATAATTGCAGCCTTAAGCTTTGCTACAGAGAAGCATCAGCCACCTGGGGCAGAGCCTGAGCACAAGGCAAGCAGAACAGAGAATTTGCTTGCAGGGAAAAACAAAACAACAAAACACAACTGTAAGGAGTGGAAGGGAAGAAATTTGCAAGCAGTGGGGAGAGAAACCACACCATCACCCAGCTCCTCTCTACTGCAAAGGCAAGTCAGGATTCTGGGGTCCTTAGATCCTCACACCTCACTTGCAGGTCAGCATCAGCTCCTGTTATCCAGCAGGAATATATGTTGCTGTTGTTATATAGCAACTCTTGTTATACAACTGCTTCATTTTGGTACTTCCCTCTTTTATACTGACACTTCCCTCTTTCATACTAACACTGAAATCCTTTCTGCATTATTTCCTAATTCCAGCACTGTGCCCTGCTGTCCAGTTTCTATTTGTCACTCACATGAAAGAAAACTAAAACAGTTTCAGTACAGCCTTTTCCTTTCTCTACTACACACGACCTTAATGGACATCTGAAGATTCAGAAAAATATGCAGCACTCAAATCAGACTACAAACAATATGTGTCAGCAAGGACTTCATTTCTACAGTGCTGTTGTTTTGTTGTTTGCTTTTTGCTTGGTTTTTGAAGGTTTTTTTAAAATTTTTCTTCTGCAGAGAGTGTGCACTGTAAAAATGAAGGCCTGCAACAAATTAGAGCTAGAAACCATTGACAGTCTTCCTCCTAAGGCTGTAAGAATTTTCACCCCCAAGACAGCCAATTAGAAAATAAGACAAAAATAATCTGTCTTCATGTAAAAACATTAAAAATAAATTTTTTTAAAAAAGGAAAAAACTCCTAACCAACCAAACCCCAAATAAACAAAATAAATCACACAAAAATCAAACCCAAAGTGTTCTTCAAGTATTTCTAGATCCCCCACCAAGTGGAGGGGCCCACCTCACTGCCTGTCACAATGCAAAAATATATACACAGACAGGGCAGAAAACAGGTGAACATCTCTCCCTAATAAAAATAAATAAGCAGCATATTTAAACAGAGAGGGCTTCAGGACTGTTAAACTAGCAACAGTTTGGAGCAGCTTAATAAGCAGCATTTTAAATAGCATCTAGACATGCCATATCTGGTATGTGCAATTTTAGCTAAGTGTGAGTCACTTCTGTATGCTTGGATGCGATGAACTTGAATTTGGCCATGCCAATTAAAGCTCAGCATTTGAAGCTACTGAACTAAAAATGTATTTTGAAATCTCTCCTTATAAATATTCTTCATTTCCAGGAGGTGGGGGGAGTATGAGCACCAAATGCAGTCATTGGAAATCAGCTGAGTCATGAGCTAGAATAAGAAAAAGGCTAACTCCAAAAGAATACACCTATTTATTAAACTCAATTCAACCAAAAGCCAGGAGAAATTAAGACAATATGTAGAAAAAAAAATCAATTATCTTTCATTTGCATAGAAAGCAGAAAAGCTACAAATAACTTATCAAGAATAAAAGGAAATATAAATAATTATGGAACTTAATTGTGTTATGATGTCCAAATATAACTTAATACCTCTAGATATCAAATCTAAATAATAAGCATGGGATTCTGATGGACTTAAAACAGAAAGGTCAAACAAATGCCTCCAACAGCAAATCTATGCCAATAATAGAAACCACAGATTTGTAAAAAGGTATTGTGAAACTGGAGTAATTTGACCGGATCTAGATGGAAAAGCAAAACTTCTGCCCTTTTCCTTTTTTTTTTTTATGGCCAAGTTTCCACTGCAGCTAGACATAAACAGTAGCCAGAAGAAGATTGCCTTTAAAATGAATCATTGTGTTATTACTGAACCATTTCTCTAAATTTTGCCATACATACAATTTGCAACAAACACAGAAGCAAAAGAAAGGAAAGCTGATACAAATCGTGCCGTGTCTCCATCATGAATCCTGTCATTTCAAGACCAAAGTAGATGAATAAACATTTTCTTTCCAAAAGGACAGAGAGCCAGTGCCTGGTGGCCTAGCACAGCTGCAGTGCTAGCACAGAACAGCTGGCTCCCTAAGCCACAGCCCCGGCCTGTCACACGTGCTCTGCTGAAATTAGAAACAGCAGAGGTCAGGGGGTAAGAGAGAAGTTTACATGACACACCAACTACCCTGAGCATTACTGGAATTTGCTGGTGAACTCTCACTCAAGGGAAGAATTTGTCAGGGAGGTTTTCAGCAGAGGAACAATGGATGGGAGTTCTCCAGCCCTCACTTTGTTACACACTGTCCTGGCAGTGAGCAGGCTGGAGAATAAGAGACAATGTTTAATCAAGCAGAAGTTTCACAGAACATTTCTATGGTTTCTGTTTTTAATTTGATCAGTGCAGCCCACACTAGCATACTCTTTCTAAATTGAAACGCAGTGTTGTGTGCATAACCACCGTGAGAGCAGTGAGACATCCACTGCTTCCTTCCTCTACATTTCGTGTTCAAGCTTCTCTCAAACTGCTCATCATCTCACATGGAAAAACAATGTCTACTCTGATTTCTTTTCCCAGTTCTCTGCCACTTTCTGCAGTCAGGGGGTTTGTACTTCCCTCTCAGCAAGCAGGAAACTATAAAAAAAAAAATCTATAATCTCATGTGGAACACAGATTATATTTTAAGTATAAAGTCACTATATTTTAATGCAATGAAGTTTCACCAGTTTCCACGCCCAAAACTTTTGTTCCATTTAGCAGAGCTTTTCTACACATAAGGAGCCTCAAGACCTGCTAATTTATTCTTGGAAAGACATTGCAGTCTCCTATTTAGTGTTTGATTTATCTGCTTTACCAAAGGACAGTTGGAGGAAGGTAAGAATTTTCTCACTTTAGAGGCTTTACCAGCAATATCAACACTGCAGCCTTTGAAGAGCTCATGCCAAGACAATTCCTCCAGTCTAGACCCTCTTGGTTATGTGGAGGAGAAGGATCTCCCCACTGCTGGGAACTTCCAGCACTGTCCTGCTGCAAAGTGTCATTGCCAACACCACAAACCAAAGTTCATTCCTCAGAACATCCTTGCTGCCAGTACTGTCTCCTGCCACTTGTCACACCACTTAAGTGAATACTCATCATTTCTGAATTCCCTCTCCCAACAATGGGACCTATCTGACCTTCTAATGCTTTCATTTCAAAGGTAGAATAAAGGGGAATGAGAGAGGCATTGTTTAAAAATCAGCCCTATAATGTGGATCTTACTGAAAGTTATTGGAACATCATTCATGCAGTGACATCATCCTCAGAAAAAGAGCCCTGCATTCCAGCCTTCCTTATTCATTGTCACAAATGGGTAATTGGCATCATTAACATTCTTCCCAGCTAGGAAGAATGCCCTCCTACATTGCAGGTAAAATGGTACATTGTTCAGAGATGCATGTTCTTCCACAGATATTCAATGGCAACTTAAATTTTCTATGTATTCCTTTTATGTAATAGTACTTTAATAACTAAAGTATTCCTTGTATTCTTAAGGCAGCTAAAATATATCATTCAAAGAACAAATCCTGCAACAATTATAAACCAGCAATGAATATTTTGGCATTTCAGCATGACTATATCATATCCATTCCTATGACTGGGAAAAACAGAACTATAACTCCTAAAAGAATCTCACTGTATGAAACCAAAACCACAAATCCCTTTTACACAGGGAGCATACAGTGAAAATTAACACCAAGTGACAGAAACTTAGTTTTTTGTTATGGAAGTTTATGCAGGCTGTGATTTGTATGTCTATTTATATGAAAAGCCAGTTCTCTTCATATAATTAGAACAGCTCTCGAGGCAGAAAGAATATAATAGGCAGTAATGACTTTGAAGGGAGAAAGCCTCTCTGGAGTTAGCAATACATCACAGCCAAAGCACGTTGCATAAGGAGAGTTCTCAACACAAGAGACAAAAGCAATCTGGGGGAGGAGCTGCATTCAGCTGCAGACATTTTTCCTACTCCTTGGCTGTGAACATGAATGGCTGGAAAACTGACAAGTTTTCACAGGCATGACTGAGCCCAGTCTTGACTCAGAATTAAATGGGACATAAGGCTTTGGCTGGCCAAAATCACTAAGCATGAACAAAAATTAAAACTAAAATTACTTTCACTATTTGTATCAGTGTAAGAAAAAAAAAAAAAAAAGCCCAAAAGCAATTGGGAATGGCACTGTTTATTGCTTGGCAGGAATCCATCATTACTATGGGCTAATGAGAACTGAAAAGAAAAAAAATTAACCTGAGTGTTTTTCCAACCTGGACAATAAAAAGTTGTCATTTCTTTTTTTCCCAATTTGAAAAATAAGTTAATTTTGTTTACACCTATGATTACCATAGATTATGGCTTAATTTTTGTAAGCTAACATGATCACACTTCAGGCATTTCATACTTCATCTGCACTTGTATTTCCAGTCCTTGCAAGTGTCCTGCTGGAGTGCACAGAGCCTTTACATATCTTCACTGGGCTGCTGAATCAATCAGCAGGAAGGGCCTATGGTAAAGCTAAACCAAGAGTTTCCATGTTAATGACACTGCCCCACAGCAATATTGATGTGAGGCAATTGTTATTGCAGCTCTGCCTCCAAGACAGTGAAGACATCAGCAGAGTCCCCATGACAGTGCTGGCAGCTCTCACCCACAGCCCTGCAGGCAGGTACTCAAAGCAGGGTGTCAGAGGGAGCTGAGCACATGCCCCATCTAGAACTGTGCAGTCAGAGCTGTTGCCTTCACTCTTAATGACTTCATAAAGCTATGGGTTACAGATTAAACTGAACTTTTCCATTTGCTCACATCAGAAAATAAAAGGCTTTGTAGTACTTTGTACTTCTTAGAAATGAGCCTGAGCTGACAGGCTTATTGGCACTCGTGACACTTGAAACCATGCTGACTGGACAAAAAACCTGATGAGCAAGTTCCCTGGTGGAGTCTGGCAAGCAGCTTCCAAACATGGTTCTCTCTTTACAATCAAACAGAAAACTGCACTGCAGCCACACTTAAAAATACAAGCTGGAAGAAAAATTCCAACTTATGAATGAAGTCCCCAATTTCTCCTAAAAAAACCTCTAAAAATCTGTGTCCATTTATATAATTTGGCTTACAAAATCATCACTTACCACCCCCCTACTCCAGCCAATCTAATCTAGCTACTTATTGAAAAGTATATATAAAATAACTTCAGCCCACTCAACATTAACTGACACAAAACCAAAAGCTCAAAATAATTGCTGCTATCTTAGGTTTCAATCTTGCAAAAAATTAAGTGGACGAATAATTCTGTATCCAAGATTATCCCCATTGACTTCAATATATGCAGAGTCAGCTTTAATATCAAATTCCACCTATATGTAAATTCCATACACCTGAGGAGATTCTACAAATACAGAGTAACAAACATTGGTTTAGAGGAACACAAATTGCACATAAAGGAGAGAAAGGAAAAAAATACTACCTAAATTTGCAGTTCCAAAAGTTATAATGTCTACACAAAAACATAGTCCTAAAACCAGTAAGAGGAAAACGTGGTTAAGAAATGAGAAATCAAAAGTCATTAAAAATTACCTCCTAGTAAAACCGCAGAATTATGAGCAACTTCTTGGTCAAATGGGCCAATGACAAAAGATGGGAAGGGTTATGGAAACCTACAAGTTTAAAGCCAAATTTCAAATAAAAACAGGGTTGAATAATGGGGAAGTCATGGTGAAGAGCAAACCCTCAGAGTATACTGATTAGCTTTCATCAAATATTAGCATTCTTTTCTGAAGGCTGCTCATAAGGCATATGACTCCTTTTTCCTGATTATTTGGCTTCACATTCTCCACTACACATATGCTGCTGTGCATCAAAACAACTCCCAAAATATGCAAAAAGAAGGTTCAGTACCACTTTGATCTTACCATCTTTGACAGCACCACGTTTTTGTAAAGCTGTTAAAATTTTTAAGTTTATAGAAACAAAAGTGTTACTTCCAGAGCTGCTGCTCTATGAGATCACAGCAGTCTTGGAAGACAGTGGCAAGACCACTGGAAATGCTCACTGTTATATAAAAAGTACAGCAAACCATAACAAAATGTGTGGCTGTGGTTTGGATAAGTGATCAGAGGAGTGTTGGAAATGACAGGAATGTTTTAGCTGTTACTGGTCCATGCTTGCACAGCATCAAGGCCTTTTCCAATGGTCATGATCCCTGCAAGCAAGGAGCCTGGGGGTGCAGGGAAAGGTGGGAGGGGGCACAGCCAGGACAGGTGACCCCAGTGACCACAGGGATGGTCTGTACCACACCCCATCATACCCAACACATGGAGGTGGTGGAAGAAGAGGGTGATGTTTGGAACTACAGTCCTAGGATTCCCAAGCAACCATTGCATATGGCAACACACAGCTTCACTGAAAATGGTTAAATATTTGCCTTTCCACAGAAAGCAGAGAAAGAATTCCTTATTCTACTTTGTTTGTACATTCAGCTTTGCTTTACCTAATGAACTGCCTTTATCTAACCCCTGGAGTGTTCTCACACATATGACATGGTTCAGACAGCTCTATAGTCATTGCACAGCTTCTAGGTCAGGTATCCAATCAGGGAAATCAGAGGTGGATAATGCCAGTGAACTGCCACCACATAATTCACTTCTGTTCTCACTGCCAGTGTAGAGCATTTTTTTGATGTAGATGACAGTATCCCTTCCCATCTCATTTATACTCTTTCAACTGCTCCCATTCCCCTCAGGAATCTCTTGTGCAATAGTCTAATCTCACTGAGCTAAACTGAAATGTAGACTATTCTCCCCTCCTAGGGAATAAGAACAAGGTACAATTTTCCTTTCATTTGGTGCTATACTCAGACCTCAAGTTATAACACAAAATTCAGCAGGGTACCGATGAAAGTACTGAAAGAGCCTGGTGAGCACTGGAGAGAGGTTTGGCTCTAGTCTTGCTTCTCAAGAAGGGCAGCTGAAAGAGCACAGAAGTTAAATATCACTGGCATGTAAATAACAATATCCCTAAACAAGTAGAAAAGACACTTGTGACTGTTTCTGAACTAGCGCTTCCTGAATTTTTCCTGAAGTACTTGCAACCTGCTCAGTGTTTTGCTCCAACAAAACCAAGAATTATGAAAAAACTGCACCACAGAAAAAAAAAAATTATTTCTTGGCACTACTGAAAAATCGAAGTTATTAGAAACACAAATTAAATTAGCTGTAGCATATGAATACTACACTCAATCATTTTAGTTCCTTGTATAACAAAATTGTTAGTCTTAACATTTTAAGTTGCCTTCATAAGCTTTAGGTCCAAAAATTCCATCCACTTCCACAGGCTCTTAATCTGACCCAAGTCTGTAAGATGCTATTAGCTATGCAGCTTCTACTTGGCCGTTTTCTTTATTCTAACCACAAGAATAAAATCATGAAAAGTTTTCAGAGACCTTTTACAGAGGCAATTAAGCATTTCTTAGGACATTTTGGCAAGCTGGCAAATCATCTCCACCAGCCTCTATTCACAGGTGAGCCCTTGCCTCTGAATAACTGGCAAATGCTCTTCACTTCCAAGCCAGCACATCCAGACTGACACCCTGTGTTCCCTTGCTCGGAGAACAGCTGGGTTCATGACAGGGAGGTCAGTGCATGGGGAAAATACTAATAAATAATACAAGCTTATTAAATCTCACTGCTTGGATATTATTCTTTAAATTGAAGCTCAAAACTGGATCTAAGAGGGAATATCCCAGTCTTGGATAGTTGATAATGTTATAGTGGTTTTGTTTAAGCTTTGATTCATAAGAGAAATTTCACTTCCTTCTCTCCCTCCCTATTAAGAAAACAGACCTTACATAGATCCAACTGTTTACCCAATAATTTACCACCTTTCCCAATATTTTCAATAGCATCTTTTAGCTGATCAGAGCCAAGGCTAATATCCACACATAGAATCCATTCTCCATTCTCCAGTACAGCAAAAGGCCAAAATGACATTTCACAAACAGCAAGTTTTTTTAAAGTAGACATCCATCAAAAATGCATTTTGCCTCAGTACCTTGGCCTTGAAAACACCCCATTTTCCAATTTCCTACATGCTGCTTAATGCTATGCAGTGTCAGTCACACCACATTGTGTCATTTGATATAGCAGGTCAGCAGGAGCCACCATGTTCAGAGGTGTCTGGTATTTTGCCAAATCATTTGGCACATCTCACATTCTCATCAGTTTGCATTACTTGTAGATCATTTCAAAAGAGGGACATAATTATTGGCAATCATTCAGAAAATGGCAGACAGTCTGAGTGCTTTGCTGGACTTTTCCTCCACCTAAAAACTGCAAGATGGACAGATTTCCCAGAAACAATGTAACTGCATGTCAGATTAATACCCATGCCATTCTTACATTTACTATTTTGGGGAAATGTTTTACAGTTCTTCCTTACAGTGAATTGTACTTCATTTTACAGCTCCCCTGAAGGCAGCTCAGAATCAGCATTATTAGGAATACCAGATTCTGACCCTGAGGCAGAGACTAAATAATACTGGATTCAAGTATTAATTCACTACCATATACTTTCTAAACTAAGCATTATGCCTTTCATTCTTTAAAACATTTCATTTTTACAGTAATACTACACCACCTAGAATAATTAAAGCATTCTTTACATCAAACTCTAGGTGATAAACCCCTTTATTATAACACACATCTGTTTTTGTGTCACTTAACACGTTGCATGTAGTGAGTGTTAAGTTCT
Source organism: Aegithalos caudatus (assembly GCA_013389925.1). Lineage (NCBI taxonomy): Eukaryota > Metazoa > Chordata > Aves > Passeriformes > Aegithalidae > Aegithalos > Aegithalos caudatus. Next base: position 334,382 of record WEIU01014498.1, read on the forward strand.
GCTGACACACACAGAAGCATTCTTGAAAAGGCCACAGGTAGTGAGAGGAAAACAAATCCCAGACTACATGTATCATAACAGTGAGATATTTTTCTACAGAAGGCTGCAAAACAGAGAGCTTCTCTCTCTGAAGAACCTTGCCACCGGAAACTACAGCGAACTCCAACCACAACTGACTGCAGGTCAGCAACAAGAAGGCATAGGGAATAGAACTGGAAAAGCATTCATTTAAAGTACAACAATACAAGCTCTTCACCTGGTTGCAAAACAGGCTCCCACACGTAGAGAAAAGATTGCAAAGCAGCACATAGACCAGAGGCTAAAGGTCTGTAGTGAGTTTGTTCTGATGAAAACATGGGCCAAGAACATCAACCAGCAAGTGAAGTCTGATGGATCTGACAGAGGATGTGTTTGGGGAACGTGCCAGGAGCCTGCAGCCTCACCCAAGGGCAGCCAGTGGCATCCTAGACTGAAATGTCAACACACTAGAGCCCATTTTTGAAATACAGACCCCCAAGCAGAGAGGACTTGACATTTTCATAGGTTCTTTGGCATACCTGCTTTCTCAAGTATAGTTTTCTAATTTAAAAGCCTTGATTTTAGTAAACAGTAATTTAAAAGTGGGCTTAAAATTTGATTTATATAGCCAGCAAACCAAATTTACAGACTATACTTCAAATCAAAGCCAAATCCAAAGGCATCCTGAATTGAATTATAATAATATTTGCATCCTACAAGCACATAAAAATAAATATTTGTGGTGTTTGATCAGGACAACAAAAGCTGGCCATTGAGTGCATGTTTATAGAGATAACAAGGAAGATGGAGAGTAAACCTCACTCCACCCTGAAGAAGGTGTGGCAAATATCTCCTCACAGGCAGAAAATGAGAGCAGTTCAAGACTGAACAAGCAGCTTTCATTGTGATCTGCCAAATAGTGACAATTGTTTCAAGTGAGAATATTTTAGCTTGTGAGGGGGATAAAATTATGTTTAAGTGTTGCAAGGCAGCTGAAGGTTACTCAAAACTAGATCTCATTTCCACCTAGTTTTACTGAACCCAAGGATTCAAACATAAGGAGTTTGAAAGCAAACCTGAAACCTGTGACCTCGTGGACTGCTAAGAAGGTGTTTTGCTGTCAGATAGAGCTGTCACTTGTTTGGGATGAAGGAGTAGTCCTTAAAGTGGAAGGAAAAAGGGAGGAGGAGAACTGAGAGTTATGAGAGAAAAGGAACTGTTGTGTCAAGCAGAGGTGACACTGCTTAATACAAACCTTATAAGAAACTGGTTTAATTTTTTATAGTTAAATTAAATCCATGTTCAAAAGAATTTAATTTTGCACATTCTCAGTACAAAAGACTTGTTAAGATGTTGTGAAAGTGTGCAGAAAATGATTCTTTATATTCCATTCTATATTGAAAAACAGCACTTGTCCAAAAATGGGCTTAGACTCATATTACTTGTAATTGCATTTTCCTTTCAATCACCTTTTCCCCAGTGAAGTTCCCTCTAAAAGAATTATCTCTTTCTCCACTGTTTGTAAAAGCAGCTGTGCAGCAAATCTAAATAAAGGTAGACACAGGAAAACACCATCAACGTTTCTTTACTAACTTCTCCTGTTCTATAGGCACTTCAGTTAGGCTACTATCATATTAGTAATTTGAAGCCTATCTCAAAAAAAAAAACGAAAAAAAACCCAAAAACAGTACAGTAAGTTTTCTGATCACAGAAGTAACACAAACCAGAAGGTTCATCCCAGAATAGGTGTGCTTTCAAATTTTCCTTCCAGAAATTAATTCATTAAAAATAAATAAATACATAAATAAAACAAACCCACAAGTTACTGTTTTCAGTCAAGTAAAATACTTGATTTTCTCACAAAAAAAAAAAATTTTCTCCTTTCCCAGCATTTAAAGAACAGCAGCAAATTCTTTGGACATAAGTAGTCAGCATGAGATACAACCACATACAGTGCTTGTGTCCAGATGTTCATTTGTTCACAAGCTTGAGCCTTAAAAGTTCCAAAGAGCAGCAATGTGAAAAGCAGAAGTACACAGTGAGAAAGATAAATCCTTTCAGAGCCCATCTAGTACCTACAAACTCCATTAGATAGGTAAGGAAACATCAGCATATGTCCTTCTATTCCCCCAAAATTACTGCAATTTCTCGTTTCATCTAAAAGAAGTTACATACTTCTCTTCATCAAAAAGGGATTTCAGTACAGACATGAGTTAAAAAACAAAACAGGGCAGGACAAAGGTTACAGCCTTCTAAAAACAGGCAGGCATTTATTTCATTTCCAATTGGGGTCTTCTTTCAACACTATGGTTCAGCTTTAAGAGCCTTAGTATCTGACTTTGACTTATATCTTTCATGGTTTATCAGTGCTCCTACAAACTAATTCATCTGTTTCCTTGTTTCCTACCCAGTTGGGAAAAGTTTCTGAAGACAGAGCTCCAGTCAGTCATTAGCACTGTCAGAGCACATCAGAACCCAGCCAAGGAACAACAAGGAACTTTGGAAGGGACCTTGGCCTAAGGAGTTTAAACTTTCGAACTAACCCCGAAAGCTGCTGTGCACAGCTTAAACCAGGGTTAACTGCACTGCAAGCACAAGTGTCAGGCTTCACAAGTGTAAGGTTTTAACAGATAATTATGGAAAGAAAAAAAAAAAAAAGGAATCAAGCTGAAAATAAGATCTCTTAATTATACAGCTGGGTATTATATAAGTACTGTACAGGCTGATGGCACCTGAAGGTACTAATTATCATTACTATTTCAAGAAATATCTTCTGTGCAGATGTAAGCCATCACTTGTTCACACATTTTGCCAGTTACAGGTATCTCAGTGGAATCTGTTTTCTTAATTTATTTTTAAATAAAAATAAAAGTTTATTTTAGTGATCATTTTTGTTCCATCCTAGTACTTATTTCACTAGGAACACCTTTTGTGCTTGAAATTGAAAAGATATTTTAGCACCTTTCAGAACTAAGCAAGAACATACAATCCATAGGCAATCCTATGAGACAGGGTCCAACAAACACAGGCAGCATCCCTGCAGGCCATTGAAAGAGGCTCAATAAGAATCTCTAGGGAATACTGACAAACAAAGCTCTCCTCAAATAATGGACACACGGAGGACTTGGCAGCACTATGGCAAAAGAAGTCCAGACAAAAAGGTTGTTTCCAAGGTGCTGTGTGAACAGATCCCACGTTCTGTCAAATGAGCTGCTTGCACAGGACTGATAACTCCCTTCTGAAGGGGATGCTATGCTGGGGAGTTAATAAGACAACACTGCCATGCCCCCTGCATGGGGAGAGGCAGATGGACTCAGCATGTTTTCATGCTTGGTCAGGTGTTATTAATCTATGACCAGGAGAGCAGGTGGCTGTCATAAATTGCAAGAATTTTTTAAAAATCATTCGGCTCTCCAAAGCCTGAATATGCTTTTAAAAAGAGAGAGAAAGAGAGAGAGAGAGAGAGAGAGAGGAAAGTGAAGGGAGAAA
>WEIU01014498.1:337935-351131 GCA_013389925.1 Aegithalos caudatus
AAAAAGGGGGGGGAGGGGAGGGGAAAAGATTGCAACCAAGTGGTGTGCTGTTTCAGTAATTGCTAAGTTTAGATAATGGTGCATAGTGAACGTAGCATGGCAATTTTCCCCTCTAAAACTTAGCCTAGAATAGTGCTTGTTCAGCACAAACAAATATTCCAAAACATTCAGTTTTTTTAAAAACCTTAAACCACTTATCCTCTTGATAGTAGGTTCCTCTGAAGGATTACTGTGGTAAACTGTAACCCAAACCCCAATTGCAATGTTCCCTGAAAGAACACATAGAAAATCTCACATAGAGACAACACACAGAGGTCAGGTTGTTGTCTCATAAGGATGCCTGATACATAGTAAGCAGGACAATTTTTACTGGGATAGTACATGAGAACGTATCCAGTGGGAATTTTATGTACTCGTGTATTTAAAAGTCACCAGCTTCTACCTTAATAATAAAATTAAAATTGTAAATTATTTTTCCCCTTCTCATAAGTTAATGCATCTGGTTACACTTTTACTTTGCTGAGACTCAACATCAAAAATAATTTTGAATGAGCACAGAAATTCAGTTTCAACGTTTAATGGGCAAAACTGTCTCAGAAACCCTCTTGTCTATACTGACTACAGTATCCCCATTCAATATAAACTTTTACGTTTTGACCATTTACATTTCAAAAAATCCCTTGTACATTATGTACAGAGTACCTAATGAAAAATTAGAAAAGGCATTTTCATTCAAGCACAGTGGGGAACAGATATTTTCCTAAAAATCTTCTAATTCTGATATTCTTCTATTTAACTTGGATACCATGAACTAAACACAACATTGCAATACTGACATTTGAAGTCATTCTGTAATTATTTTTCTGTACTCCACACTATTAATATTTGCTTGCAGTACTGTTTCTCACTTCCACTGTGTTTGGGGGATTAGATGGCTCAATTAAGAGAACAAACAAAAAAAGGAGCTAAATTTATCTTGTGTTTCAATCTAGGCAATGTCACTGGACGTAATGACTCCATTTCCCATCAGTAGGAAGATAATTCAAAGTTATCTAGTGCAATACATGTATATTTAAGAAAACTATCCTTTCATTGTAGAACCTTTGGACTAACACAAGCTTTCTCCTAGCAAGGAAGTGGCTGTTTTTTATCTCAAACAAGTTCTTCACCCTTGTCACCAAGCTGACTGCTTGGCAACTGAGAAGGCAGGGCAGGGAAGAGAACTGACTAAGCCTATACCATAATTGAAAAATAACTCCTGGATATGTATCTTCAGTGTCAGTGCCACCAAGACAGATTGTGTTAGAAAATGAACTCCAGACTTGCTGGCTAAGTACTGGCTAAAAATCCTTTTGAGAACAGCAGCAAATATATGTTGTCTGCTAATAAACACAAATCAGCAGTGATGTTTGAAAGTAAAGGAGATGCACTATTTCATTTACAATTCAGTTACAATCTGATTATTATTTCCTTCCTAAAACCAAAGGCACTTTACTTTTGAAGAAGGAAGGGTTTAAAAAAAAACAAACAGAAGACCAACCTTGCTGTGTTTAATTGCAACGATTGTTTCTGTCAGCAAGGTCATTTATTAACTACAGCACTGTGATAATTGCCTCTTTTTATTGCAGGGGTTGCCCAAGACTTGATATTCTATTACAGCATTGTTGAATAGTAGAAATTGGACATAGGTTCAAGCAAACAATGTGGTCATTTAACCACCACAAATATAAATTGCTGTTTCTTCTCTGCTTGCAATAAGTGATTATCTCAGTAGGCATTTTCATATGGAGACTAGTGACTTTAATTTTACATATAATCATTAAAATCTAATTGGTGTGATCTTTCCTTAGAGCAGACAAGGTATCTAATATAGTAGTAATTGCTGCTTAAAACTTACATTATCCCAGGCTATTTTAAATGCAAAGGAGTACTGTTATGACAGTCACAATCTTAAAAGATAGAAAGTTATGAAATATGACCATTGGAGAGGAGCAGAATTCCCTGAAATATATACTGGATAGGCAGTGCTGAGGAACTGGAGATGGTTTTTTCTGCAATGCACAGGTCTGCAAAGCTTCATAAAATTAACCTCAACATTGAGGCAGTTCTGTCACAATGATGTAGTGTTGCCTGCCAGCAAATAACCCTGACAGACCCCATCCAACACCATCCATGACACAGTCAATCTGCAAATAAATGCAAACTGACCACATTCCTTCCCAGAAAAGCCAGTTTGGAATACTGCTTGCCAAAGTATTTGAGAAGTTATGCTGATGTACTGAGGCAGATGTTTCAAAAAATATGAGTTTCTTCAATTGTTTAGCAAAAGACATTAGGTTACACTTTCAAAAAAAAAAAAAAAAAAAGCCTTTGGAATTGCAGAATTTAACATGCAAAAGCCTACTTAAATATTTAAAAGGATTCAAATTTTACATTACTATCTAGACTAAGTGGTGAAGAGTTTATATAAATTCTTTACATAAATGTCATTAACAGATGTGAGCCATAAGACAACCACCAACATCAGAACACCAAATAGTTCTTTGGGAATATGTATAAACTGCAGAATAAGGCCCTTTTACTAAAAGGCACTAATTCTCAGATAGACCACTTATGCTGGGAATAGCTTAAGTGAGACTCCAGGTGGATGCAAGGATCCAAAACTGCAGGAAGAGATGAGTTTCCCATTGCCAAGTATTTAATAACAAAGAAAAATGAACAGTCTTTGTATAAAAACAGAGGTTGGGAATTTATTTTTCTCTAGTTTTCATCTCTCATTGCTGCTGTAGGCCTAGATTAGTATTTGCAACAATCACAATCCATATGCAAAAATATCACACTATTTCTCTCTGCAAATTACTTTGGCTGCCCCATTCTTTGAACAGTGTCATTTTTAGCATGCTTTTAACACATACTTTTCCTCTAAAAGCTGTTAAAAGGCCTCAGCTCTGTTAATGCAGGCATCCCTTTATCTGACACCAATGATTTTTACCAGGTCACTGGTTTAATGCCTTTAAGCCCTTTATAAATTAATCATCAGTGCAGCCAAATGATTTTGTCAACTTCCTAACAGTATCTGGAGTTCTGAATAATTGGCTTCCAGTGGAAGATCTGCAATGAACACCGCTTGGCAATTTTTAAAATCTCCTTCTGTCCATGGGAGCTAAGGATCACAAGGAGCACACTGCTATCATTACAGTGCCACATCCCACCCTAATGGATGGCAAGGCTTCACAAAGGTGGGGGGATGGAATTACATCAGGGCAATCAAGGAATTCTTATTTCTTAGGAGTTAGACACCCATCCCTATCTGCCCCCTGGACCAAATCCAGGAAATATTTCAGCTGGAGATAGACCTTACTGATCTCAACTGGCCACGTGCATTTTTAACATTAGGTATTGTTTCAATGCTTGGATCAAGCTACAGCACTAGTCCTGGATGAAAATGTAAAAGCATGGTACAAAAATATTTTACACATGTAAATGTACTTATAACTCAACATTATACATCTTCGTCTATTTAATACTCCTTCAAAAAAAAGAGGTGGTTTAATGTAACAGAATTTCAGTCTCCCTTCCAGAAATTGAATTCCTTCCTAAAAAAATTAGAACTCTTAATCCTGTACAAAAGCAGTCCATGTGGGCCTAAAATCACTGACAAAACAGTGCTTAGATGAAGAAAAATTATATTATTGATGGTTCTTATGGCCTGTGAAGAACTTCTAGACAGAAGAACAATTCCAATTACTAAACCATTCAGCACTCTAATAAGATCTGCTTTCCTCCTTAGATGATAGGATTTTGGGAGCCAGCCTTAAACAGTGCCTGCAAGACAAGACGTATCTGTGTGGGAGACGTACAGAACGTACTGATCCGAAAGCACATCTGTTTGGGTCAGGAATCACCACCAGAGAGAGTGGCAGATTTCCAGTCCCTGGCACTGCTGCCTCTCCCCAAGGAGGACAGGGCACGGGCAGGGCAGCTGAGTGACCTTGATACACTGAGCAGGTCACAAGTCAGCATCACAACACCAGGCTCCAGGGAAGCTGTGACGTTATCAAAGCAAGACAACAGCAGAAATATTGCCAGAGGCACTGCTACTACAATAAGAATTTGTGAGAAAGGGAAATGAAAGGAACAGAAGCTGTTGAGAAAGAGGATCACGACAGGGGATGAGTAAGCAGCAGGCCAAAGAGAAAGAACTATGTGATTTATATACAAATCTACTTCATAAAAACCTGTTGTGTATTTTCATAACATTCTTGAATGTCAGGCACGTCTTGAGTGTCAGGCATGATGCAGTTAGGGTACCAAGGAGCTGTGCATGGATAATAATGTGTTATTTTGTGTGTTACAGTTGTGCTGAAAAAATAATGAATTACTGTTTCCTTACAGCAACGAGAAGTCACTGGAGGTAGAACTGTCTGTTAAACAGACCTTGACCAGAGAGACACTGTATTTATTTCTCAAGATGAAATGTAATGTCTGAAGTTATATGCAAGTGTCTAAAGCAATTTTTATGATTCATATTCCTTTTCCTGCTCCCCTCACTCATTGCTAGTTTTCTATGAGTTTGAAAAGGTGGTAGAGTTACAGCATCAACTCTCATTTAAAACACCTGAGCATGTTTAAAATTGCCATTGCCCATTCCTGTACCAGCACAATTCCAAATTAAACAGGAAAATAAAGACATTCACAGATAGCATCAGCAAGTAAATAGTTTTCTATTCTGGACACTTCTGCTGAAACCTCAAAAAAGCACAGGGGAAAGGAAAGAGGCAGGGTCAAGTCTCATAGCTTTGACTTGCCTTAGAGTAGTTGTCCTCATTGTTTGTTGGAAGCATGAACCCCACAGTACTTACCTCCAGGCCAAACAGAAAGTGTTTGGTTCACAGCACTGTAACTTCAGCATTGGAACTGCTTGCTGGCAATTTCTAGCAATTTGTAGCTGCAGTTGCCAGCAAGTGCTAACAATCACCAGGAGCCAGATTCCAGCTAATCCTGTCAGCACTTCAGTTTTTGGCAAACATTTCACAGATAATGTTTTGACGCCTCTGTGATCACTTGCAGTCCAGTCAGATTAGAAATCACAGGTTGAAGTACACTGCACTATTGTGCTCTTTACCACAATTACCTTCTGTTACTCTTTGAAATGAAGGAAACCAACACTGCCTTCTTAACAGATGTTTCAAAACTAGCATACAGTCTGTATAGCCTTGTAGGCGAATTGCACCCACCTCCATGATAACTTCCACAAAACACTCACAACACAGGGGTTGAACTAGACGTCCTTTGAGCTCCCTTCCAACTCAAATTGTATTATGATAGGCAGAAAAAATGACTTCTTCATTGGAATATGGGAAAATTTTAGTACACCACCTTAAGATCCAGAAAACTTCTACATCCAGAAATGCAACAGCACAAGTGGCACCTTTGCATTATCAGGGAAGATTGCAGTTGTATGCTTGTACTGAGTTCAAACCTAAAGTTCAAAATGCCATGAACCTCAGTAGCCACACAGTGAGGCATCTGCAGGTATGCACCATAGAAATTCAAATCAAATTAAAATGGAGATGTATCCTAAAAAGGGCTCATCCTAAATCTAGCATCTTCCTTCCCCCCTCCTTACCTCCAGTCTGGGTCTCTCAGCTTCTTGCAGCCTTCCCTGTCAGATCCACATTACCTATTGAAGTCTTTCACATATTTCTTGCCTGACTTCACCTTAGAGAAAAGGCATTAATATATTGAACTCTGGCCCCATAAATGTTCCCACTGGAACACATTTTGTACAGGAATATGCCCCACTGTGACAGCAGCTGGAAATTTCAGACCAGAAAATGAAACAGATTTTCAAGAAAGTAAAATAATGTGTAATTAACCTTTATAACAGCTTATCAAGGTATGTGGCAGGCTTCCAACACTCACCATGTCTCAAATCAAAAACTGAAGATTAAAGATCAGCAATCATTTTAGCTAGTGGGCATAATACTGGACCTATCTGTGAAATATTCACACATATTATATAAGGTCAGGCAGTAAGATTCCTCTTAAATGTACAGACAAGAATATCAGCCTGCAATAACAAAGAGAGCTTTGATTATGGCAGCATAGCTCGATAGATTTCCACAAGACAAGACTACCACGTCTGTTTTGGGTGCTCAGAACTCTATGATCATTTTCAACAAAAACACAGAGTTTTGTTGCTTCATCAATATTCTTAGGACAAGTTTTGTGTTCACAACTGCCTTAGGAAAAGGCAACAAAAATCTAAGTCTAGAGTCTAGATAGATAACTAACATGACACTCACAGGATATGAAGTATAAAAGGCATCTTGTTCACAAACCAGCAACCACAATCAAAACAGAAGGACAATGGGGCAGAGATGGAATTAATACAAAGTAATAAAATTCATTGACTCTTTAGTGATCCCAGCAGTATCATTCAGGTAGAAAATAATTACCTCTTATTTTACCTAGTTATACTTGATAGTAGTCCTAACATTTTAGGTCATGCAGTTACATCCAAACAAAGTGTCTTAGAGTTTTACCTGGTACAAATAGTAATTTCATATAACCTTATTCAACAGGCTATATGTTCTGATATTAAAAAAAATAGAGAAGGTTGCAAATAAAGCTTAGACTAGAAACATTACAGGTATACATGACCAGGGAATAAAACAGCTAGCTATATTAACATATTGACAGAAGAGCAGAAAAAACTACTGTTGTTACTTGAAACTAATAATAAAAGTCATCTTGCCTTTGGCAACACTCTGAAAGGTTCATTTGTGTTGTAATAGTATGTAAAAAACTGAACCTTATTAAAGCATTGAAGGGTTAAACTTAAATTATCTACATAATCTGAAATGGTGCCTGAAGAGTGTATTACTCTCCAGAGTACTTTTGTTTTCTGACAGCTGCTTAGGCAGCCAAGCTGTGCACTGAATACAGTGATGATGAAGCATTCATGAGCTCAAACTGAAGCACCACTTCACTATATCCTTGTGGATCACTTCCACTGCGTGCTTTTGGGATGACTTTGTTTTTAGAAAGTTTGTAGACAAAAAAATTTAAAAGTTGGAAGGTTTTTAGTTTAAAAGAACAGCCAGCCCAGTGAGGTACTTGGATGGTTTGTGCCTCGCCCCAGGACTCCCATGGCTGGGCCTCAGGCCAGCGCTGCTGTCACCTGCAGAGTGTCAGTTCTGCACTTAGAAACAAACTTCAAGCACAACGCAGAGGAGGGCTCCAGAGCAGAGCCAGGACTGACCTCCTCCACCAGCACCGTCAGAGGAGTTCAGCGCTGCCCTCCTCGGCCCCGGCTGTCACAGCGGTGACAAGGAGCACCCCCCTCAGGAGTCGTGTCCCCAGCACAGCTCCCAGCACTCGTCCCCCCGGAGCCGTGCTGCCAGGCCATCGCCCTCACAGATGTCACAGGCACCACGGAACACACAGGAACACGGGGATGGTTCCCACAGCAACGGCAGCCTCCACGGCCCCACAGGGGAGGGCAGAGCACGGCCCCTCTCTGGGGCACTGGATCTCAGATGAGACAAGAGTCAAAGGGCTGCCAAGCAGGACTCTCATGTTCCTTATCCTCTCCCTTCCACCTTGTCCCAGCCAGGCCACCCTTGGAGTGCTGGGTTTGGCTCTCTGGGCTCTCCTGTGATGCTCTCACCACCCTGTCCCTGTGTGCCCAGAACTGGGCTCTTGTGGGGCAAGGGAAACACGGCACCACCACAGCCCAGGGCCTGGCCCAGCAGGATTCCCAGGAGGAACACACGACTACAACAACAGCCCAACAAAATCACAAAACCAGAAACACAGATAAAGAGAGAAGGTTGTGAAAAGCAAGGCTTTAATAGCCAGAACACTCAGTAAGTGTTGCCCACAGCACAGTGCAAGTGATGATACAGAGAAAACAAGTGGCTTTCTTTCCTTTAGGGACAGGCCCAGAAGATGCAGACAGACCAAGCTCTAACAGCCACCTTGCTTTAAAAATAATTGTTCCAAGAGGCAACTGACAATCAAATAGATGCATGAATCAGAAGCTTTTACACAAACATCTGTTTAACCAAGGATTTACCGCAATATGCATTTTTCCCACTCAGCCAGTGAGTTATCAAGTTCTGAGAAGTCAAAATAAGTACTGGAAAACTCATCAGCCATCTCCAGAATCTCTCTGCCAGTACTTTTTTTGCATTGGAATGGTGTCAAGGAGCATCCCTTGCTGGTACAGAGTTATATCAGAGCAGCACAGACATGGAGCTGGCACTCAGTGCCTGACTCCACAACACTTCTATGCTAAGAGGTGTGACAGAGGAAAGAGCAAGGCAAAAGGGCTAATTCATTTGGACAAATAAATAATTCTGAGAAGATCATAATGCTTTTTCAAAGTTTGTTTATGTTGATGAAAATTTGCTGAACTGTTCACTCTTCAAGCCAGACAGCTGCTGACTCAGCTCTTAATGCAAATTTTAAGTTATGTGTCTTCAGGGTATTTTGCCAAACTAGAAACTAGTAAAGTCATTGCACAAATAGCTTGTGAGATTAAGCTGTCACAGGTTATAAAGAGGGTCAATCATCAAAGTATTTAAATACAGATTTACTTTGTCATACTTTAAGTTAGTTTCATACGCAGGAGGACCATTTCCTTATTTCCTCCTTTATTTCTGTGTTACCTGAAATAAACCAGAAACTTGGTACCTGGTACAAAACAAACTGAAGCCTGAAATAAAATTGGAGTATTGCATTCTCCAGTAACACATCTCATGGGATTCCTGTAAGCTTCATTAGGCATAGTTTTGAAGAGAAGATGGATTAATAGAAACTTGCAAAAATCTTCTGTAAGATCAATAGGCAAGGAAAAACACAGTTATCTATTTTTTCAAGTTAATAAAAAAAATATTTCAGTTAAATTGTCATTCTGAATTTGTTTCTTTTTATTTTTAAGAATAAGAGTTCTGTACTCATATGGCACTAAGGTTTGACCTCTGTCTCATACAATAGTACACAATCCCAGCAATACCAAGGAAAAAAATATCTTTACACAGACCAATTTTTCTTTATACTTCATAATTTAACTTATAAATAGTTCCATACACAATGTGTCCATCCAGTTGAACAACCAACATACAGGCAGGAAAGTAACCAGCTGAGATCAAATCTCTGGCTGGAGAATTAGACAGGAAATGTAAAAGGAACACTGCCTTTTGAATTTACTGATCCATGTTTTTCTACACAGCCCATAAAATATGCTTGCTGGTAGACCTTTTAAACTGGTGGAACAAGATCAATCTTTCATGTAAAACAGAACTGCATCTATTGTGTATTTTAAATAGTCATTGACTTCGAGTTCATTTGAAGAAATCAACTAAATTTCATTAAAGATGATAGTATCTTTAACCAAGAGGCCCCAGAAATGATGGGCTGACATGGGCAGTAAGTGTGCACACCAGAGATAACAACCACCCTTGTAGGAGGCAAATTGATTTTCTGCTTCTGTGAAGCTTAACAAATGCTACCACATGCTTTGTTCCCAAATCACTCTCAAACCAACTGCCATGTTTGTCAGATTTACTCATTCCCTTAAAAAAAAAAAAAAAAAAAAAAAAAAACTTTAATTTTTTTTAAAAGTTAGCTATTTATCTTTTGAACCTAGTATCACCATATTAGACCTCTAAAGGCACAGAAGTTGGTAACTGTGCTAGGAAGTTTCCCTTCACCCCCATCATAACAGAAGGAGTTTTTAAAGATATTGTCAAGCATAATGAGATGATTAGAAATGATTGACTGGCATTGTGCTTTCACATAATTTACTTGCTCCTGGTTTATTATTTACACACTGTTACACATACAGTGATGGTAGACAGATCCAGTACAGGATTGACAAAAGATAATTTCTTTCCTATTTGCTGAGCTAGCTTTTTGGTAAGAACTATCCCACTAATATATAGCTAAAGCACACTGGCATAAGTTTCTGCTTGTGTTTTTATGTGCTGTGTGGGTACTTGCTATATTTAAAGCAGATTACTGTCCACAGGAAAAATAATTCATTTGGATCCAGTAGAAATGCACTGAGGTGTACAGCACACTTGTCAGAGAGATTAATGTAGACCTCAGTAATAAGATTCACCTCAGCAGTAGGGTTAAGCTCTATCTCAGCCTCCCTGTACACACACCAAGAGAGCCACAGCAGCAGAACACACCCTCAACACTTCCCCACACTGAGGCCAGCAAATGCCAAAAGCCACACACAGCTTAAACAAAAGTAGTTAGTCCCTTGTGTGACCCTAGCAGCTGTCTCTGCCAGGGTTTAGGCAACATTTCTCACTTGACAGCAAGACTGTTTGTCCAGGTAAAACCCAGGAGCCAGTGTCCAACATACTTTCCTACCATTGGGATGAACCTCAAATGAATGGGAGTGGGGTTCAGGCAGACACCAGCTAGGAGCTGGGGAGGCCCAACCAACAGGCTTCCAGAGCTGTGCCAATCTGTCATAGCTCCAGGGATTTCACCCCAAAATGTTAAATGTGCACATATATGAATCACCACTCAAAATAGCAAAAGACAAAAATCATTCTTGGTCCTACCTGCAGATCCATATTCTGGTTTATCCAATGTATCATTCTTAAACAACAGATGAGAAGTAGAGCTAGGACACACCTAAACTGACTCCTTCTAGGCAGCCACCTAGAAGAGTTTCTCAATTAAGCAGACACAATTTAAACCTACTTGACAACAAAAAAACCCCAACAATTAACAGGAATCAGCTACACAGCTGCTACAGTCACAAAGGTGTTAACCCCTCCTCCAGCACAGCTGATTCTGAAAGCAACAAATTACCACCATCTTTCTGTCCCATCAAAACCTGCAGCTCTCAAATACTTACAATATTTGAAACAGTTTTTATTTCCTAGGTATGAATTTAGTTTCCTATAGCATAATTGCATCACTTGGGGTAACTCCAAAATGTCCCAAGCTGTCTAATTAGGCAGTCCCAAAAGCTGCTAAGCCAGTCTTGGATAAAAAGCCAGTTTCTAGCCAGATGTGCTATAAGTGAATGAGCTAAATGGGGTTACAGAGAATAAAACATAAACACATTTTGTAGGTGTTTCATGCCTCTTAACGATGCTTGATTCCTGTGAGCACCCAGGAACACCAAACTGCTGTGCTTTAACAGTAATTGGAGCTGAGCACAGAGGATGAAATTTCTTTAGTTCATTACTGCCTGTGACAAGAACAGGTTCTTCTAAAGTTAAAAAATAGGGAAGCTGCAAATTTCCCCTAATAGAAGCTAATAAAATGAAATAGTCTTTAAAAAGCAACAACAGATCTCCTGTTGATTGGAGAATTTTAAGCTGCACTAGTCAAAACACCAAAGTTGGTACATAGCAATTTTCTTCTTTCAGGAAATTGATCTAGAAGAGGAAGAGAACCTTTTTAGTTACAGTGAATTAATATGTATTCCACTTGTGTTAAAGCAATGCAATTGTACTGAAGCAGTAGCAAGTGTTTCACTTTGCAAGACTCAAAAGGCAGGGTAAAAGACAGAGATGTTAAGATCATGTGTTGGTTATGTGTGTTGTCATGTGCTGTCACCTGCAGAGCATAAACTGCTGCAGGCCAGGCTGTCCTCAGTTACACCTCTGCAAATCCTGCTGAAAGCTAATAGGTTTGGACAAGTTTATTCAGAGTCGCCTCTTAAGAAAGAAATAAATGGGGGCAAAAAATATTTTAATGATGGCCTCATTTAGCCTGTGGTGCTCCTGCAAACAGAAGAGGAGTTGGAAAGGAAAGTATCCACCTTGGCTTTCAGATTTGGATCTACAGAGATAACAGGGATCATAGAAAATCTTTTATTTATAAGGAGAAGACAGCTGATAAAATCCATGACAAAAGAAAAAGTCTCCTTGACTCATTGACACCTTTTCAGACCTAGAACAGCCAGGTTTGATTTTGGCTTGAGAGATTTTTTTTCAAGATAACTACCTCTAGACAGCAAAAGTATACTCTTATCCTGTCATCCCCTGTCCACCATAGCACAACACATTCTCTTTCTAGAAACTACATTTACTGAGATAATGAATATTTAAAAACTGACAAATTTTCATGCCACAGAAGTAACTACTACAGGTAACTACATTAAAAGTTGTACAAATTAATTAACTAATCTCAATAGTGATTCTACCAAATCCAAAGTAAAGCAATAAGGATAAGGCATGACTTGCATGGACAAACAGCTCAAAATGAACAATGAAAAGAATGTAATGAAGATTATTATGTCATCTATCATCAAGGAAGCCACGGCATTCCTGAGGGATTACTGTTACTAGGGAGGAACATGACTCTTAGATTAAGGTCAATCAATATAGAGCTAATCAGAAAACCATTGGCTCATATTGATCTTGTGCAGCAGAGCTGAGTTTAAGAACACCCCAGTGCTTGATCTATTGGCACTTGAAGATGAACTGGGTAACATGAACATTTCCATAAGAATAAATTCTTTAAAGTAAACTAGTAGTAAACTGGCCTCTGCCTCACAATATAGTAACTATGCCATTGTCCTTTGAGAAAAACACACTTTCTTCAGATTTTTGATTGATTTTTTTTCTTTCATATTTGGTATAAGAGAGAGCCCTCTGATCTAACCGAGCACTTTTACTGCAACTGGCAAATCAACAAAGACTGTGAACGCCAAAGGAGGTGCTGATGACCAGCTGGAGACAGTAATCTCTGGGATCTCTAAGAAGGATACAAACCACAGTCTCACCCTAACATTTCTGCTTATTGCTCTGAGAGAAAGGGCCTACAGAGCCAGTTTTTCAATCCTGTCCTGGCTTGTGGAGCAGCATTTACTCCACTTTCTGTTTGGAAACATGCCCAGAAACAGTGTATGTGAACTGCCTCAGGAGATGAGCAGGTCTTTGCCAAAGTACCTCTAAAGAAAGCCAGGATCTCTGTTCTGTCTCTTACATGTGGAGCTGACAGTACCTCTTACAGTCAGCACATTCAAAGCCTTCCATGATAAGATGTATTTTTAGCTGTTTATAACTTTGCCAGTGTTGACCATTCTGAGGAATTTCCTGTGCTGCTGGGTGCTTGCCTGAAGCTGAAAGGTTTTGGAAAGCATTAGCTTAAAGAAATGAGCCAATTTCAAGAAAGATGCAAGTGAATAATGATCTACAATTTAAAAAAAA
>WEIU01014498.1:351524-395111 GCA_013389925.1 Aegithalos caudatus
AAAAAAAAAAAAAAAAAGCTGGGACAGTCTGGAAAGACAAGAAGTTAGAAAGACTTAACAGTGACAGGGAGAAGAAAAAAAAAAGATTTAGTAAGAGTGACTGAAGAAAATAAAAATAATACAATTTAGAAGGGAAGGCATGAAAGTAAGTGGGAAATGGCACAGAGACAGGATAGGTACAAACACAGTACCAGGACTGGGCAGGAAAGGTGCTGCCAAGGTCCCTGAGGACACCCCAGGCAGTTGTCTCTGAACAGGTGACATCCCAGACAGATGTGTGCTAACACATGCAAAGTCTTGGATCTCTGTTATTTTTGTGAGGATCTGTGATGCTTCACATCCTTTCTCCTCTGGCACAGCTGGCAGGATTTGGCTCCTGTCTGGTTTGTCTAAAGTCTTTCACTGTGCTCAGTCTCATCTGAAGGAAGCGATCTGTTGAAGAGATCAATAGTTCATCAGCATCTCTTTTACCTATCTCACAGTTATAAAAGACGGAGAATTTTGTAGGTTTTTTAAGGATTATAGAAGCAAGCCAGCCCTTGGCAGGTCTTAGTCCCAGCAAGTGCATTAAATTGCATAATAGCACTCTTCTGTTCTCTTTTTCTCAGCAGGGTTCGGTTTCTCCCTTCTTATGCCAATGTAACCCTTTGTTGGTGAATATGGCCATGGCCTGCTAGACTTGAGCACAGTTGTTAGTTATTAAATAAAACAACGATACATTCTCTGCAGGTTTCAGAAATTTGAAGTGGTTGACCCAGGTATACACTGCCTCAAAAGGGCTGTTTTCCTTTCCTGTTTTCTGCTAGAATGTGTAGGACTGAAAGTTTTCCAAGAGTATACTGAAAACCTTGATCTTCTAATCAGAAATTAGAGGCATGCAATGAAGGAGATAATTTATTACCTCATGAGTTTTTGTGGAGTGATTATTTTGTATAGTATGATGGAGGAACAGAAGGGTAAAACTTACCAATTGCAGTTATAAAGGCAATGCAGAACCACAATATAATTAAGGAGATGTCTCTGATCAAAGAAAGTTGTGCTCTTGCTTTTGAACTCTTTCTGAGGAAAGGCTCAGTCAGCACTTTGTTACTGTAAAACTGAAGCCCTCAACCTTTGAAGTTATTAAAGATGTTAGAGCATATTTTACAGTGAAAAAGCAAAGTTTAGCTAAGTCTCTAAGTACATTATATTTGGAGTAAGCATTTCTTCTAAAATCTTAACTAAGTACTTCACTTGCTGTTCTGAAGCATTTTTGTGATGTTACTTCACACAGCTAAGCAGGATCATTTTAGCTTTTAGTGGTTCAGTCAACATAGTCCAATTTACATAAAGAAGGACATTTTGGAAGGTACCAATTTGCTCCTTTCAGCTGCCTGCAGAATTAGATCATACACGTGATTATTTTATTTCACAGACATCCAGTTCTACCTTACCCTTAAGGAAAGGATGTCTGGGATATTAGGTAGGTAATTTCTGCGACAAAGTCTAAAGATAAGTGCAGTGCAGACACAAGCTGCAATGCTGCCAGCCACTGCTAAAGACAATTATTCTGTTTGTTCTTGTGCCCTAGATAGGAAAGTGGTGCATTAGAGGAGCTGTATCCTCCAGCCTGTGTTGAATGTGACAGTGGAGATCACCATGCTTTAATTACAAGTCCACCTCCATAGTCAGATTGGACTTCCTCAGTTTCCTCACAGATAATGGATACAGAAAGGCAAAAGACATTTCTGTGGCTTCATTATGGATGAAAAACAGACACATATCAGATTAAATTACAGATTTGATGTTTAGATTCTGTGTGAGTAAAACCTTTCCATTTTCACAGGCAAAATGCTCTCAAACTATCGGTAACTTTGCACCACTTTGCCATTCCTCAAGCAGAAAATCCCACAGGTTACTGGTACCTGCATGAGGCTCTGGAAACCTCCACAGCTATCTCTGGGCACTCTGGACTGTTTCCTTTGATGTTAATAAAGACTTGGATGTTTGTGTTTCCCCATATCCTGTAATTTTTTAGCCAGTTCTTAACCCAAGCCATTTTCTGTTCTTCAGAGATTTCAGCCACCAGCCAATGGCTATTCAGCTTCTAAGAAATAAATAATCAACATTTCAGCAGGATCCTTCAAGGTTAATTTAAGATTCTTCATGGAAAAAAAAAGAAGGTCTATGTGAGCCTTTAAATCTATTTTTAATGAACTTGACCAGATAGTTGTTTCTTCTGTCAACAATAAAATATCTTGTACACACAGTCAGTGTAAGACCAGAGTTGATTGAGCTTTACAGCCAAACAGTTGCTGCTTATTTAGTTCCACATTTACTGAATGTAGTCTTCTTTCATTTTCCTTTCCTCAAAGGAAAGAAAAAAGATAAAAGGAAAATGAGCATAAATTAGTTCTCTTCCTTACCTCTGAGCTCCAAAGACAAGTACTCCCTAGCAGCAGTGATTTGTACTCACTTTCCCAGTCACTCTGCTGTGCTTAGACGCAGTTCTTGCTGAGGAATGCTACCAGGCAGCATCAGGACTCTGTACAGAACTCGACCTTTTAACTAGCCTTTCAAGCAGACAAGCTGCCACTTTATGGGCAGCTGGGGTTGCAGTGCTTCCCTAGTGCTGGCTCCTTTTCAGATTATATATTTGAGATAGTGGCAAGAGAGCCTCTGCTTCATTGATCAGCTTTTTCAGTGAACTACTCTACTTCTAGTGACATCTGAGAGTAATGTAATGAGTGTACAGCTTCACACCTTCACCACAGGCCTGACAATGTATTAGTGCATCAACTTTGTGAGCTACGTTGCATTAATTATGCTAAATTACTAAATACACACAACTAAATCCAGATACTGGAAAATGAGGCTTCTGTTGCAAACCAGTTTCTCCTGAGAATAAAGTCGTTTTGGAAAGCTTAAATACATACCTATGTTATTATTATACACTAATAATAGTGTTCTTGATATACAGAATATTTTAATTCTAGAGACTTCAATGTTCCCTGAGTTGTTAATTTGACCAGTAAATTCCACACGCTGCCTGAAAGCAAAGATCTTCTTGTGGCATAGGTCCACAACGAAAGATAATTAGACTGCATCTCAAATTATGGGTTTAAGACAGCATCCAAAAGTCTTAGAATATGTCTGAAAATTACTATGAAAAGGAACCTGCATTTGTCTTGGGCATTTGACAGCTTTTGTTCCTTATTCCACAGTTTTAAACATAAAATTGTTTTTTTCATTGACTCGCTATATAACTTTAAACTTTATAGCCTTTTGGGAGCCTTTTGGGAAAAAAAAAAACCACACAAACTGAGTTCCCACAAATGGCAGCATTGTATTACACACTCAGACTTCACAGAGTCCAAATCTTCAGTTCTTGGCTAACAAAGCATTTCTGAAAACCTTCAAATACCACCCCAGAAATACTATCTTTTTTGCTTGCTTCTTAATTTAGAATTTTGTGAGTCAGACTTTTCCCAGGACATTTTCCAAGACGAGTTAAAATTTGAACTTACATAACTTCTAAGTTGCACTTTTTAGATGTATTTCCATTACCATCAGTACCATGAGTCAAAACTATGGTGAGGAAAAAACAATTTATTCTGCTTCAAGTATCAAGTAGCAAATTTCCTCTTTTCTCATGGCAGTAGCATCTTTCTCTTTAATATTTTTGCAGTCTTTTTCAAAGACCATTTAAAATATTTAATCTTCTTCTTAAAGCTTAATTCATTCAATATAATAATGATATTTAACAAACTAGAAGAAACAATTTCTGCCTGGCATGATTTATAAGTCATATTAATTTATATTCATATATTCCAGAATGATTGCTGACCACTCATAACTGAGACAGGGTCCTGGTCTGACTGAACTTTGCATATTGCAGTCACTGATAATCTAAAAATATTCTAGTATGAGAAGTTGCTTTCCTTGGTAGTATTTGCAATGGCAACTCAGTGATTTTGAGGCCTAAATATCCTTTTTAAAATCAAATTGGCATTTATGCAGGAGCCCAGTTTTGAATGTACCCCCAGCAAGCATTCAATGCACAGACCTGCCACCCATTGAATTACACAGGAGAGCATTTGCATGACTTGGGAAAGCCCAGTGTGTTCTTTAGGCAGCTAAACACATCCAAAATCTGGCATTAAGTCAGAACTGACAGTGAGACTTGATTTATGAACTTCTTTGACTCCTGCTCTGCCTTACAAATATTCACCTACTATTTGACATGGTAGAGAAAACCAATAGAGCCTCCATGCAGCACACTCATGGTTCTGTGGGGAACAGGAAAGCCAGCTTAAATCATTGTAAGGCTTCATTGACTTCAACAGGTTTTGAATCTGCCCATAACTGACAAAAATCTCTGTTGATTATTTTCAATAATGCCACTTTTCATCTATTTAATTATTCCTCACAAAATCCCTTAAAATGTTTTCTTTCCTATACAATGCATATCTAAATTGTACTGATAAAGCATAACGTGACACCATTATTTCCCAGAAAAATGGTCATGGCTTTTGTTTTATATTCTAGATGTTTAATGCTTAATTCTTCTATTTCTTTGAAGAGAGAAAACTATGTATATGGTGGTTTCCAGCAAAGATCAAAGAAGAGCTTAATTTCATGGCTTATCGATAAGAAAATCTTTCATTTTCCCAACTAATGTTTTTATTCATAGGTTGGAAACTGAGATAAACTCCCACAGAAGAATAAAAAGGCATTTACTCTCCTGTGAAGGCTGCACAGTCAGAAGGAAAGCAGTTCCTGCCAGACTGGTAAATCCCTGCTAAATGGAGAGCAGAAAACCAGGACAGCGTTAGTGCTGCTGCTTCTGCAGCACTGCACCAACTAGCACAGGGAATTCCTTCACCATATAAAGGGGGAACAAGGACTAAATGTGACTTCCTGGCTTGAGACAGCCAGAAAGGTGCTGCTTTTTTTGCAAATGGCATTGCTGCTATTCTTCTGTTTGTTCCCCCAAAAGATGAGGATACTTACCTTATGCAATATGTAGGGATTTAAGGATAAAAGCACAGAAGGCACTGATATTGTGAGCTGCTGAGCAGTTCTCTCAGATAATATGCAATTAGTCCAGGAGCTGACAAGGATCCTAACCTTAAATCTTCAAATTCTGCCATGAATATCAGACCACTAGGGACAATCACATATATTTGACTAGGGTATAGAAACAGTATGTGATATAAGATAAGAATACATATTAACATGTTCTGAACCTGAATTCAGTAACAAATTCAGAGCATAATTAATTACTAGCCAAGGTTATGTCTCCAAAAATAACTACATATGACTGGCAGTACTGCTCTGATTAAACAGTGTCCATCCTAGAAGTGAAGGAGCTGTGAGAAATAAGGAACACACAGAATCCCAGGGAGAATGAAACACATTCATCTTGTCTGTACTTGCAGAACCATCAGCCTTGAGTAAGAAAAGACACGACTACAGTTTTCTAATAAAAGCCTGCTTTATATGAGAATGAGATTCATTATATTGATAAGTATTTTAAAGTATTCATTTTGGTTACTGGGGAAAAGTCAGAAGTAAAATTGTTTAGTAGTATTTTTTTAGCATAAGAGGCAAGAATTGGGATGGGATGATGCTTGACTGGCAACCCTGCCAAGTGAGTAAACACTGTTCAGTGTGTGTGTGCTCAACCCCAAACCTGTCAGTGAAACACTGAGGGCTGTGCTCACACTGCAGCTCACAGCTCATCACCCAGACAGCACAGAGCCTCCAGAGCCTGCTGCAAGGAGACAAACTCCCAAGAATGTCATTTTGACTTCAAATCCACTTCCATCCTGGATAAAAAGCCTCATGTGGAAGTACATTTCCTTGGCCTACAAGAGGCAAAAGAGCTGTGTTCAGGTCTCCTGGCCTGCAGCCCTGTGCCATTCCACTACAAGGTTTAAAGGTTTTGTGATGAGGAGTGTAAATTCCAAGTTCTCCAAATGACCAAGATGAAGTTAGGGAAAAATCAAATATATACATACTTGAACTCACCACAGAGCTTTTTATTGGAAGAAGATGGTTTGGCTGCAGTAGAATCCTTTGCTTAAAATGTAGAGGAGGATTGTGGGTTTTCTTCCCTCTGGGATTTTGTTTTGTTTATTTTACAAGGCTAACATCTGAAAAAAGGTGACTTATGGTCCAAAGGCAATGTGTAAGTAATTTATATAATTTGGTATAATTTAGGAAAAAAAAACAAAAAAACAAAAAAACTGAACTGAGCACTTGAGCAGGCAGTGGCATGAAGAAATAACTTGCATGAAATCCACTTATTCATTCAGCAGCCCCACAGTTCCATCAGCACATGCCATCAAAGGCAGACAAGTGCAGGACACTTTGGGACAAGCCTTCCAGGCAGCACTGCTGAGTTTTCTCTCATGAAAGTGTCCAAGTGTAAAAGAGAAGTCAGGAAATGAGAAAAGGAACAGCTACAGAAAACTGGTGCAGTGGCCCAGGGAATAAACTCATAGATTAAATTATGACGTAAGAGATACAAAAAAGTTTCCAGCACATAATGTTTTAACTAAAAGTCTAGGAGAACACCAGAAAAGTTGTGCTGACTATTTTCACACAATGCTTTCCTACATTTCTTATTCTACCCTAATGTGTCAATGTAACAATATTGCCTATCTTGTCAAGGCTTAGAAGGAAAGGCACAAAAAAGGAAAAGCTGAAGAGACAACAGAGAAAAAGTAAACATCAGTAAGAGAAATGTGACTTGACAGGCATGTTTCTGGTTGTTTTGTTTTTTTTTCCTTCCTCCTAAATATAACTGCATTTTCCTAGGGTACAGTAGTGTTCAGATTTTGACCCTCTAGTGTTTATCATACAGGAGTCAATGTCATTCAGCCTTCATTCTGATTGCCTTAGTCATTACAACAAGTCCATGTTACAGATTCTCACCCTTCACTTCAGGTTTCTGGTTATTTTTATCAAATCTGGCAGCCTCTCACCACCAGTGAATTCTGATGAACAGAAGGGACTTTAGCAATTAGGAGGAGCCAAAGGCAGGAAGAGCTGAACTTCCCTTGCCCTGCAGAGGCCTCTTACATCACTGTAGCCAAACATGAAATCTAACAACTTGCTATGTCTTGTTTTCCAAGATCTTCTTTAGAAATACTTATTTTGTTTCCCCATACTGCTGGTTCTTCCAAACAAAATGGATGTCACCTGGCTTCTCCTCTTTTCTGCAAGGGAGTCACACATGGTCACATTTTGGGGGGGACATTCACACTACATGAAATAGAAAAAAACCCCAGAAGCCCCAGTACTGCAGCTAGGCTACACAGTTAAATTATACCAGGGAAGAAAATGTGACAACAGCAACTAGAGCAGGAGCAGTTCTTCAAAGTGTAAGGGTTATACAGGTCCATTAGTAGTGAGGACAATGCATCTCTAGAAATTACTGTCTGCCATAAGCATTAGTGTTTCACAGTGGTCTAAAAATTTGTGTTAGTATCTGTCATTTTAAAACATATGGACACACAAAGCAAGACAATTTCCAGCCAGATGCAGCAACACAATTTTCAAGGGTCAACTGTGACCTTATGTAAACACTAGTCCCAACTCCACTTGTGCTCAGAAAGAGCAACTTTTAAACCAAAGTGGATCTTTGCTTTTCCAACCATTCCAAAATATCTTTCTTTCCCCACTCTCAACAGAAACACTGTTTCTGCTTAAAAACACTTTAAACTTAGTACTGTCATTTGCCTTATTATTTGAGGGGCAAACAGGGGTTTCCAAAATGATGTCAACATTTCATTGCAATCATTTTTACATAAAAATATGTCAGTAGTTATTGTCATTTGAGCTTCCAGAGTATCCATTGTTCACAGCACAGTTTACAGTCCTTGCCCTACACAGTGCTGGAAGTGTCCTCCCACAGTCACTGTCATTGTACCAAAGCCTTGGACCTGAACCTTGAACTTGGATCTGTCCAAGTGCATTTTCCAAGTTAGCCAAAGCAGCACTTCTGAAATTCAGCCTGCCTTACAGTTTTATGGAACATTACTCCGGCTGCAAAAGACAATACCTAGTATAATACCTAGACAAATAGTACCAGTATAAATGAACTGGTACAATGTTAACTTGTCAATAATTTAAAACTTATCAGAACATGCACAGGTTTTACACAGAGCCAGCATTTTTGCCATGTGCCCACCGCAATTTTTTCAGTACTAAGAGGGAGTGCTAAATTGGGATTTATTATACCACAGCCCAGCCCTGCAAGCTGAGTATCTGGATAGAAGCAGAGTCTCATGAGTGGGAAGGCCTTAAAATTCACTGACAAATTTAGGAATTATCATAAAGGGAATGTATAAAATGATAATGGAGACACTGGAATGGAACAGATTGAACTTTAATGCTGTATCTGTCAAGGTTTAATACTACAAGAATTATAAAAGGCCCAAATATCTCCAGTGTATCTTGTGCTCCAAGTTCCATGCTAGGCACTGGAGGGAATTGCAGCAGGCACTGAATCCAAGCAGCACCAGAGGGACATTGCACAGCTGCACCTTGGTCAGGCACTGTCAGATGCACAAACATCCAAATTTCCCTGCACAGCTGGGGGCTGTGTGTACCTCACCTGCTCACATCCCCAGGCATCAGGAGACACCAGCACATTCTACCTTCCTTCCACACATCAAAAACACCTCAGAATCCATGGAAATCCACTGAAGTTACCTATGTTTAACACCTCAAGCCTAAAGCCTGCTGCTCCCTTTATAAGGTTCAACAAGACTTGGCAGCATTGACAAGAGGCATCGACCTCCATGAGCAGCTTTAAATTAAGTAAGAGCCTCTAAACTTCATTACATGTGGTACCCTGCAAGGCTCAGCTGAATGAAGAGCTTGCAATAATAGCTCAGCACAAAAATTACACCAGTCCCAAGTTTGAAGCTCATCCATAACCTTCCATTTGGGTTTCACACATACAGTTACCATTGTAGAATTGACATTTTAGTTCTGGTTTGTGCAGATTTTTGTCTAACAGTTTTAGCTACCACTTGTGCTACATCTCTTCTTTGTGACAACTTTTTCTCAAGCTCTCAGTTCTTGGCAATGCACAGTAGATTAAAATAATTGTTATTAATATTTTACCATACTGGTTCTTATCCAGTTACAGCTTTGTCATTTCATCTGTTTCTCAGCATTGTTGTGTTTTTCTGAGCTCAAAAATCAACCTAAACTGATTACTTTAAAAATCATGTAATTTTTATTATAGAAATTTCCATTATGCAGTATTTTAGTAAAGGGTGTAATGATCAAAGTTCTGCAGTTCCTAGAACATGCTCTTCTCACATGAAGTTGTTTCCTATTCCAACTAAAAGAGAAACTTTTGTTACTTTGAAAAGCCCCATTTCTGATACAAAATATATATTTAACACTTTAAAGCAACACTTCCTTACTTGCTAGAGCTGTTAATATAGCATTTCAGTATGATCTGCCCGACTGATTTTACGCTTGAACTATTTAAGCCACTTTCTTAAAATAAAAAAATCCAGATGAGAAATTATTAGTCATTTATAGTTTATAATACCTTTCATGAAGAAAAATTACAAATAGTTTTATCAATCATACAGTTAGTTGCCTGCAAAGTAATGTGGAATACAGGAACCATTTAGTGATAGCAACCTCTCACAGAAAGTAACTAGTTATTTATCCAGCTGAAGATGGAAATTCAATAATTTAATGTCAGTGTAGTACCCTAAATCCACACTAGGGCATTGGCTGATATTGGAGTGGAGAATGTTCTGCACGTAACCCTTGGGAAGCACTCCCCTTCAGGCATCCAAAATTGAGCCTGTGCAGTCTCTGCTGCTGTGACAGGTTTGTGCTGCTGTTTGGGGCTGGCTGTCATGGTGATGATGGCTCTGTCACGGTGATGCTGAAAAACAAACTTGGAATCTCAAATGTCATTTATTGTTCCAAATGCCACAAGCATGGATGAGAGCCCTGGCTGTTACAGTGTTAGAATGGGTTTCAGCTACAGCCTAAATGATTTTGTGATGCCAGTGGCACCTCTATAAATTTTAGGCAGGACACATGGCCTTTCCTCTTTTGGTGACCCCATATCCTTAGAAGGTCATGCATGGTTTTGGTGTGCAAAATTACACCTTTTTCATATGACTTATTAACTATCATCCACGTTACCTTCTACAGTGTCTGGTCAGCTTCTAAAAGCCACATAACAGGGCACATATCCATCTTCAGAATGAAATAGGACAAGACAGCAACTCAGATGGAATTTCGGTAGACTGCAAGCAAGCGAGTGACATGAACACACCCAGTGGGTGGTTCATAGCAAGCAGCAGAGACCTGCAGTTTTCCAAGGTGCAGTTTCTGACCTAAGCCCTGTCAGATCTGCCACCTGCCTTGCTGAGGGGCTCCCTCTGGCCCCCCAAGCACTGAGGCAGCTGGAAGCAGCTAATGCCCCAAGGCCAGCCCTGCTCTGTAAAAATAAGGAGCTACTTCAGCACCCCCACTATGCCTCTGCCTCACTGACTTGAGCTAGCCCATTGTCTGACCAAAGGATGTGCCATGAGGGATTTGGGTATTGTGTTTTAAAAGTGCTGAAGGACAGCTGTGCCACAGGGACAGGTCATTAGTGTTAATCATTGGCTCTGCACAGTTACTCAGTGAGATATTGGGTGATTGCTACTCTACTTGTTTTCTTTCTACACTGATTGTAGTGTTTATTCATCAGTTTTCTGTGCTTTAATTTAGTTGATTGACATGCCCAGAGAACAGAGAGTTCTGGTCCTTTTATAAATTCAGAAGAAAAACTAACACAAAATAAATCAGCCCTGGCATTAACCTACATTCAAAAAAAGTGAACTACTTAGCTGATGTGTAGTTTTAATTGTGTTTTCCTGATGCAGGGTAAAATCTTATCCTCGGTGTAAAATCCAACCCTCAGTGGAATAAGTCATTCTGGGGACAGGGACAAAGGCCAACCACGTGTTTCCAGAGCCACCCTTCCATCCCAGTTCAGCAGCCAGCCATTCTGGCCACAGAGCACACACTGCCGGCTTTAGGAATCACTAACACATTCTCCATGAGAGATGACATTAAACTCCCAGCTGATCATCCATGCTCACTCAGGCCAGCTCCAGGAGTGTCCATGTCCTACCCCAGCCCCACCCAACCCCTCCCAACATTTTTCCCAGCAATGGAAAAAAAACCAAAAAACTAGAATGCAACTGCCAAGTGAACTGGTTCATGGAGGTGACTGAGAAATCCTGGAGCTGGAAAGCTTGGTTTTCCTCATGAGTTTTTAGTTTAGTTGCAGAGAGTGTCTGCCCAAAGAACTGCAGGTTTGCCTGAGTGAGGACAATGGCAGGACTACAGAGCTGAGGGTGCCGCAGGGGAGAGCTGAACCTGCAGGCTCAGCTGCTTTCTGGAAACTTTCTTCTGTGTTTGGTTGGCTTTTCATAGCTACAAAGGCAGGGAAGGAGCAAAAGGTTCTTCTCCCAGTAGTATATGTGCAGATCAAAGAGGATTCTTTTCCTTACTCTTATTTCCTGAACCAGTATTTTAAATCTTCTCTAAGACATAAACCTGAATTTAACATCAGTAGTATCAGAAGTATTTGGACAGGAATTAAAATGTTCCTCTCTAAAATCTCATCTCCATCCTACTCATCAACAAATACTGTAGCTAGGTTCTGTTTTTCTATTCGGTCTGGGCTAACAGCACATAAATATTTAGTTATTCTAGATTCATATCAGTATAATTGAAAGCACCATTTCTTTCTCTCTTAACTAACCAAGCAGGGACAAAAAAACCCAACCCAAACAAATGCTCTCTCCAGGAAAAACAAAATAAAACTCCATAGCTTCAACCTAGCACCGTTTGCAAACAAGACAAGGCAAAACCTGAAAACTGCAAAACCTAAAATCTCACCTCTCATAACACTGGCAAACATTGCCAGTTTTTGCCCCACCCTCTTATTGCTATCAACTTTCTCTTGCAGCCTCTTAAAAATATTTTCCACATTGGTTGTGTGTTGTATAAATTCAAATGAAAAGGTAACACTCATATCTTAAGCCATCTAATAAGCTTTGATTGTAAAACTTAAGTTGCTCATAAACTTTCCTGTGCAGGAAAGTCTGCCAACTTCATAGCCTTAGAAAGCCCCGAGATCCCGAATTTTATAACAAGAAAGTAAAAAGTGAAGAAGTTGTTATTATTTTAGATAACTTGGAAAGGTTTCTGAAAGTTAAATGCAGTGCCCGAGGCCACTACACTTGAAATCTTAATCATCACTGTCTCCAACACTTTGGATATGAAGGTTTTATTAAAACAGAGCTAATAGATACTTTTAAGAGTCTCTAGCCTTTAAAAGTGGTAGATGCACACAATGTGCTATCCCCTAAAGAATTCTTGGCACAGATTTGATATGGCCTACACAATTAAGCCATGGCTTCAATACTTCAAACCTGAACTCATGAAACCCCCAAACTCATTACATTACTACTCTGTTCTACAGATACAGAATTGAACTTCAGATCAATATATAATCCAATTACTAACCTTGTGAGCAGAGAGATCTTTCTCAATATTCTTTCCCTCAATTGTAAATGCATACATGGGCCAACAGGTTTTTGAATGTTGCACTGTTTATAACTTGTTCCATGATTGCAAAAGGAATGTAATTTTGAGGGTTCTCAAACCAGAAATCTCTCTGATTAGAAAACATTCACCAACCACAAATGAGCAACATCTAAACAAAACCTCCTCAAAACCCAGGGCCTCCACATCCCCACCATTTGAAAATAAAGCTCTGTGTGCATACTACAAAGACACATTGCATCAGTTGAAGCTGAGGTGGTGAGTGCTGTACACGACTTCTTGGGGAGGGAATGATTTTTTGATTCTCCTCGGTTTGCACAGCATCTCAATTGCCAGGCTGGACTTATCAGTTTGGCCTTCATTGATGTGCTGTAAATCTCACTTGGGAATTAAGAATGGCAATTTTTCCTCATTTCTCTTAACAATTATGCAATCTCCAATGCAGGGATAACTCACAGTGTGGCTCTAGGCAAAAGCCTCCTGCAGAGACTCTGCTAGAAATGCCATTAGCACAGCTGATACCAAGGTCACCCTCAAAGCCTCTCAAGAGCAGCTGCACAAGTTCCCCAGCTTTTTGCTCATGCTTCAGCTCTAAGATTGATTACATGAATAGATGCACATAATATCTGATTTTACTGAATGAGGTGTAACATTTGTTGCCAAATTATTTAATTGCTTGGGAAGCAGAAGCTCCAGACGTAAATGTATCTCCTGCAGAACCATTAATATACAGCCTCATTTAAAAGTTTGCAAAGACACTATACCTTGGTACCCTGACCCATATAATATTTTGGGCACTTTAGGGAGCTGAAACTGTATATTCTCTTACATACTGATAAAATAAACTAAAAACTTAAACCAACTCATTACTTAAATTGCTTGCAAGTTTTAGGCAGTTGGCAGTAAATTTCCTTTTATATAAATAAATGTTATCTCATTACCAACAATCTCCATTAGGATCTAGCAGACCATGAAATAGACTTTGCAAGATCAAGCAGTGTGCTAAGGCCCAGAAAACCATTACTTTAGCTCCCAGCTCCAGAAATTATGAGGGAAATGAAGCACTATATTAGTGTGAAGCATGCACACTAAACAAGCCTTTTTAGTCAAGGCATTAGGAAAAGAAGCACAGATTACCCATTACTGTGAAAAGTACAGTTGGGTTATTTGGCACCTGCCTCTTAGCTTAATTTCCTACTGTTATTAACTTCTTACAGAAGGTGCTTTTGCAGAGGAAAGGCTGCAACACTTCTAATACAGGATCATGAAGGACTCATTTTAGACACTAGGGGAGGCAAATCTATTCTAACATATTACCCAAAACTTACCTGTTACTTACCTGTTAAGAGGAAAAAAAAAAATTTACACATCTATGGGGGAAAAAACCAAAATCAAAGTACCACAACAAAAGACAAAAATATTGCTCTGAATGCTAACTAAAATATTTGAGTTTCCCTAGTGTTTGACTAGAAATAATGTCCAGTTCATAAAAAACACTTGGCATTAATTTCCCCATGAGGCTAAAAGGATAGATTTTAAGTCAGTTCACTAAAATAAGAGGATACATTTGGTTCCTTAGATGCCATGAGACATTTAAAGCTCAGGCAAAATGCAAGCTGTCAGCCAAATGCAGTACTGAGCCACCCTACCCACTGGTGGGAGAACAGTGATTTTTATTTTGTAATGGAGCTGTGGCTTCAAACTTGTACTTCTCAAGGTTTTTTGTCAAGTTAGGTTTGTAGAGAAGAGAGACCTAAATTGGTAAATCCCAAGAGAGATTAGCAGAATCAAAAACTGAAGATATTTGCCCATCAGCAACTATTTGAGGGTCAGCAGTCTTCCCCCCAAGCCCTGGCACTGCTGCTCTTGTCCTGCAGTGGGCAGAAAATAGGAAACCAACTTCAGGGGTCTTAGGGTACAATTCAGTCCACAGCAAACATGTTTAATTCACTTAAGACCTTAAGAGGCAACTTCTTGCTTTTAGCTAAAAATGTATATATATTTTCCAGTCCATGAATATTGAAAATAAAAAAAAAAAGTAGTGGGTTGACAGCTGACCAAACACCAGTGCATTCATGAGAATCACCTACTCATCTAAGACAAAATGTTGTGATCTACAATAGGAAAGCTTTTGAAATGCTGTACTTAGCATTTCTTCCAGCCTTTCTTTTCCTGAATCCATATTTATCAGAATCAATTTTAAATTGTAATCTAACTTTATATAATCTTACATGAGCAACAATTGAAACCATTTTGTGACACAGTAATCAAGCCATCACAATAATATTATAATAATCATAATGGCAATACAGTAGTTTCCTCAAATGCATTCAAATACAGTTCTACTGGAGTTTTAAAATGTCCGTAATTGATAAATTAAACACGCTTTTGTGAGAATTCACAGTGCAGTTATCCAGAACATCCAGCTTTTACTCTTCAAAATATTAACAATGATCAAAATTCTTTTCAGAATCTACAGGTATTCTGTGCAATTGGTTTTGTTATAGCCATGTCATTATTATAAAATCAGAACAAAAAGAAAATAATGTATGTGTTTGCCATGACAGTGATGCTTACAGTAACAGCAATTCTACAGGTTAGAAGTCAAGGTATTATGAACACTGTATTCTTAAAAAAATAAAGGAGGGAGACATTTACAACCAATTTAGCTGTATTCTGTCCTTCAAACACATCCAGAATTACAGTCTCTAATGTATTATATTATTTCTTGCACTCACACTCTTGAAATCAGTTGAAAAGCTTCTAAACCGAGAGATCCTGAGAGCTTAAGACTAAGACTGTAATTCCTTTGGGTGATTATAGGTTTTTCAGCTTTAGCTGATAAACAATAGAGGCCAGAAAAACCAAGCAACACTTTTACTGCAAAGTCCCTCATGCTTCATTCCTGCAGCTCCTCAGCCATGTTACATGCTCAGACCTGGCAGCAAAAGAACCCCAAAGCAGCCACTGCTTTTCACTCCTCCCTTGGTCCAGCTTCCAGGGCTTTGGGGCAATTTTCCATCAGTTTTACTAACCAGTAGGAAACGTGCATCATGTGTGGGATTCAGCAGAAGATCACATCTTCCACCAGTGATTACTGACATATTTCAGGGTATTTGAAATAAGTACTGAATTGTGCTGCCCATGGGACCTCTTGTTTGAAAACAGAGCACAGCCCTTTGGGATTGCAGGGGTAAGGGATAATCATTCATCTCTGTGGAGGGAATTTCAACTGCTACAAACTCAAATACAGTTGAGAAAACTACTGTGGGCACTAATTTATCTTTGAGAAATATAAACTCACACACTGCAGGGAGCTCCAAAGAAACTCAAAGCCAAGCTGCTGCTCTGAAGGGGATTAATCATTCAATGAGTTCAAACACAGCTGAACTGTTCTACCTGGGCTCCTGTGTAGCACCCATCATCCAAATGCCCAAATGCCTGAACCAGTCTTTCAGGAGTTAATTCCCATTCATCCCCTCTTGCCACATCAAGACAACCTTGGGTAGCTCTTTCCCATAGAGCTTTTCTGAACCTATCAGAAAATATTTCCCATTTCCCCCAGTATAATTAGGTCATGTTCAGTAAACCACTCATCTGGGCTCATTCATCAGCCCTCCTAACAGGACAATATCACCCCCAAAATCCAAGAGACTTAAACTAAGCATAAATTGTAACAGCCACCTTTGCGAGTCTCTCTTCCACCGTTCCACCTGGATTAATTTAGTATTGCCTTTGGCTAGGCCTGGGTTAATGTTTTATGACAGCCCATACTGTGGTGATGTTTGGGGTTGTGACTAAACCAGGCTGGGTAATGCACCAGTGTTCCAGCTGCTCCTGAGCACTGCTGGCATCCTGGCAAGGCTTTCTGCAGTCCCCACTCTGTCCCCAGGACACAGGGAGGGGAGGGCAGGAGGGGACAGCCCCACAGACACCCCACAGCCCCCACAGACACCCTGCAGTCCCCACTCTGTCCCCAGGACACAGGGAGGGGAGGGCAGGAGGGGACAGCCCCACAGACACCCCACAGCCCCCACAGACACCCTGCAGCCCCAGCACCATCCTGCCACAGGAAGGAGCTGGGGTTCTCCTGCCAAGGCAGCTGCTGTTCCAGGGCTGGCTGGTGCTCCCTTTGTGTCACTGAGGGTTTTCCTCCACCTATTAAAATGTCTTTATGTCAACCCAGGAGTTTTCTTGCTTTTGCTCTCCCTGTTGTCTCCACCAGCCAGAGCTTATTCACATTATGAGACTTCACTGCTGAGGTGCCAAAGCCACTGGACATTTAGCACAGATGTTTCTGCATTCAGCTTCCTTCCTCCCTCAGAAATGTTTATCACAATTTATAGAATAAGAGTCACAGGAGCAGAGGGATCCAACTGCTGTTAAATTTCTGCCTGAAAACAATTTTGCTTTGTTCTTTTAAAAATATTTCTGGAAATGCTTCTATCCCCCCAAAGCAATACAGCTTCATTGCCATGTCATGCAATGACCTATATTGCACAGAGAAGACTTGGCAAATAATAAACTCATCAGAAAAGCCACTCTTCCAAAATACTTTCCAAAATACTGAAAAAGACTGGGGTATGCAGGCTAGCACATATTATGCAGTAATTTTCAAACCAACAGAGAAAATAGATTTCTTGGCTGAATATCCTCTTTTTTAAACAGTCAGGTTGAAAGATGGACAGGTCCAGATGGCACTAGGGTGAAAACATGCAGCTTCACTGACAATGTTTACCAAAGATGTTAAAAAAACACAAACAAAGAAAGTTTTACAGCAGCGTTGTTAAAAATGGTTTCTTAGTTCTTGAAAGTTTAACAGAAACAAGAGGGTAGCACTGCAGATTGTATGGAGCTTTTTTTTTTTTGAGGACAGATTTTTCTCAGTTTCCTTAGGGGGAAAAGAAAAAAAAAATAAATCTGTGTTTACCTGGTAAAAGGCAGAGTGTCTCTGTGGAACAGACCCATGGAAACCCCAGTGACCATGTATGAGTGCTTGGAGAAAATGACAGCTCTGCACATCTTTCATCAGGGATTAGTGTGCCGAATCTGAAATACATTTTGGTTTACTGTAACCACACTTAAA
Organism: Aegithalos caudatus; assembly: GCA_013389925.1. Classification (NCBI taxonomy): domain Eukaryota; kingdom Metazoa; phylum Chordata; class Aves; order Passeriformes; family Aegithalidae; genus Aegithalos; species Aegithalos caudatus. Next base: position 369,205 of record WEIU01014498.1, read on the forward strand.
GGTTATGAGCCATATGTAATGGAACTGTGACATTTCAGGAAATATTAATCTTCGAAGTTCAAAATACTGAAGAAGCTTTTTCAATTTTAGCCAACTCTCCTATGCACACACTACTAAAACAATCACTTTTAACTTTTACCTTTTCAATTCCATTTGGGAAATATCAAATGACAGTCCCACATTCATATATATCTCTTATGTCAGACAATCCATGGCATTAAATTTGATATGCAGCAGCATTTTAGCTTTGTTTATTCCTTTAGCAGAATTTCATTAATATTATTCAGGAAAATAATATGTTAATAATATGTGTCATTTTTAAATTTATTTTCTTTTTTAGGTAGTATTTAATAATTCATATTTCTAGAAGTAGGTTTTAAATCACTGTCTGAAAAAGCCTCTCCATTATGTATGGAAGGACCAGAGTATAAGAACTTAGACTGTTAAGGGGTGGTATTGAAATGCACCCTCAGTGAAGCCAATATTTTTTTTTAAATGACTGCTGTCATTCCAAGCTAAAATGAGTTTTATTTTCATTAAGGTTAAAGTTTTAAAATAATTACTCAAAAGACAATTTTAAAAAATTAGGTCCATGAAATTATGTCTCCTTTGTAAGCCAAGGAAGAACTGTGCTACACCACCTACTAAAGAGACCTCCTCCCCCTCTGCAAGTTGATTTCATAGATACAGGAGCTCTTTGCTGAGAAGGTGCTACAAGTATGTGAAAAGGATGATGCATTCTATTAAATCAGTCTAGTCAATTTGCTGCCCCCCTTCAGTCAAATATTATTCCTACTGTAGGGGGAAGCTGGAGATCAATCTTTCTCTAAAAGGTTGTTTGATTATAGACTTAAGTTAGCAGAGAAGCAAAAGTGAATGGTACTACCAGCTTCTGGATATTCAACAGCTGAACATGTACCACACAGACTACAATTTACAGAGCATAACCTTCTCACTATTATAAAATCCTTTTACCTGCATGATTAGCTTGAACTAGTCATAATAATAGTTTCCTGAATATTTTGCTTCTTTCCAATTTTCTATTTTGATCACTAAACCCAAAAACAAATGGACAGCAATCCAGTGCATGTTAAGGTTACATAAAAAATAGATGTAATCAATTTTCTCCGGTGTCTAATATAGGTTTCCAGAAAGGATGAATGTGCTAATGGTCCTCAAATGCATTCTAAATAAACACAAATGTAAACTGCATTCTGTGAAACTTCATTAAAACCTCAATTTAAAGCATGTGTTTAAGTGGTTTGCCAACTCCATTCAGCCCTGTGGTACAGGGAAGATTACAGTGTTCAAATCTTGATCTTTCAAAACCAGTTCTAGTAGGACAGAACTCCTCTGATCCTTTCAAGCTGACAGGAAAGCACTGGAGTAAATGGAATTGGGAGCACAAATGTTTATCTTTTTCCCAAAACAGTTCCTGGAAAAGTTCCTGCTGGAACTCGAGTTGCTTTCTTCCACAGAGGTTTGTATTGTGAAACTCTGTACAGGAAAATATCATCTTATTATGGCACAGCACATAAATGCATTCACTGCAGAGCATTGTACATCTGGATTTAAAAGCTGGAAAAAAAAAAACTATAAGGAAAACTGTGTACACATAATCTGGGAGAAAAGTGGGGAAGAAGAAAAACGTTTTCTGAAAATCAGAATTGTAGTCCAGATTTTTAGTGTGCTTTACATTTCAGGATTAACTAATTCTCTGCCACCTCTCAGCCTCTCTCCTGCACTTCAACTTACTTGCTACAATAAACCACAAGCTATTTTCAAGCCCTCAGAGGACTCCTGGACTGTTCTGGGCCCACACACCTGTATTTTCCTTCTGGGAAACCCGGAATGTGCAAAGGAAACCAGATGGGAGATGATTATGCCTTTCCTACCAGGCCTGGAAACACTTCCTGCTTCATTCTTTAAAAATAAAGAAATATATAGATGTTGTAGCACCAACGTTGAACATTCAGTCCTCTGTGAGAGATTTCCACAGCTGAGCCACTCTTTAAAGCCCCAAGGGTGGCACTGCTTACCCAAAAGGATTGCTTAGCACCCTTTCACAGCTTCACACACTCCCAAGAATTCCCATCAGGGAAAGACTAGGCCTAGAACAGTCTGCTTAAAATCCCCACATTGTACAACAACTGCAGGGATTGCTTTTGTCCTTCACTGCTGGGAGCTCACCCTTTCCTTGCTGAATTGTGAAGTGGTGAGAGATTCCCTGGTTCCCTACAGCCAGGATGCCTGTGGCCAGGACAGCAGGGCAGGAGTTCAGGCTGGGAACTACAGCAGCAGCTTCCAGAGCTCATCAGGTTTGTTTGCTGCCACCTCCTCCCACATCATTTGCTGGTCCATCCACAGCCCCATCAATACCCAGCTTGAGCAGATTCTTTTTTCTTTATCTTTTTTTCCTTTTTAATTTCTGCAGGCATTGTTTTGCTCCATTGAAAACCAGGCTGGTATAAAAATCCTTTTTTTACAGAAATCTTACTGTTGTACATGGGTTAACTGCAATGAAAAGATTCTCTATGACACAGTATTGTACAGAGGAGTACAGAGACATTTTGCACAGCAAATGGGAGAGGTGGGAGGTTTACCACAGCCTTTTGTACAATTTAACCAGCAGTTAATGCACATGTTCTTTTATTCTATCTTTTTTTTCCCATCAGGAAAACAAGCTGGCAGTTAGGAGGCTATAGTCTAGAATTTACACTATCAAAGCAGTTAAATATGACTGGATTTTAGCATATTCAGCAAGTACAGTAAATGCTACCAGATTCCATTCAGCTTTGAAATGTGATCACTAAGTATTGAAACATACCCAAACACACTGGGAAAAATACCTGCAGATGTACAATCAGGATTAATATAATGGGTATCTGTTAACATTTTGACCCCAAAACTGTACTCAACATATAAAATAAATAAATTTTTAAAACACTGCTCAGCTTTGAAGCCCCTGAATGCATTAAATACTTTTCTTAAGAGACCAAATTACATCAAAGCACTTCTGACACCTCGGACATCTATCCAAATTACAAAAGGCATTGGTGGGCTGTTGTTCTTGTTTTCCCCTGTGGCTTGCTACAAACATCAAGGGCTACTTAGCTGTCTTTAAGTAGGACAACCAGCAAGAATCTAGAGGCCCTGAAAAAGCCTAGAGAAGAATAGGCTTCAATAAATATAGCACTAAATAACACAGATATTTGAATTACAAACATATGGTCTGAATACTCTTAAGTGGTTTGCCTTTAGGGGAATCATCTGACCATACCTTTCAGCCACTGTGAATTACATCCCCTGATAGATATTGGTGGAGAAAACATTTCCTGGAAACTGGGCTCAATCCAACTACAGGAATTGCAAAAGAATTTTCAAGACACATGCTATCCCACAGTTAAACACCATTTTCTCTTTAATTGGTACCTGACAAGGTGCACTGGTACCTGATAAGCTGCCCCAAAGCTTCCTTCCTACTACTTTGCATCAGCCTGAACTGGGAAATAATTCCCCCCAAGGCCTTTGCAGTCCAGAGGGCCATGGAGGTGAGGCCCCCTGGCCCTTCCTGCAGGATGCTGCACCAGGAGCCAGCCCCAGCACCCACCCGGCCTGAGGCTCCTTTGTCACTAGGCAAGGAAAAACAGAAGTCAAATTTATTCTGGCTCTAGAATGCAAAGCAGAAAACAGCTACCAAATGAAATCAACAGAATAAAAAAAAATCAACATCTATGTGGAACACAGGGTGATCATGAGCTTCTGAACAGATTTCCTTCTGCAGACATCTGTCAGCTGCCTGGACTGAGGTACTATTTCAGCAAACATCCTCTCTTCATTGTTCCTTCTTTGGGGAAAAAACACTCTTACTCTGGTTCATGGTCTTCTAATTATACTTCTTTTCTTTTTGCTAAATATTAAGCACAAATAAATCTTAAAAACAGATCCTGACCCACCAATACCTGCTCTTCCTGCAATTCATATGCTGATACCATTGTATACCACATACAAATTACCATGTGTCGCTCATGGGAACAAAAGCTCTTCTCTCTGGATGACTTTCCAATGTGTGGGTTATTTTAGACACGGTTCACTCTGCCTGCAATGCCTGTGTAGTGAGTTTAAGTCCAAACCCATTGCTTTTGTATATTGTTCATTAATCCACTTTCTCTAACTTCACCAGCGCCTTTCGATTCACACCAACACACCTCAGCCTGTGGCTTACATACTGGGACCCAAACAACACACACATTGTTTATTTGTCTGTAGAACAGCGAAGTTCTGGTAATCCTCCACTAAAGAGCTCTGCTACAGACCAGAAACAAACACTACTCCATGTATAACTGCAGTTGTGTCCTTACTACACATCAATTTTAGTGGTAGCAGACAGGGAAAAACACTGCCTCCTGGGTAAATCTGAGAGTGATGGCTTTGGTGGGCAGCCAACGCTCAGTGTACAGAATAAACTGCTAGCCCACACACAGAAAATAGCACATAGACATCATAATATTAAAATAAAATTTAAAAAAAGTAGTTACACTTGACAAAAGTATTTGTATATTGCTGGTTATTTATGGAAATACATTTCAATAAAATTCAAAATTTCTATTTAAAAGGCACTAATAAAAATTACTAAAAAGACACTTTTGTAAGATTTTAACATTATAAAGGCAGTAGATTAATTAGATTCATCTCATAAAATATAAATCAGTTGAACTCCAGATAAGTATGGAAAAATAAAAAAAAAAAAACACCAAACCAAAGAAACAAACTCCAACCACAAAATCATCTACAAGAATATATCTTCTCCTTTTCAGAATGCTTTTGCCTTAAGGGAGATGGGCTACAGCTTCTCATGTCTCAAAAATCCAGGGATCAATAGAAACAGTCTGCCTCAATTCTGCATTTAGTGAATTACAAGAGATGTGGTCCTTGTGGGAGCATTTCAGAATTCCTACAACAGACTCAGCTGAGGAATGCTGGACATCTAAAAGCCAGAGCTGCAATCTTTCTCTTACAGCACTAACAAAACATCTGCAAGTCTGTAAGATTAGAATCCCAAACCAAAATACCTTTGTAACTACCAAAACAGTCAGAAATCACAGTTACTTTTCAGTAAAGCACCAAAATATAAACACATCAGTGTCGTCTAAGCTCAGTTACCACATTGCAAATCAAAAATTTAAACTTGAAAATAACTTAAAATAAGAATAGGAAGATCCTTAGTTTGTTCCAAATAGTAGCTGATTACAGAACAGTTTCTAGGTCCTTAAGACATCCGATCTGATGAACAAAGTCATAGATAAAGCGAAGAAGGCAGGGAAATTAGGTTATCAGACCAAAAAAGCAATTGAGTAAAGCATCATGAGTTGTAAGCCTGTAGTCCAATCTGAATTCTGCAATAGCAGCTTATGCTAAATACACGTATGTGTACATTTTTATATATGTATATACAGATAAAATTTGAAAATGACATTAGCAAAAACTAATAGCTAAATAATATACAAATTTAACTCTAAGGAAGCTCAGTCAAAATGCCTCACTCTGCCTAGTAAAGAATAAATTTAGCTCTCAGAGTCTGGGTTTACACTGACCCTGTTCAGGAAGAATAAAGCAGATTTGAAATGCATGTCTCAATCCTATTCCTGCTTCCTGGTGCTGCTTTGGATGCAGAGCAGTGTGCTGCACATGAACCAGGTTGCTTGCCACCAGCTCTTACCCATGTGCACACCCAATGTCTCCCAAGCCCTAACAAACACAAACTGGAATTGCTAATTGAGCACAAACACACTGAAGACGTTCAGTGGAGAAGTCCCAGTTTAGGCAGAGGCAGCTCTCAGGCAGGCACACACAGAGGATGCAGAGGCTTTTTCTGCTGAGCCCTGCACTGAAGGGAGCCCTAGGGCAACCACAGCCCCAAAGGAGCAGAGGGCAGTGCCAGGGGAGAAAGGTCCTGCTCAGGGCACAGAGACCTCAGCTCTTGTCTCCTTCCCACTGCCCTTGCTGCTCAAGCACCTGGATGGTGCAGTCACGACGTGACAAGCCTTTATAAACTCAGACAGCTGTGTCCACAAGCAAGGAATTTCTACCAAATTGTGAAAAGAACCATTTCTGATGGCATACATAGCCCTGGGGCAGGCACACGTGACAGCAAGGATGTGCCACGTAACACTTCCAGAGTGCTTTCACCTTTCAAACTGTGAACACCACCACACTTCACCAGCCAGCTTCTTTTTACCCAAACCCAGCCTCCTGAAAGGACCAGGGAATGAGGTGACCCCAATACTTCTACTTCAATTGCCAATTAACTATTTAGGAAAAAAAAAAGACATTAGCAGAAAGCTAATCCAGTCTGTTTATACTATAATAATGCTAAATTATGCTGAAAATAAACAGGTTATATAAAGATCAAAGGCAAACATAATTTAATAACATTTGTATACATAATTTCACTATTTGGCAGAGACAAAATACCATCTCTTCTAAGATGTTAACAATAACCCTAATATGAAGTTTTGTATAGTACCTTTGGGGAAAAAAAGTAATTAGAAAAATAATTAGAAAAATATTGTAATGGACTGCTGACAGTATCTACAAGAGACACTGGGGAGAACTGCAAAAGTATGTACAGCTGAGATGGACAGGAAGGGAAACAGCTGAAGGGATAGCTATTAAATGGGTTTTATCTTCCTTTGTAAACTAGGAAGTTTTTAAACAAAACATCACCAAAAACAAAAATAAACACAACCAAGAACATCCAAGTCAAAGAATGTAAGAAGGTGGTCTGAGGAGGAATGTGTTCTCCTAACCTTTGTCAACTCTCACTTTCCTCTGAAACAAACTGAGAGCTGCCAGGTGTTTACATATTCTGATTTTATAAAAAAGTAAATGGAGACTTCAAGTCCATTGACTCATACTAGAACTGGGCAGGATGTAAATTCCAAGACTAAAGCGCAGTGTGCTTTGCCATATCCCTGTAACTGTGTGTGCTCACTGTACAAACTCCACTCCTCACTCTAAGTGTGCTGCCTGTCGATAAGGACAGCAACTCTTAAAAGTTGTTAATCCTGCTTTTTGCCAGAGCTTGAAATTTACCCTTAGGAAAGCGAGCAGGAGTGTGCTAAGCTCAACCATCTCCACTTACAGTTTCTCAAATGAGTGTATCTAAACACAGAATTAGAACAGCTCCCAGTATTCTGCAAGAAGTGGAGTAATTAGGCCCATTATTGGTATTCTCATTTTCTACTGTGGGGCACTGAAGTCAGCAAGTTTCCCTTCATTCAATTCCCCAGCAATATTCCCCCATTTTTTTCCTCAGAATTTGTTCCTATTTTCCCATGCTCTCTCCTGATGGAAGAAGGCCCTTCCTCTCACAGGGAAAATGAAAATTAATTTGAAACAGTAAACAACTTTTTTAATATCTGAAACAACCAAACATCCCCACAAAATAAGGAAAGTGTTTTCTTGTAAGGAAAACACATCTACTGGGGTCCAGGTGAAATAGCTGCACACTGACAACTGGTACATTTTACAGAAAACCAGACATTCCTATCCCAGCCTGAAAACCAGAGAACTTTCAAGTCAAAATTAAACTGCATTTGTGGTTAGCAGCAATGAAATCAGCTGTTTAACTGTTTTGAAGAGTTTCAGAACTACTTTTGGAGGAAAAAGTCCCCACAAAATAAAAATGCACTACATTTTAAAAATCCCATTCCTTTAAAATTACTCAGGATATCTGTTTGGGAATGTGTTGTTATGCCAAGGGCACACTAAATGGATGCACCAAGCCAGCATTAATACCAAAAGATATAATTCATTGTAAAAGTCAAACTTACATGTAAGCATCACGTTCAGAATAGAAAGATGTGTATTATATTGTTTGACTAATACTCCCCCCACCGAAAAAAAGCTCTTCCTCTCTAAGCAGAAGCTCTTTATTAAACAACCTGTTTTGCTTCGAAGCATATTCTGCTTTCACAGTGCTGTTCTCAGTCAGAACACTGGAGTTAGCTCACAAATATAAAAAACAGCCTTTAATATTTTTCCTTTTAAAGTCAGAACTCTCCTGCTCTGACCAGAACGTGCAAGTCCCTATTCCCCACCAATGTCCATTACTAATGCCCCTGAAATTTGCCTTGATTTCCAGCCACACAAAACGGGCACTTTCTCTTACTTTCAGCAGGACAACCAGAAACTCATCTGCTGCCAAAACACCCCTTCCCTGTCCCTGCCATCACCTGCCCCTCTGCAAAGACACCCACAGCCCACCCTGCACCCAGCCAAGGCTCCTCAGGGCAGGGACAGAATGAACCAGGCAAACAAAGGCTCTGCCTGCAAGGACAGTGAAACCAAAAGCCCTGACCCTTCATACTCTGAATCAAGCCACAAAGGATGGGAAAAAAGGTTCCTATCTGTCACTTCTGATGATGGTGCATTGTGGAATACCACAAAAACTGGTTCTATGGATACTTTACTGCATCCTAGACTGCAGCAGCAGCCCTCTTTTTAGAGGGTAGAAATGAGCCCAGACACAGACTTCTTGTTCATCACAGCATGAAAAGGGCCCTGGTTTATTCCTCTTCACAGCTCAGCCACCCTGACCCCAACCATTCCCTGACCCTGGCTGCAGCAGCTCCTGCTGTGGGTTTCCCTGGCAGCCTCTGACTGCAGCTTTTACCCAGCCAGGCTGTGACTGCAGGTTCCAACAACAGCTCTGACTGCACACACACACACACACACTGACCTCACTGCAGGGATTCTCTCCCCAGGATCTTCCTTCTTCACGAGCCTCTCCTTCCCTCTGGCCCAAGGTTCTTCCTCCATGATCCTCCCCTCAGCAGCTCCCCCCCTCCCTTTTATAGCACTCACCTTTATTGGCATCAGCTGTGACTCATCAGGGCCAAGGTCACCTGTATGCCCTTACCACAATGCACTAAGACAACCCTAAAAGACTCATCTGAAAATGAACAGCTGAGATGAGGTTCTTAAAGTATTCTTTATTAATATCATTAGAAGTTGCAGAAACAACTTTCTTGTAATATAAAGGCACAGGGAGACAGTTTTGATAAAGTATTCCAAACGAACAGTAACTTACAGTACAAAAGGACAATTTTAATGCACATACAAACCCCAAACATCTCATTCAAAAATATTTCAACATGTTCATCAATAATAATGGGCAATGACTAAAAATATAAATTGTTATTGTACAATAAATATCTGATAGGTGCAAATGGAACAAGATTTATTGCTCTCCACAATGTTTTCCCTGTAGTGTTTTTGTTGTAGTGGGGGTTTTAGGGGTTTATTTTCCTTTAACTTCCAAGTTCCTTTTACAAGCTGCTTTAGTAACTTGTTTCTGGAGGGACTAAACCCCAAACAAAATCTAAGAGAACATTCTGACAGTTACAGAACTGTCTCGAGTAGTAACCAAAACTGGCAGTGTTTGTTTCACTCATAACTTTAACAATCATAGTCCACTCTCTCTTTGGGAAATGTGGTAGATGTTTAAAAATCAACTGTAGTGGTAAGTCAAGGCTTTTATGGTAGGATGGTAGTACCTAGTCTAGGGTTAGTCTGTTTTCTTCAAATACGTGGATTTTATGAAGAAAAGTAACATGAACGTTCTCCAACAGCTTGTGCCAGAACAAGCACATAAAGCTGTTCAAATGAGGGGAGAAATTAAAATTAGAAGCTGCACTGGGCATTCTAATTTCAGAAAACAAGAAAAGGGACTGGGAACAAATTAAGACTACAAAGGCAATGATGACATAAGAGTAAGAATTTCTGATTCTAAAATATCCTTAATCATGGAATCTTTAAAGTTGGAAAAGACCTTTAAGATCATCAAGTCCAACCAGCAACCCAGCACCACCACCGTGTTCATTCACCATTAAACTGTGTCCTCAAAATACAGCGACCTAAGAAATGAAAGAGCCCCCTGCACCTGTGTGTGGCTCTACTCTGAGCTTTGAGAAAGGAGGCAAAGTCAGTGAGTTTGCCACTTTCCTCACTTGCAGAACAATTTCCATCAGGCTTTGATGCAGTACAGGAGGCAGGGCAGCTCTGCTCTTGGAAGTAGCACACATGACCTTGCTCAGAATTAGCTTGTACAAAATAGTGTTTTATAGACACATTTTAAAAATATCAGTCTCCTTCATTACCGTAACAAGAAGTAATATGCACGCATTTCCTAAGAGTATCTTTGTAGGAACAAGATTTCAGGAAAATGAAGCATAGTAGTTGTAAAAGGAAAAAAGCAAAACCAAAAACTGAGGAGCAAGCTTTCAAGTGAGTTCTTGAAGCAGGAACTGAGGCTTTTATAAAAACTGTGATTTATGAGAACAACTCCATATTTACTCAAACCTCAAGAAGTCAATTTCAACTGTACTGGGAACAGTCAAACTTAGTTCAAGAAAAGGTACCTAGAGTGAGTACAGCTTATTGGTAAAACCAAAAGATGAATGTTCAGAAAATTCCATTCAACACACTTGGGAAATATGTAAAACAAACTGCTAGCTTGCTTGACCTTATTATTCATATTAGGGTTTTCTCTAGCATAAGTACACGTAAGTTTTAGAAGTTCTTCAGAAAGTAACCAAAAACCATCAAAATCTGAATTTTGAAAATTATTAGCTTCACTACAGGATAGCATTCTTTGTTTACTAAATGTTCAAAAACTAATAAACAAAACCATTTTCTTTAGCTTATACTTAAACTACACCAGACTAGTGATTTTTTATTTTTACTCAATCTTCTATCCCAAATTTAAATTAACACAGATCTTTTTATTGTAGTGGCTTTCCAATTTTCAAATTATCTCTGTTAAAAGTAAGAGTTTGCTCATACCATGATTTCCTGTTAAAGAGCCATGTGTATATGCTGGCATGAAGGGTAAGTCTTGTACAATAGTTACATTAAGTGATATTTCCAACGGCAGAACCACAGAAGACATTAAATGAATGTCACTTCAAGTGAGATTTGAGCTTATGATGATCTTTAAAAAACAAACCACAATGTCTAAGCATAGTAAAATACAGTGTAAAACCCCCTAAAATCAGACAGTAAACTCGGGAATCCTGCACTCACAGTAGGAATGTTCTGCACAGCATTAACATGAAAGCCTGTTCGGTTTGAAACAATGCAGACAGCTAGATTTACCTGGATGTAAATGCCACTTCAAGGTGTTTAAACAAACACAAAAATGAGACAATGTTGTCAGGAGAAAGGCCTTTAAAACAGGCCACCAGTCTAACTTGACTTTCCAAGTAAGAACATCAGTTTCACAAAACTGTGACACTAATGCAGTTTTATGTAAAGTACCCTTTGACACGCAAGCTGTCAATTAAGCTATCACAGTCTTTTGTGACCTATTCCCTTTTAAACAGTCAGGGAGGACAGTCAATAGTAGCTCAAGTTTTAATTCAGTAAGTACCTTGTTTGTTTGCAAAGGAACATTATAACACCATAAAATTCTATTTTTACAGTATTTAGAAAACTGATAAACTAGGGTTTTTTTATTCTCTCTTTTTAACACAGGAGTCCAAAACTTCTGTTTTCTATGTGTCTTTGCAATAGTGTTTTAGCCAGCGCTGCAAAAGCATTTCGCTGTGGACTACCTCACGTTGTTACTGAGCTGTGCAAGGTATTCCCGGAGTTCCTTGGCGGCCTGGAAGCGGCCGTATCTCCTCTTTGGGTTGGCACACTCATCCAGCAGGGCCTCCAGGCGCCCTTCTTTGGCAATCTCAGCCGGGGGGTCGTGCAGGAGCCCCCCCGAGGTGCCCCGCCACGTGGCATGTCTGGACAAAAGGTTCTGACAAATGGCATAGTAGTTGTGGTCCACAGTGACACGGGCACAAAGGATCTCTTTAGAGAAGGACAGACAAGCTTCTTTATCACAGTCATCAAACTTGCTTTCGTACCACACGTCCCAGTTCTCAGGTTTATCTGTGAAACACAAGGAGACAGGCAAAGTGAGAGAGGGGAGGAAAGTGCCTGTGTGTGTCTGAATACAATCAGAAGCTCAATACACAGCAAACTGGTAATATTTAAGCTACAAACCAGTTTTGTTTAAACTCGGAAATGTTTTAGCCTAAAACTGCATCTGACAGTCTGATACATCCTTCTGCTGAAAATGATCCTGGCAAAACAAAAAATAGGGGAGAGAGAGAAAGAAAGAGGGCAAAATAGATAGCAAAGGGAAGGCAGGAAAAAAAGCAGCGCAGTAAACACGTGAAATCTACATTCACACACACCCAGAGGAAAAAATGTAGCATAAGCAAGTACAAGAGAACAATCCAGAGCCAAAGCTGAAAGAAAAACAAACAAGCAACACGATTTATTTTAGCAACATTGAGTTGGGTTCTCCAGTTGCCCTGGAAACTACTGCTGGCAAGTAGTATACCAAAGACTAAAACGGGACTGCAAGTAAATGTTAAAAACTTCTGAAACTTTATCTTCTGTCTTACTGTCAACATGGCAGTAACCAAAAAGAATATGAAAAAGTAGATACATTACTTGTAATCTTTGAAAAAACTAAAATTCAACAAGGCAAATGGCATTTATGTACATGTACAAACCCTTCTCCTTGTCACAGCTTGCTTTAACTTAAAGCCTGATTTACGTAAAAAAACCTCACATAGCAACAATACTTAAAAGGTTACTAAGTGTGAGCACTCTGGAGTTCTTGGTACTTTTTGTTACAGAACTTTCATCTTGAGCTTCCAGATTTACATTTCCAGTTACTGCCAGCTTTGAGAAGTGGTCCTTATCATGGAGTCCCATAGTTTTGCAGATCTGTCTTAGCAGTGTGAGGTACACAGGAAAAATTATCTGTGCTTGGCTAGTCTCTGAGCTGACTACTGGTCTTCTCATTCACAGCATACTGAGAGCCAGTTTAGGAAAAAAAAGTACTGAAGGATGACAGCTAAAACTATAAAAGCATGATGTAAGATCTGCAGAATTAACAGCAAATTCAATGTGGAACAAAAAGCCAGCAAAGGTGAATGGGAAATAGGGGCTTCAGCAAACTCAAACAGGACATCCCACACAGAGTACAATTAGGAATTACTGTACAGTGCAACTGGACAGAAGGTACATATTGAAATATCTAAACAGGTGTATTGATCACTCTGGACAGAGATTTTCTAATGGAACTTTCCCAAAGATCCATGAAATCGGTATTACATGTCAACAGCCACACAGGTTTATATAAAAACTAAGAATTTTCTCATGTCCTCTTTTGTTTTCTGTGTTCTTGATTGTTAGATCATAAATCACATCAAAACCCTGCTTGGGACAACAGATGTGACACTTGCAGCACTCAGGTTCTGCAAGGAGCTCCTTGCTCCTATTCCACATACATATCAACATTTTCAGTGCTCATCTGGACTTCTTTCTGCCTGAGTAATTCAGACATGCTTCAAAACTGAAGCCTTCAGTAATATTATTTTAAGAGGGAGGGAAAGGAATGGAAGACAAAGGAATGGAATGGAAAGGGTTCTACAGTAAATGTACTGGATATTCAATATATTAAAAGGTTTCCTTGGTAGGCTCATACAGTTTTAATCCAAGCCACTTGAGAACATATCGTTAATCTAATAAAAAAACTCAACCAAACAACCTCAAAAAACACTTCCTTGTAGAAAAGTGTGTGAATAGAAAAATACAGTCTAAAAGTTAATTCTGCAGCACAACATATGAAGCCTATTTGCAAAGCTTAAAGAAATCCATTCACACAAAGCAAACTGGAATCACTTGGCCTGTTGCCATGAACTTCTGAAAAATCCAGAGTTTCATGTTCAATGTCTCCAGCGCTTAGGTCTATAAGTCTTCCTTATAAGCTCAAAAAGAATATAAACCTATGTGATGCCACTTTGTCAAACACCTCTCCTGCTGCCACTGCATTGAGCTTTTGCAGCTGACAGAATAATAATGAATTTGGAAACAGCACTGGAATTATCCATTCCTTTGGTTCCATTATCAACGAGAACCAACAGGAAGCAAAGCCAGGCTATGGCACTAAGGCAAAGAAGGCACTAACACTGTCATTCACAGAAAACACAACTCCAAGACTTCCATTGTTACACAGGTGCCTGGAAAAGACAAAAAACCTCTCTTTCTTAGCTAAGCTGGTCAAGACAGCCAGGCTGCTTATCTGTCTATCTGTTCATCCACCTGTCCAAACATACCCAGCACCAACACCCTCTCTTCCCACCCCACCTCTATCTTTATGCAGGTTTACAGTACTTAGAAGTGTCAAGGTATGCTCAACAGTTCATGTAATTGACAAATTAGTCAAGCTACGGTAGTCTAATTGCAGAAGAAAGGCAATTCATTTGTTAATTAGTAGTCTAGTTGTAAAGCAAACAAAATATGTATTTAGCAACCACACATACTATAAATATTTCAGAGAAAGAAGACTTACTCTGTCTGATCAACCTTTTGTCTGCTACCAGAACATTTTCTGCATCTACAATGATAACTTTCCCATCTCTCGGTCCCACTGCAAAGTTGTCAAAGCTGACATCGAGGAGGTAGAGTGCAAATTCAAAGTCATTATTGGTCAGCTGCTCAGCTATTTCCATTAGCTGCCAGGCCAGATCCACTCGTTTCTCCCAGGGGGCATTGAAGTAACTCCAGAGCTCCTCTCCCACGTAGTTGACAGCCACCATCCTCCCGCACGCGCCCAAGTACTTGGCGAACGGCCAGCCCTCGTCAGACGGAAAACTCTGCACACAAAAACAACGGATTGTTAATTAATACTAAACAGCTTAGGTTTTAAAAGGCTTTTCAACAGAACTGAGAAGAGAACGCCGCAAATATCCATCAGCACAATAATCTGTACATTTCTAAGTTTTGAAGAGAAAGAAATGATACAAAATATATTTATGTGACCAAGAGGCCTTGCTGGGCTAATGCAGGGAAAAAGTTGGATGACCTGAAACAATACATAACCCATATCTGGCTTTCCATCTGTACACACACACTCACATATATTTACACGCACGATTTCACCAAACACCTTTTTCTCTTGGTGTTTTATTACACATCTGTTGTAACAATGCAAGTATATTTCCCATCAAAATATTTTGCATTTGATCTTTTAATTAAAACCATTTATTTTAATAACCTAAAGAAAAAAACTCTATAATGTGGCACCTTCTCTCCACCACCACCCCTCCCATTTTCCCATTTGATGGGATTCCTTTGAGGTTTCTTAATTTTCTAGTATACCTTAACAGTCTAGCTCTTGATTAATTGCTACATATATACTGTGTACAGCCACATAACATTTTTATCAACGGTGAAATCTGTCTCCAACTGTACCTTTCTTGGAAGTTAACCTAAGAGACTGAACAGAAATTACACACTACAAGCAATTACAAAACAGCCACAGCACACCAGCATGGTTTTCCTAATTCAGTTGTGCTGCATGTGCCCTAGGACTTCAATTTGAACAGACAAGCACTTAAGAGGTGCCCTCCAAATTACAGAGGAATGCTGATAGGAATGCAACAGGAAGAAAATACAAAAGAACTAATTTAAGAAACCCCAAATGTACAGAAGGTAGCACTCTAAGAATATGATGCACCCCAATTTTAACTATTGGGAGATACCACCATGTGCCCACCTCCTTCCTCACGTTCTGCCTTGCCATGGGGTCACCAGACACCACTCATGATCAGCAATGATGTAGCAAAGTTCTACCACAGCTGGGGTAAACAGCAGGGTGGGTTTCAGGATGAATGAAGGCTTTATACCTTCTGGAATCCACAGTGGCAGGAAACACTTACTGTCAATTGGGGAAAGAGACTGGAAGGAAACACACCATGTCTGAACTAAAAGACCATGCAGGGAGGAGGTGCTAACATAACCAACCTTGTCTAATAGTACACCTGAAGAAACTAAAATCATAATTAATGTACATAATTGACAATGTTTGCCATTTTTATGGCAAAAGCCATGAAAGCTGCTCTCTGAGGTGGCAAACCTTAGAAGACAATTTCTGGGTAAGTAACCATGTTTACCATTACAAAGAACCACCCTTTTGGCTGGACAAAAGGACATGAAATCCATATTAATAACAGAATATGTTCAAAGTTCTTGCCATGTCTGCATGTCTGAACTTCAACTCTGTTTTTAGCACATGATCTACTGACATAAGCAAAACAGGTTGTGATAAATCCGAGGATAATACAAACTAATTTGACAGGTTTGAGAGCAGTATGGCATTTTCAAGCTGTGACACCACGTAACTCAGAAAAACTAAATCTCTCTCAGTAATTAAATCTACCATGCAATAGGAAAGACATTATCTAGCCTCCAGGCTTATTTACCTGAAGGATTCAGGGCAATTAATGAACATAGAAGTACAGCCAAATAGCCACCAGTTCAGGTCAAGTGTCACATTCCACAGTTAAGAGACTTTTGGGGTTTTTTTTCACTTGTTTTGTGGTTAACAAAATAACTTTCCAACAAGTATGTTTTAAGTATGTGCTAATTCAGTATTCATTACTCATTCTGAACAGTCTATATAACAAAAACATGGATGTAGCATCTATAAATGTCACCAAAGAGGTATTTCATGTGCATTTATCGTGACTGTATTCAGTCCAGGACCAAAACAAAACAAGAAGCAAATAACTGTTGCCAACCAAATGAAATTATTTGTTTTACCTACATCATATAAATTTCTCTTTAAATTGGAGAAAAGCTACCTGATTTCCTGATAAACACATATTTAACTAACTTTACCAACTGTGCATGACATTTTCATTTTGCTGCAATTTATCAGCACTCAATTCAATGATACTTAAATATTTTTATTTACATATTACTTTGGTCCACCCCACTCCTTTTCCACAGTTCTTTTCTATGCTCCAGACCTCCCCTGCTTATGACTTTACCTCCCTTTTCAAACACAAATTCAACCAGAAACAGTTGGACCTGGCAAAGGATGCGCTACCATTGGAAGCAAAGGTGTCCCTCCCTCCCAGCCATCAAGGACACTCATTTCAATCCCCTGCACATCATCAGGAAAGCAAGGCTGGTATTGCCGGGCTGGAGCTCCCTTGGATCAGAGCCTGATCCATATCACAGCACCACCTCATGCTAGGAGGTACTGCTGAGAGGAAAAGAGAAGGCCTCAACAGCTGGGTGCAGAAGAGGGAAGGAGCTATGAGGACTTTTCCTTTGCAGCAGCAGCAGGGATTTATGTAATGGATTCAACTGATTTTCAAAGTACTGCGTTAGTCACTGATCTCCCAAACACATCCATTATGCTCCCTGCCCCGTGCACGCCGAATTTCATTCCGGACAAGGAATTCTAGGAGCGGTTCTGTTTATTCAGAAGTGCACACCTTCATGTTACCAGCAGAGTATCTGCATGCCATGCTGTAACAGATATATTTATAATGCCGTGGCAATAAAAACATCTTTTGACAACAGGAGTGCGGGGAACGCTGCCAACATCTGCACATGTACAAACAACATCTCTGCCTTGGCTCCCTTCCAACTGGCATGTAACAGCCACATCTACACTTCATTACCCAAGTCAGTAGCGGAAGAAGGGGATAAAAATATGTACAAGTGCCTCATTCAGTAGTTTTTATATTCACTTGGTGAATTTGACAAGAATATTAATTGAAGTGCAGATCTCTTGTCTTTGAAAGCAGCGGTTTGTAACTTTTTGTACTATTCTATTTTGAAAGCTGTTTTCTAAGAGGAAACTGCAGCTAACTTGACATGGATTTTTTGGTTCATGAATTAAAATTTTGAAAGCCAG
Organism: Aegithalos caudatus; assembly: GCA_013389925.1. NCBI lineage: Eukaryota > Metazoa > Chordata > Aves > Passeriformes > Aegithalidae > Aegithalos > Aegithalos caudatus. Next base: position 386,990 of record WEIU01014498.1, read on the forward strand.
TAAGAATTGAAAAAAAATTACATGATGAATAAACATGTTTTCCATGAACGAGGTGCATTTAGAAACAAAAAGCTTCTTATAACACTGTCAAAAATATGATTTCTGGGGAATAATAAGTAACTTTATTTTTGGTTTTATTTTAGTAGTCTCTATTTAATTAGATAATTTCAGACTTGAATATGCTATTGGCAGACTTAAAAACCTGCATTTGCAATCAAGGTAAAAACTAAACTCTTGTTCAAAACCAGAAACAGCTGTTTGACAAAAGAATCTGATTCTGATGCACCCACTCACATTTTATCTGTGAACATACACACAAATGCCATGGAAACCGTAGACAATTGTACTTTTTTTAAGTGTTTCAAAATGAAGTACTGCATATGAAAATCTAAAAACAGGTAGCTTAGTAAGATTTCCCCTCATTAACATTATCTTTTTGTTTTCAGACAAATATGTATAATCTAAGAGAAAGATGGAAAACAGTAAATATGCCAAAAACTTCTGTTACCTCCATTCCCAGTGACACACCTCCAAAACATACTTTCCTTGCTCTAATTAGTGTACCTCCAAGATCTCTCTAAGACTTTAAAAACCTAAACAAACCCTTTCAAAGGGACAGTGGACATGCTGTTCCTGAAAGAATAATACTGTTTTTATGCCTTTAAAAAGACACTGTAGTCTCAGAATAAAATATTAAGAATTAACAGAGCAAATTTAGCACTTCACTGAAGCACAAAACGCATTACCAATGCATTTGATGCATTTATCTTCCTCACTTTCCATCTGTCTAAAACCTGAGAAGATACACAAATGTGCCAGTGCTTTTTGTTCAGAGCTGTGAATTAGATCAGGCAGTGAAGACTCACCAGCTTGAAGCTGATAAGGCCTATTGTATTCTGCAGTAACACAAATCCCCTTTGAATTAAACACTTAAAAGAATATTAGTTTATCATAATGAAGCATATAATTTATCCTCATATCAAGATGGAAAGGCCAAACCAGTTTAAGTAACTGACACTGAACAAATGACATTTTTGTTCTATTTGTGACCTCCAGTGTTTGCATAAAGTGAGTTCCAGCTCAGAAAAAAAAAATAAAAACGACCCAGACAAAATCCACCCAAACAAAGAGCTGTATCTTATGTGTGATGAAATTTTAAAAAACACACACACACAAAGTGGGGATTTGATTCCATAGGACCCTGAGGAACTTCATGGCAAAATGATCCTCTCCTGACACCTTCACTAAACATCCTGCTGAACTGCATCTGCCCAGACACAAACAGGCAGGGCAAGGAGAATCCAAATAACACACTCTTCCTCAAAAGGAAAATTAGTTCTCTCTCAGAGTACTGCTGATCCTGCCATGTAAACAAAAGGAGCACTTGTGTTAGTCACCAAGGCAAATAAGCAAAGCTCTGGAACCACGAAGAGCTGGAGAGTAGATTTTACAATGATGTTTTTGGATCAAAGGAATTACAAAGCACAGTCTAAACACAGATGCCTCCTTTTGTCAGGAATTGATCTGCATTCTGGAAGATGCATATTCAGATATTTGTTTGAATGCTAGTGAGTACAATGAAAACCACGTAATTCTCAACTCCATGCCACACCATTTGACATTTTCCTAGAACTCCCACAGAAGTTACACATACAGAGCCTACGCACACAGCATGGACAATGGATTTCATTGAGTACTCCAGTTATTGGTGTTCCCAGTGAAACCATGTTGTTTTGATTTATTTGACTTTTGCTCAAGTTTGACTACATTTCTACCAGTTACTACATACAATTCACGCCAACAAGAGGTTCACACCAAGTTAATTGGCACACTATAGAACAAAAATACACAAAACTCTAAATACTCAGCTGTTAAGATAAATACTTCAGCTGCAAAAGTTGCATTTCACAATGTCAGTAGAGATAGGCCTCTTTTCTGAAAAAAATAATGAACAATGATTAAATTCAAGAGCCAAAGTAAAGTAAATTTAATGTCTTTATTGGTTTCACCTGTTCAAATTCCTTTGTAGTTCATAAAAGTTTTTTCAGATTAAATTTGAAACAGATGAAAATAATCACTGTGTATTAACTTCTCATAAGTCATAAGCCTAGAATAAATCACTAAAAGAAGTCCTAGCAGAGATGGCCTTATTTTTAAAGTTACTTTGCAAAATTCTAGTCTAAAACAAAGCTTCAATTACTTAATTCAGGGAAGTAAAACACAGCTCCACCTACACATCTCACATACCAGAACAACACTGGTATTGCAAGGTTTCTAATGTGGGGTAACAAATTTTTTTCTGCTACTGAAAACTGCAAGAGCGAGAATTTCTCAAGAAAATTTCTATGTAAGTCTGTATAGTGACTTCCCAGCAGCCTTTAAATTCAGACAGCCATTTGTCATAATAGACACCCCACAATAACTTCAAGAATTTCTAGACTATTTTAAAATATCCCTTATAATTTACCCTACATGTTTTCACTCTAGGGAATTTTCTCTACAAGAAAAGCATGAAAATAGCTTTGATAACTTAAGGAATATAATTAAATATGACAGTTAACATGGCAAGTACAAGCCAGTTCTAATCTAACATGTACAGTCATATGTCACTGCAAAAAATGATTCTTCAGTTTTCAATACAACCACATCAGTGGAACATTCTTGTAACATGAGGCCATTCAATTTTAATTCAACAAAGAACAATTTTTCATTCCTTTTAAAAAGGTTCACAATGGAAACTCAGTCTATTAAAATCCTAGTGTCTGAATGAGCTAGGACTCAAATAACACAAGTCCACCAAGTATGTATCAGGTAGTGCAGAAAACCACCTTAAATCCATTACCTGGTTTATGCCATCAGAATTATGGAACACCAAATCCAGTAATGAAGAAAGCTTAAAGGGCACCAAGTATTAAAGCTGGCTTGCTATTCTACATTCTACCAATGCACTCAGAACTACAGAAAATAACTTATTATTAGAAGGGTCTGTACAAAAAGATAGAAAAGAGGAATTTGCCCATTTACTTCTTGCATATGGATCAGCAAAAAGATTCTATGGAGAATTTGGCTGAACTGCTACATTGAGTGAATTCTGTACAAGAAATTGTTTCAAATTGATCAGTTAAAGTTTTAATATATGTTTACCAGATGTCAACTATTGCTCTTCCCACAACAAAACCAAACAGAAAGCCCAACAATGACATGTAGAGAACCCAGGAGAATTTTTAGGTTATGTGGCAACAGACTGTTCATGCGAAGTAATTATACCAGGAACAGAGATACAGCTGTTGGGTTTGTTTTGTTTTGCTTTTTCACCCACAAGGAATAAGAATGATCAGAAGCTGTGAGAAAAATAAAGTCATTAAGCTTAAGCATTTAGAAAGCTAAAACCATATCTGAGGGAGGGGCAATGATTTACAGAGTCTATTAAAAATGCAGAAATACTGCTATTTGGCACATAGAGATTGCTATTTCTCTTAGAGGCAGACAAAAAAAAAGTCTTTGAGACTTGTAATTTACATACAAGACAAACGTTCACCATCATTCTTTGAAGAATGTTCATTTAAACAGGTTGTTAAAAGCTCAGCTCGAGACTAAGTCACATTAATGCACTCTGGACTTAATTGGCAGATATCTTCTATAGTTTGAAAAAGATCTTCATTACATGCAAGCATTTTATTTTAATTGCAAAGTACGTGTACAAATTTCAAGTTTGCTTTGTGTGCTAGTCTAATTGTTTCCATAGTAGCTGGTATGGGTGAGTGTTTTGGATTTGTACTGGAAATGGCACTGGTAATTCAGGGATGGTTTGATGATTACACAGAGCCAAGGCCTTTTCTGCTCCACGCCCCCCCAGCCAGGGCAAAGGGGCTGCACAAAAAGCTTGGAGGGGACACAGCTGATCCCAGCTGATCCAAGGAATATTGCATCCCATATGGCATTGTGATCAGCAAGTGGAGCTGGGGGAAGAAGAAAGGAGGGGGGACACACATCCAGAGTGACAGCTTCTTACTCCCAAGTCATCATTCCATGGAATGGAGCCCTGCTGTCCTGGCAATGGCTGAGCACCTGCCTGCCCATGGGAATTGCAGAACAAATCCCTTGTTTGGCTTTGCTTTCCTTACTAAACTGTCTTTGTCTCAACCCACAAGTTTTCTCCCTTCTACTTTCCCAACTCTCTCCCCCACTGCAGTGAGGGGCAAGAGCTGTGGGGCTGAGTTCCCAGCTGGGGTTAAACCACAACACTGACATTTTCATATGGCACTTGGCAATTCTGTAAACCAACACAAGCCAACACAAAGACAAGACTGAGGGCTGCAAGACCAGCTCTAGATGTACTTTTGCCAAAACAATTTATAAATCCTGTATTCACTTTTGCCAGTTGGGATGTAAACTGTATTTTCAGCTAAGTGTAAGATCTTAGGGGAAATACAACCACCTTAGTGAAAGACATCTTTCTTAGCTAGAAACAATTTCTTATTTCAGCAGTCTTGAGTCAGTTTCTTTCCCTAACTCAGAGAACAAGGATTTGGGGCATTGTTGTTTTTTTGCATTTAAGTACAAAACTTAAAACTCTGGCAAAAGGTGTCAGACAGCACATGGCTGCACACCACGGCTCACAGCAAGGCCACTACACTGGCACCACAGCAGCAGCTCGGGAACTGTTATCCAAAACTGTTATCCAAAACAGTCAGGAGACTGCCACAGCACCTCCAAAGAGGAACTCTGGAGGCTGGCAGGGATCAGGGCAGGAGCTCTATGAAAAATGAGGTATCACACAGTTTCAGTTTTATTAACAGTAAGTTTAATGTTGCAACTTGAAAGTGAAGATAAAAATTAACCAAGTTACTTGATAAAGCTCAGTAACATCCACTATTTAAGCAGATATCCCTGTTGAAAATATTGCAAAAGCTTTCTCCACTGCATCTATTTTACATGGTGGTTTATAGAAAGTGCCAGGACAGGATAAATCTGCTTACATCCACAATGGTTCTATGAATTTTGCAAAGAGTGAACAGTCACAGTGCACTCAGTCTCTAATCCAAGTTACTTTTTCAATTTTTTATCTTCCTAAGGCAACTTCAGCCAGCTTATCTTTGCAAGTGTTTGATGCACACCATCATCATATTCAGTTAGAAACAGGACACTATTAGTGAGCAGTTTGGCAAGATTCCACAGAAGAAAAATTCGTATTTTAATACCCAAACAAATATGTAAACCGTACTTGAACAATACTGCAGCTATCATTCCATTTGCTTAAAGTAAAATGGCAAAAGGGGCTGAATTCTTCCCTGAGTGCATCTACACAATAAATAAGTGCTCACAAAGAAGGTAACAAGAAAGTTACAAAAAATACAAATAGCGAGTTAGGATTACAATATGTCATCTATACTAAACTGTGCAGTGTTACACTTTTGATACAAATCCCTGAACAGTATCATGAGATGGGTTAAAGCCCCGCCTGAAAAATTCTCACAGCAGAAGCTGTAAATCACTTGTGACAATGCAGTTCACAGGCAACACCACTTCAGGAATAATCCATACCCTGCACAGGCTTCATGCTAAAATCCCAGTCTCTGATGAAAAGCTCATAATCCACAAATTGCTGGCACTTGTAGACAACTACAGTGAATTTTTTTATTGTAAATGAAAGACCAAGCCTTGAATTCCTACTACATTGCCTATTTACACTTGTCTGTAGAACTTGCATGCACTGTACACCAAAAGTTCAGACATTATGTTCACTTCTAATCCAAAACTGTTATGAATAACAGTGCTCAGTCACTGCAGTGTTCCATGAAAGGCTCAAGGCAAAAACAAGCAATATTTTTCCTTGTGCCCTCTGGTGACAGACAGCATGAGTTAAATGCATCAATTTATTGATTGCTTGATTTTAAATTAAAATCTGATTCTTCATACAACATCATGCAGGTTTCTTTTCTTGGAAGCAGCTGATTTTTAAAACAAGCCTACAAGTTTCATTTCCATAGTACTACCTGCCTTCATCAATACTACAGAAACTGCAGCGTAAAATGTTTTACAAATGTTACAAACACAAGCAACCTTCTCAGTAGTCAGTCATCAGTTCTAGAAAGTAACCACATCACAGCGTGTCCTGCACGTTGCTGTTGCAAGAGCTGCAGAACACAGAATTACGCTGACGTGTTTCTCAGATGGAGACTAAACCTGGTGTGCTATGGAATGGGAAGAGTTCATAGAGATTCACTTATTTACATACTTCATTCATGTTTGAGGGAGGTCTTCAAACCTCGAGTACCCAATAACCAAAGCTAATTGACATTCTTCTGGAGAAACCACCGGGAGTGTTTAAGGACACAAAGCTGGCCTGAACCTCCCCAGAAATATTGTCCAAGACATGCCTAAACATCAAAATTTACAAGACTCTATGAAACACTTTTGATGTTAATAGGTGACAGAGTTGCTTTACCTCACTCTGAACTGCTAAAGGCTGCCTCACTTCCCACAAATTTGACCTGCTCTGCTCTCAGCTGCACCCTTATTAAGATAAATGGCGAGCAGAGTACCCAAGTCCACCCAAGGTTTTCTTCTATTCAACAGATTTGCCTGACAATCCCAGGACTTATCTACACTTCATGAAGAAGCTGAGAGGAATAAAGGCTCCTCATCAACCCACTGCCCACCATTTATGATCCAGCCCACTGCAGTAAGTGCCACAAGCATGCCATACCCCTTGTCTGTAAGGAATTATGAAGGAACACAGCTCTTCTCTGGCCATCATCTACACTCAATGTGTTGGAACCACTGTTCAAAACCAAAATGTTAAGTTGTATGAAACGCAGCCAAAACAAATCACTTCTCAAAGAATTTCCGAATATACTCAGCAGAGTGAAGCAGTTTTGATTTTCCTACTTAAGTGGAGTTTCCTTTCTCACTGTGCTCAGGAGGAACTTCACAGCAAAATGGGAGAGTTACTGTGCTCTCAAGTCTGCTGAGAAGCAAACTGGAAACACACTTTAAAAACAAAACTAGAGAGCTGTACATGGAGAAACCTAAAGGCAGAAGGCATACTACCAAAAACATACTTGTAATTAAGTTCATAAATTCATTTTCTAGAAATTAGTCAGTAGGCGAACTTTCTGGAGGGTAAAGCCTGCAGCATGGCTTTTTGAGCATTTCTTGGCCTCTCACTAGAGAAACAGCAGATGTTAATAGTAATCACGAGGTAGTGTTTTCAAAACATATTTGCAAATATTATTTTAATCATACATTGGATAAAGGCAACGACAGTTCAGTAGTTAGACAAAACAGATTTGATTCCAAACCTACATGCTAAAGGCACACTTGGGAGTTCCCTTGATAATGTCAAAAACCAAAATGCAAAGCTCCCCATCCAAATGGACAGGGAATAGAAACAATTGAGTGATGCCATAGAAGTTTCCTACGCATTTTTAACCTAAAAATTCACATGACAAATTAAAGCACAAATTTCAGGTGTGTGCACATAACCCATCCCCCTAATTAAAAACTACAGAACATGTAATCGCTGAAAAGAGAACAATGTTCATTTATTTGTCGGTCTATTTTCAGGTTACAAATACCTACCTCTAATTTTACCAGCACTAACTATATTAAGTTCACATTAAGAACATGACACAGAACATGAGTCAGTTTCTGACAAGGAAAGCACAACAGCATCGCAGGAGTCTCTACGCACTCCCTCTTAAACCAGACCCTAAGAAATGAATCACGGGAACCCAGAGCTGCCTGGGAATGTGTGAATCGTGGAACACGCTGACACCGAACTGCGAACGGCACAAGTCAGCAGAGCATCATCCTCCAGCACTCGATCCGCACGCTGCCGCCCGGTACCCTACGGCACAGTGGGACGGGCATGAAGTTAAAACCTGAGGGGGACGGCAAACCGGGAAAACACACGCAGTGTCTCAGGGAGAAAGGAAGGAGGAGAGCTGATCAGGCTGAGTGAACTAAAGAAACGCCCCCTGTCCGAAGGCAGGTACCGGGGACCCTGAGCTCAGCCCGCCCTGCCGGCTCCTCTGCAGCAGTCAGTGAGGGCACAGAGCCAGCGGCGGCCCCCGCGATCCGGCGGGGTTTGGGGCCAGCTGCCCGGCAGCCCTCGGCC
>WEIU01014498.1:396293-412286 GCA_013389925.1 Aegithalos caudatus
GTCCGCCGTCCCCCGTGTCCCTGCCCGCGCCTCGCCGCGCCGCCCGCCCTCACGGGTACCGCCGCGTCCGAGCTTGGCTCGCTGGTGCCACGGGACAGGTTCTCGCTTTCCCACTGCTGGCAGGGGTCAGTCCGTGTGTCTCGTTTCATCCTTGGAACTCTACATCTGATCCTCTGAAATGCATTCACCCTATCCCCACTCCGGGGAGAAGAACCGTCCAGTCACCGTGCTGAGGAGTGTACCGGGCTGTACGGCTGCCTCCACAACGTCCCTCAGTGCTGTCACCGGCACTGCCTCGGGCTGACAACCATTCTATAGAACTAACAGAGGAACAGAGATTAAGAAAAAGGGTGGAAGTCTTAATCTCGTCTGACGCTATGGTCTCACACGTTAAATACAGCCTTCATATTTTGAGAAATAACTCCCCTTATTACCTGTTCAGTCCCAAAAGTGCAGTAGGGGTATGGTCGTTGTGAAGGAAGTGAAGCAGACTGCATAATTTCGAGTTATTTTATACGCACTATAAAAAATTTTAGGTGCTTAATACCTAGAATATTGGACATACATTTGTCTTTTTATACTGGTATGTAATGATATCCGTATGTACTGTGTGTTGACATTTCTGTATCAACTCTAAAGTGTTTCTTATACTGAGATTTTGTCACTGACCGTATCTGTTTCAATATGCCTTGTTAAATGCTGCTGGTATGGTAAAAACATTCCATCAGCAAATTCTGGTCTACAAACCAGTGGGTCTATTACAAAATAAGTATATACATAAATATGTATCATCTCCCTTAGTTCAGTCTTCATTAGAGGATGCACTGCTTGATACCATATTTCAAAAAATCATAATTGATCCTGAAAGATGAACTCATTTTTTTTCTGCATGGAAATTCCAAACTCACTAGCATGCTTGGTCTTTACATGTTGGTAGTGGGTTTTTTCATCTAACAGTATCTAGTCTGTATGTTATTAAATCACTAACAAATCCAAATATAAACAAATATACTGAATTAATGTTTCTTTTCTGCATTGCTTTTTTCTCAAGATTTCTCATTTGTGCATTTATAGGGAAACAGCTTGATCCTTCTGAATGCGAACAGAATATTTTAATCTTTACTAGATGAAAACATTTTAAAGCACAAAGAATCATTTAAATAGTTTAATACGCTCTTTCAGCAACAATGTGTTCTTAATGCATTTGACACTGCAAATTCATAAACAAATAAATCTGCTGTTTCTAAACAGATGAAAAAACTGGTTCTGTAGCTATTTCTGGTTTCACTGGCATTCACTGGAGACCGTGGGGGCTGTTTGTGAGGGATAAAGGAAGGTGGAGGCTGTCTTTCTATACAATGTGTCTTTAAATTGGTTTCACAGATTTACAAATATTGGGTGAAGAAAAAACAAAGGAGACTGAAGGGAAAATGCAACCATTTGGAAGACTAAAATGTGGGGGGAAAAAAAAGGTTGAGGCAGAATTGGAAAGAAAGAGCAAAGGAGGGGGACCAACTGAGTAAAAATTCTGAACAAATAACAGATCTATCTTGTAGTTTTAAAAAGTCTGTTTTGTGAATGATCCACTTCAAAGTGCAGGGGAATGCAAAATAGATAATGCAGAATAAACTTGATGATGCCTGATAATGCATGCACTTCCTGTCTTTCTAGAGTTGCCACCTTCTGACTAGTCTTCAAAATCAACTAGAGTAGTTTTCCTGTGAAGACTTCATTACATATGACAGTGTAATTCATCAAAGCCTGCAGTGACTGGGATGCAAACGCAGGCCAGCAGTGGAGTGCCCGTGCACGACGTTCTCTGGTGTGCAGCAGGTTCTCACACAGCACAGCAACAGGGTCTCAGATTGCTGTTAGATGAGGGGCCATTCCAACAATCACCTAATACTGCTGCCTCTGTCCAGGGGTTTGTCACATCTCCCATAACAATGGTGTGTTGGAGTTCTGCACAGACCCTTTACACAAATGGACGTGATATATTCCCATTGTTTTCAGGGATATCAAGAGGCCTCATGGTGATCACAGGCTCTACAGCTGCAGAGATGTCCTGCACAACATTAAATTATCTAGTATATTGATCTGCAGGAAGACTTGAATAGATCCAGGCCTCCATAATGAGAAAGGAAACAACACTCAGAATTTAAACAGTTTAGAAAGAAAAGATAATCCAGCAGCTCTACTGAAAGGTCTGATAACAGACTTTCCCTTACTAGGGCACTTCACTTTGAGCTCTTATTTCAAACTACAAAATAAGCAGCTGTTCAAAATGACAGTGATCTTAAAATCCTTGCAGATACTGCAAAAGAGTTTGGAGTATCTTTTTTTTCATAATTATCTAGACACTTTTTCCCACACTCAATCACCAAATCACCTTGCCACTTTCATAACAGGGATCTTTGTCCCTTTAGCCAGGCAGGTCTGAAAGATGTGCTGGGAAGAATAATTCTAAGTTCTGCACCTTTATAACCTAGAGTTTACTTATTTATGTTCACATGCATCAGACTGACTGCACACACAGAGTTCAGAAGTGTCCCAGCAAGGGCTGCGGTGGGCATGCCTGAGATTTCTGAATATTTTCCCTTTTTATGTTTGGGGGATAGCCACAGGTTGGGACAAACATCCAAGATCCTCAGACATACTCCAGATTCGATCCTTGAGCAGAAAGTAGAATATATCTGAAGGAATTTGGGTATATGGCTGGACTGTGTAAAGGATCTATCCAACCAAGCATCCATCACGCTGTTTGCAGTTCTCTGAGGATTTGTAGCACAACTTCTGTTCTGTGCTCTACCTTCTGCAGATTGAAAATCTGTTTTATTGTGCTGTGCCACTTACTGATGGCAAAATGAAACTAGTATTCTGCTTCTGGAAAAATAACACATACAGGTGGGTTAGGTTAGTCTGTTAATCTTACTGGTGGAAGGGAGTGCCTTCCTTTAACCAATAAAAATGGCAGTAAATTGGAGTTTTGATTGTCTGTGTACAGTACAAATTCTTGCTTAGAGTGCAAGCAAAAGTGGAAAAAGAGAAACAAGATTACAATTTTTATAAATAATCATAAAATGTTTAATTGTGTTGAATTTTATGTATATATACTGTATTTGGTGTATTGTAACAGAAATACTGGCTGTCTAGAATTTTTGCCTTTAGTAATCTCGCATTTTTATCTTCTTCCTTTTAATTGCTGCCTAACTATTACAGCCTTTAAGCAGCCGAACAACATTACAGATTATTTTGCTGAATCAACATCCTAGCAAATGTGCTTTATCATCATGAATCGGACGGTGCCTGGTTATTGCACTGAAATTGAGTATCAAAAGCTGCAAAAGCATTTTCAAGTTCTCCTTTCTGTTTCCTCACATCTTCAAGTAAGATTAAGGATGGTCTTTGTCCTTTAAAGTCAACATCTATTTTTATCCTGATTTCGTGCAGTATGTTCTTTATATTAGTGTAAGAGAAGGGTGACAGTGCATATGTCCTTGTGTGAAATCTAATTATTTTGTTTCTGGTGGAAATTTTGAGACTCTCAATGAAATAATTTGTTTTCATCTTCGAACTTTACACAATAGTTTTGCCATAAACACATACCTTTACTTTCATTGGAGAGTTTTGCTGCTTTTATGTGTAACTTTTTTGTTGTTGTTCGGATAACTCTATGTGTATTATATAGCATCTGACTTCTGTTTATTTAGAAGTATCATTGCTTAACATGGATTTTCAGGTTTGTCTGCTAGGAGAGTTTAGGTTGGATTATTTCTTCCTGTATACCACTCTATGATCAGATTGTTTTATGTACTAATCAGAATTTTCATGGCATGGAAACTGTGGGCTTGTGAACTTTATTCTTCTTTTTGTATTATTTTGTGTAAGTATGAACTTGGTAAAACTGCACCAAATTTAATATGACATTGTTTGGATATTGGTTTGGACTTCTATGAAGTTGTCCTGTGTCTGACTCAAATACTAATTTACTTCATCATGTTCCTTCAGTGGCGACTCCATCTGATAATGAAGTTATTTTATTGTAAACATCTAAAATCCATAATACAGGAAACCACATGAATACTATCAGCAACTTTGCATTCTTGTTTACTAAAGGTACTGTTATCATAAATTAATTTGAAAATGTCTATGGGAATGCATTGCTATGGTAACTGGGATCCACAACAGCAGCTGCTTGCTCTTCATTGCTGTTGCACATATACATTAAAGCTGACAATGTCTCTTCATTCAATTTTAACATGTGTAGCCTGAAAAAAAGACATCAGCATTTCAAAAGCTACACATCTGATGTCAAATGCAGCCAATCTGTGAGTTAGGTTTATTTAGTTTTTTGGTTTCAGTCTTAGAGTTGTTGAAAAATGATAGAGCCTTAACTTCAACATGATTTTGTGCCATGAGAAGTTTTTCTTCCACACTTTTGTCAAATTCAAAACATCAGAAAATTTTCCAGTAATTCCATTTCAGAAAATGCCTTTACTATCCATACTTATTGATTGTTATAGCAATTATAGTTAATACTTAAGAAGTTTTTGTCGCCTGCCAGGCTTTCTGGGAGGAATCTATAGCTGGGGCTTTTGTTCCATTTTTTAATGTCCCATACTCTAAGAACCAAAATCCAGTCACTTGTCCTCCAGCTCTGTGCTGTGTTCCGTTTTACAGTTCAGAGATGTCTTTGGATCTAAGCTATGCTGTTGTGCTGTGCCATTGAGACACTTCCTAAACAAAGTGTCTTTTGATCCAATGGGCAGAGGAAATATGAAATGTTTTCCTCATGTCAATAAAATAATCACATTCATCTTCTTAAAGATCTTGTCAGAGAAGTATTTTATGTTATCCCTTCCTTAAGAATGATGAAAATATAACACAGAGAGATTACATGTCAGATTGAAATCCCTAGTATTACTTGTAGAAGCAGAGTATTATGTGGCATAGAAAAGGGTTGCAAGAATTAAAATCTGAACTTACTGCTTGTTGTACTGGTCCTGTTAAAGAAACAAACCATGAACTAGGACTGGAAAAGATTCAAACAGCTGAAGGTTGAGCAAAAGTACAACTTCCTCCCTAGGAGCCATGAAGTAAACTAGGACGGTTGGGTTTGAGAAAAAGGTATCATGGAAGGATATGATAAAGTACAAGATGGTGTGATGGAAAGGCTGGGTATGTCTTAGGAGTTCTTCAGCTTTTCTACCAGCAGAACTACAAGAACCAATTAACCCTGCCTCCCCAAATTCAGCTCCTAGGATCCTGTGTCAGAGCAATGGGTGCTGCACTGGGTGACAGAGCTGTGAGCAAACAAGGCCTGAAGGCATTGCAGATGGCCAGAGTTTCTGTTGGTTCTAAGGAAGAATGGAGAGTTACAAAAGAAGCACACTGGGGCTAACCAAGTACATGGAAACTGACTTTGGAAGTCCCTGAGCTGAAAAGGTTTGCTCAGGTGCAAAAGGTCTGCAGAAGTATTAGGTGACAGTACATGTACACCCTATTCCTGCTGCTTCCTGGACATCCATTTCCTGCATACATTTAATAACGGGCTACTGGTCTACAGGGATATTTGCTTTGGCCCACTAGCTTGTCCCTACCCTGCAAACAGCATCGCCTTTCAAAGTATAAAACAACTATAAGATAATCCATTTTACTGTATTTGGGTTTCACACATGAAACAAATGCAAATATTTGAACACTGTCGGAGGATCAACTGTTTGACAGTAACTCCATTATTATTCTGTTTATAAAACATTTGCATCTTCAAATGCTTCATCTTCAGTGTAAACTGAAGGGCTAAAACACTTGCTTTCATGTCCATCTATTGATACATTTTTTAAAACCTAATTGAAAGTGCTGCCACCGGGGTGAATCTTCTAAAGGATGTAGAAGTTCTCTTAACTGCATTTTGATAACTTCCAGGAGTAGGGAACATAATGTGAAATCACGGAACTCATTAAAATTAAGTCATACTGGAAGAAACAAAGAAACAGTTGGTGACTCTGGAAGTGATTACCACAGTCATGAAAAGCAGAACTTGACTTAGAACTAGCTGCCACAAAGGATGCTATTTTTTTAATAGCTGAGGTTTTTTTCTATTCCTTTATCACTGTCACTTAAGGTACATTCATACCACCCCTGCAGCACACACACACACATACCATGCCCCTGCCAGCAAAATCTTGCCACATAAACCCAATATAGAAACTGCTGAGAAAATTAAATATTTTAATATGCTTATACTTGCCAAACAATCTTAATGCTTCACCTAGTAGATAAATAATTACCTAAAGTAAATGAGAAACTAAATAAATTTTACTGTGGTACAAAATATGTGCTAGAACCTCATGGCAGCCAATGAGAATAGTAATGAGAAATATAAAACTAAATTTTAAACTACGATAATAGGAGTTAAGTTTTTTTAAGGAGGTTTAAATACAAAGAATGATAATGGAACATATTACATGGTGATAAATACGTTTAAAAATTAAGATTTGATGTAGAAAAGATAGATCACAGGTAGGAGTTGGTAGAAAAATTCAAGCTTTAGCATAGGGCTGCTAACATAACTGTGTCTTTAAGAAGAGCTCCTGAAAACGCTGCAAACTATTGCAAATAATTATAGTCAAGGGACTGCACCATTTCAGGAATATTTGCTTAGGAAGGGAAGATTTGAAATTAGCTTCTAATTGGAAAATGTTGCAGTCAATATCAGATTTCCAAAGTTAAGGATTAAACTTTGAAAATGTTACCAAGATCCACTGATGGCCTACATGTCCCTGCAAGGCTTACTAAGGCTACTCTTTTTTCCTGTGAGGACTCTTCCCAAGTTGTTTTCTCCTGCCTAGGTCATAACTGAAGCCACAGATGTCTCAGCAGTCAGCACTGCTGCAGAGCTCTGGAGGCACCAGTCCTAATTCCTTACAGGTTCAAATGTCACTGATAAATGAACCACTCATTTTAAACACAATTATATCTGATAAGTGAGGGCATCAAAGAAGTATGTGTTAAAACAACAAACAGCAGAGGGTTTTTGAAAAGGCATGGAAGACAGTCACTGAAAACAGCACAGCTAATGGCACTTAAGGTTTTTCTGCTTTAATGCTAAGTGATGGATAAAGCTTGAATTTCTGTGCAATGGAGAAAATCCACAAAAGGTGAAATGAGGCTTTTACATCCTATAGGAGTGGATAAAACCAAACTAGTTTTGTTACTCTTATATGAAAGAGAACACATAGAGAAGCAACCTGTAAAATAATAAATGACACCAGGATACACAGATTTAAAAAAATTGTAAGGGCCATGCTTTCAAAGAAAAGTCTGACCACGTAAGAAACTAGCACACCTCTTCCCCCCAAAAAACACAATTCAAAAAGAATTTAAATTTTTTTCTTAACTGTTATAAATGTTATTTAGTGAAGAATCAGAACTTTTATTATATAGGAGCTATGAAAAGTTCCACGTTGTGTCATGAGATGGATTTGTTTAGTCTAGGAAAAAAATCTTTCCAATGTGTTTGTCTAATAAAAGAAAAATTTATCTTCAGCAAGGAAATAATTCTCTAGAACAATTTTTCCTTCCTCTTAGTCAAGCAACCACTGAGGATTCTTAAAAATTCAATAAAACAACCGAAGTGTATAGGAAGCAGAATTTTCTTTCAGTGTTGCAGGCTGGTTTACAAGTTTGGAAAATAATTTTTTTCTGAGAGGTGGAAACCCCTGTGTCAGTCAGCACCTACTGCAGCCAGTGCCTGTTGGTTCAGAGCTGACACCAGCTCTTTCCAAGGAGGCACAGTTCATTCCCACCTATCTGCGAAGTCCCACAGAGCCATTCCACTGCTGTCCCAAGGGCTCATAATGAGTTGATAACAAGCCTAGAAGGGTCAGGGTCTCATGGATAACACTGGGCATACATTCATTAGGGAAATGGACTACATGAGCTTCTGACTTCCTCGGCGTTCTAAATTAATCCGTGATTCTGTCATTTTTCCAATTCACACTTGCAGAATAAACTGTTGGTCAGTTAAGCGATGGAGTTAGCTTAATCAAGAGGTAGCTTTGTTAAATTTAATTGTTTGCAGTATGTAAGGCACCAAACTGTCTGATTTATTGTCCTTTCTCGTCTAGGAAACTATGAAGCTCATGAAAACCCAATTTTGTACGTTGCAACAGTAAATATACCGGAAGGAGAAAAATGTATTTGATATATGTAGTCATCTGCTTCACACTCTACTGAGGCTTTGCTGAGAAATAAATAACAAATTGCTGTCAAGTGGTGTAACTTGAAAGCCAGTTCTAGCTAGTTTTTGCTTCAGCCAACAGTTTCACATATGGAAAAACATACAGTGCTTACCCAGCTTTGCAGATGGACACAGTAACAAGGCCTACATGTTTTCAGACCTCGTAATAAGGATGACTAGAATAAAGAGATCATGGTTACTCATGCCTCAGGCTTTCCTGAAAGGTGGTTATGTCCACAGAGTTTAGGTCAATCACAACCACAGCAAATTCAGCTCAAAGGTTGGTACCTACTGCCTACTGTGTGTTACACCACAAGCTGCTTTTGGTCTTCAAACTGAAGTGCTTTATCCAGGGAAGTTACAGATGATTTTGTGTCTGAAGTTTGACTTCAAGATCACAATATGAAATTACACAATTTCTAGCATGCACTCATGAAAATGAATAGAGCTGTACTTTGTAATTTGCAGTCCAAAGATACTTACTTTTAGGGATCTAAGGGAATAGGATTGAGCAGCAGTATTAAAGAGTGCTATTTATTAAAATGGCATGTCTTTTAAGTTCACAAATCATTCACATTTCAGAGCAAGTATTTGCAGCAGTCCTTATCAACCACTTATACATCTCATACGAGGGAGAGAAGAAAAAAAAGGAAATGGCCTCAATGAGGAAAAACATCCAGAGTTTCACCCTCTGATCTGAAAATTCCTACAAAGACAAGGTCAGTTAAATTACATACTTTCTGTACTTTACTCCAGCTGACAATCTGCTGGTTATAATGCAGGAACACAAGGGCTCAAATAGATTTTTCTGCCATGGTGTGCCATCTGGCACAGAGCAGCCTTAAAAATGCTGCTTCCCTGCTCTGCTTCTGCAGATCCAGTGATGGCATAACTGTAAGCCCTGTCAGTTTTCAGCAGCAAAGTCAGCTTAATGCAATCTATCTGTAGGTATCAAAGTCACTCATGCCAGATGCAAATGTTTCAGTTCCCAAACTTAAAGATGTAATTATATTTCCATGCAGAAAAAATCTCCAACATTAGAAGTACACTTGAAAATGCAGGAGGATTAAAACAAAAAAGGGATTATTATCTGGGACTGGATGGTATATTGGTGCTTAACGGAATAATGCATTAGGCAGCAGATGAGTTGTTTCACTGCTGTAGTGCCAAATTGTGATCTTGTTTCCCTCTGATCCAAGAGAGATGAGGATCTGCTGTTAATAAGTGAAGCAGTAACACAATGAACCATCATGGAGCTGCTGCCTAAGTGTTCCCAAGCAGCAGTCAGTACCTCTCACTACTGAGGCAAGGATGTGTGTCCTTGTAACTTGGATTTCAGAGCATTCGGAATGATGCTCCACTGTGTGGTAGTGCTGGGATGCTGCACAGATGGTGACTGGCATAAAATTATTCTTTCATTTGTGACTCACCTCAGAATCCAACCTTGTGTCTCCAGCAGGGACAGGACAGAAAACCAACTCACTGCAACAGCTTTTTTTTTCCTTTCAATTAAATTTTTTAAGTATGTGCCCAAATGCTGCTGTTGCACATGAAAATCTTACTTCCTAGACATTAATGTTACAAGGAAAAAAACATTGCAGAGTTCATGGTAAAAGCATCATGTATGAAGACATGCCAAATGTCAAGGCCTGCTGTTCTGAAAAACACCTTTTATTACACAGGTCCCATCCTAGTTTTTCCCCACACTTATTAATGTATGGCTCTGACTCTGTGTGGTGTTGATTTCCTCTTCCTCAGTACATTATTCAGTATTCAAGTGAACAGAAGGTGCTCCTTCAACCCATTTATGATACAATATTGTTCCGTGGAGTTCATATATATCTCACCCTTACAGGTACACAAAGAAATTGTGTATGCTTACATTTGACAACCATAATTTTGTATTCCTACAGGCAAGGTTCCAGCTTTCTGTGATTCCACAGTTTTAGAAAAGCCATTCTCCCATGGAAACCTCTGTACACTGTGGAAGTAACTTAGAAATGGAGGCTTCTGAATTACACTCAATAGTTAAGTGCTTGGAGAACAAAGACACCTTAGATTACTGCAAATGGGACTGAAGCAGAGGGCAGTTGAAAGGAAAGTCTTCTGTACAGACATTGGCAGCATTTCTACAATAGCATATCCAAATTGAGGGTTGGGCATGGTGGCCTCAAAATATGAAGCCCCTCTATAGCTGGATGTGTTACTTTAGAAAAATGTTGAGTTACTTGGCAATTCTTCAACTACACTTCTGAACACTTGAACTGTAACTACTCAGGAATCCCAAAATCAATTTGCAACAGAAATAAATTTTATCTCACAACAAGACATAAATGGTAACTACCTTATGGAAAATATGTGGCAAAGTCAGGAAAGGATTTCTGATGTCTCATCTCTCTCATGTCTGGACTTTAGAAGTAGTTGACTTCATTATTTCTACATTTATTAGTAACAATTTTCACTCTGAGTTTGTCCTACTAAAAATATCAATTTGCTGAAAAAGAAGAATGCTGGGAACAAAGAGAAAACAAAACTACTCAGTTGTTGGGAAGTGGGTTCCTAACACCACTGTGCTTTTGAGACAGTTTTTCTCTTGGTTTACAGGATCCATATTTTGACTGATGCTGCCTGCTTCCAATTCCATCTCAACACTAGTGTCGGTGTTGAGGGCTCAGAGTTTTTCCTTCATTCTACAATTAGCTGAGTTTGCCTGTCCTTCCTGTATGAGTTTTCTTACAAGGCATTGTGACTGTCCCAAGGAAAATGGTTTCTGCTTCTTCATGAAAGAGAGATGGGACCAATTCCCACTTTCTTTGTAGATGTACTGCCACGAGCTGTACCGATTGTTCAATGTCTCAAGAAGAGCAAGGTGGAAAAAAATGTGGTGATTTGTTGTGAAGAGCAGTTTAATTCCAGAAGTCCTTTTACATTTTCCTTCAAGATTCCTTAATCACTGACTGGGTTTTGTTGTTCTTTTTTGTTTGGTTGGGGTTTTTTAAGAAATCCGCTCATGTGAAAAGGAGTAGGAGGAAAAAATCCTATTTATAAAGCCCTAAGTTTTTATTGTTATTTAAGAAATAAATATCTTTTTCCCCACTAAGTCACACTGTATTGACTTCTATTTGCTTTGCAACAGAATCTCAGAAAGCAACTTTTTGCTTACAGATATGAATGCTGGAAACAAAATCCATTATTTACATACTTTTTAAAATTTTATCTCACTTACAGGAAGATGTTTGGACTATTTAAAGTAATTTTACTGCTTCCTTAGGACAAAGAACAAACTGTATTTAACCATAGTAGGTGGTATTTAAAAAAAAACAAAGGCAGCCTAAAGTAGCTAAATTCAGATGTAAAAATATCAAATGGGATTTATTTTTATAATGAGTTCAGGTAGAATGACAGAACACAAGTAACAAGTAGTGATTGTTTGTTTTCATGGCAATATCACCTCTGGGAACTGCAAAAAAACGTGTCTGGTTTAGCTTTAGATTGCAGAGAAAGAAAAAGCCAAGCTGAAAACAACAACAATTTATGGCCAAGCAGATGGCAAATCAAGCTAACTCTAGATTTAGTTCCTGAGCAAAAGTTCTGCTTAAAATACACTGTTTATCTGGCTAGCTATTCTTATGGTGCCTTCCCATCCACTGCAAGTGAGTGATAAATTTGAGGATTATCTCAGGGGGTTTTTGCAATAGCCAAAATTATACTATTTTCTTATACAAAATTATAATTTTAATACAAATCCTAAAATTTTTAAAGGACATAAAATTTTTAAAGGACATAAAAATGTTTGTATCCATTTGATATCCAAATATTCCTCTATTTGTCCACCATGACTGCAATTCAGTTTAAAATCACATCCTAACCTACCTTTTAAAATGCTGTATATGTATTGAAATATTACATGAAATGTTACATGATACACTTTTCAAAAAAGCAATTTAGTAAGAGCTCTTTCTCAGCATACAATATTTCATTTTGAGGATATGCTGAATGATGTTTTAGTAACTTTAAATAATATATTAAAACATTTTGCTAACTTTTTTTCCTAAGAAATCTAGCTCTTATGTGAGTTTGGAGTTATTAAATTCCATGGAATTGTTTTCTGAGTGGGATTCAGGAAGACATTTTGAAATCTGAATTTTAATTGGGAAAATGCAACCCATTGTATTATCAGAATACCAACATACTGTTTTCTTCTACTATTTTAATGAAAAATACCTATTGTTATAAAACATTATGATAGCTACATTCCAAATGTTGTTAGTAATAAGAGTATATTTTTTAATTCATAATTCCTAGGTAGAGGAACAACACCCAAAGTCAGATAATGGTATTTTCAGTTTTACTTCTTTTAAAACCCCTAAAATTAAGTCAATATGTGAGACGTGAATGGAACTCAAGGAATTGCTTTCTTTATTTAAAAAGAAGTGACCATTTGCTCACCCATGTTGAAATGCATCTTTCAACAAAAGGCCATATTCAAAACCAGAGAACAGATAAACATAATAGCCTGTGTTTTGCTGGCAGAGTCTTCCAGAGTCACAAAGAGAACCTTTAAGCCTGCACATGAATGTGGCAAACATGTTTTATGATGTAATATATCCCATTTAACACCCCAGAAGTACCCTGGGTTGTTTTTTTTTCATGGGGAATATTGTGAAATATATGAAGAACTACATTCAAAGACTCTTTGAATATGGACACTTCTCTATACATTTAGAAGGTGGGAAGAAGATCTAAGCAACAAGAGGAATGCTCACTCATTATGACTATTCTGCCTTCACATCCAGTAAAAAGCAACTGGTCAGTAAGTTCAATTTCTCCTCTTTTCCAAGACCAGTTCACTTGATTCCTCTTTGAATTGACAGAATATGTGGATGCACAAAAGTTCTAGGGTTTGCTGCTACCAAAACAAAATTTAAAAGGACTGCTGTGAGACACTGATGTAGTAATTTCTTACCTATGGTTCTTTCCATTTTAGAGATTCTTGTTTCTGATGGGTGAGGCTGTACCCTGCAGTCTCCTGCACACGTGCAGGGCTGTGCTCAGCAGGCAGAGCTGAGCCAGGTTTGGACTGTCAGACATGGTGGAGAGAACATTCATGGAAAAGCTCCAGCTGTGCTCCAGAGAAGCCATGTCAACCAACAGTATGTAAATCTGAGTCCAGTGTCCTTTTCCCTTGCTACAGCTGCTTTATAAGGAACAACTGTTTCTTCTCACCTGGAGTGGAGGCAGAAGACTGGAAAGAGAAAAGATAAGGTGGATAAAGAACTTAACAGCAAATCTGAGAACAAAGCAGGAAAGCCACAAGTGCTGGCACAGCTTAAATAACTTCCTACCACTTTCTGTCTGGGATACATAGCTGATTTATCCTAAAACTGTTTTCTTGCACTTCCAAGGATGTTGAGCAGATATGCTGTTTCTTTCTAAACAGTGTCTAACCTGTGAGAGACAAGAACATCCACAGCAGTCTCAGTATCCTGGGAGTGCATTGTTTCATCAGCTGAGCATCTATGAGGGAGCACTTGTCAGAAAACAGGTGTGCTTTGATGGCACACTAATCTAGCTTCTTCCAGGCCTTGGGATGGTGAGCCCCTACAGTTCCTCTCCCTACCTGGGCCAGAGAACTGCTGCAAGATTTAATGTGGGGTGTGGGTGGAAAGAACAGCCTCAAACAGAGAATAAGTGTCTTTTTGCCCTCTGATTGCCACAAACAGATCCTTGAGTTTGTTTGTTGCTCATGTCAGATTATACACTTTTACTAGAAGGGCATAGAAAATAGTATCTCTCTTTCAAATACCAGAACACAGTTTGTCTGTAAATCATACAAAAATTCAAGCAGACTATATGAATAATCTAAAATAGATTGTGTATGCATGTTAGAAGACAGGAAAAAAATCCTTATATGGCTCAGAAATAGAACAGATTACACAGAACACAATTCATAAAGCTTTTACTAACAAAGCAGAAAATCTCACAAAAATTAACGGTCCCCAAGAATTTTTAGTATTCAGTCTCCTGCATCTTCCATAACAGCCTGGTGGAGGATGTTCATGTAAAGCCTAAGAAAGTGAAACTTAAACAAGAAAAGCAGCAGTTCCAATGTTATTCTATGTCCAAACTGACAGAGGAATGAAAATGCTGGAGTCACCATAAGATGCTTTGAGTATGATGGAGTTTATATATGACTTTTGAATTTTATCTCTACATCATTAATTATTTTTGTGTATATAACTCAAAAATGCTAGCACTACCAAATGCAGTACTTTTTTGCTTTCCCTCTCTTACACCTGCAAATTAAATACCCAGAAAAACAAAAAACACAGTGAGATACTGAGCATCTTGGAGCCCGATCTAAGCTGGTTCAGACTCTGGATGAGATGACCCTTGAAGTCCCTTCAAATCTGAATTATTCTTTCATTTTGATTTTTTTTTTTTTTTTTGGTGCTAAATTAATCAGAAATTCAAGATGATAATTGCACAGGATTCACAATAGATCATTGTTAAGAATCCATGAGCCTCTACTCACAGAAAGCCTGGCATTCATGAACAGTAAGAACAACCACTTTGACCAACAGGCTTGTGTCAAAACAAAGGAATGCCTAAATGGTCTTTGACCAGCAGATGAAACTGATCACCAGAGAGGAGAATTCATAAGAAGGGATTTTTTTCATGATTCATCTTAGGAGTCTTCCACAGCTTATATCTTTGGAGAGCAGAAGAAAGAGAAATCAAAATGACTGCTGCAGCAAGGAGAAAAAAAAAAAAAAAAAAAAAAAAAAAAAAAAAAAAAAAAAAAAAAAAAAACAAAGGTGTGAGCATATATAAAANNNGGTTTTGAGGAAATTATATGAAGGGAAAGGAGATATAAGTGAGTCTGGATTCCTCCTGTATCTTGGTTTGGGTACAAAAAAACAATGCTACAGAGCAGTAAGCACTCCAAAAGCATGGGAGTACACAGAGTGTCCTCCTGATGTTCTGCAGGTGTCGAACAGTACCTGGGGAGTGACTCTTGTAGAAATGTATACACAATATATACTGATACAAGGTGTCACTTGAGCTTTTCAGCTCTAATGGCAATGTTTCTCCATCTCTTACTTTTCCCTTAGCAAATGAAAAACTCTACTCTGTTCATTCTGGCCTAGCTCTTTCTGAAGAGATCAATGGCACTTATTTCAGGTGCTTCTCTTTCATCTAGTCATGACTGCTTAAAATGAGCAGATTGTCACACAAAATATGCATGGTAGAAGTCTGTAAGAGGACTACTTGGGTTTTTAATTTTGCAGCAGCTGCTGAAGTGGGCATGTCAGAGCTGTTATTCTGGGCATGCTGAAAATTAGACATTTTGTAATCTTGCCTGTAACTTACCCCTTATAGACACGATCAAGGGTAAGAACCGTTGTGACACAAACACAGCAAATTCCCTTATACTTCACAGAAACAGTGAAGAAGAGGGGAGAAAGAGGAGAACAAAAATGAGTTCCTGAAGAGGCTGCCAGATAAAAGCACAAATGACTACAGCAGTCATAATATGTG
This sequence comes from Aegithalos caudatus, assembly GCA_013389925.1. Lineage (NCBI taxonomy): Eukaryota > Metazoa > Chordata > Aves > Passeriformes > Aegithalidae > Aegithalos > Aegithalos caudatus. The sequence continues at coordinate 412,078 of WEIU01014498.1, forward strand.
ATGATTTGTGTGTAACCTAACAAAACAAACATTTGTGGATGGACACACCAAATACAGTGCTTTCCAACCTCAACTTCTACTTGAATGGGATTCCTGTGACTTTGAAAGTATCTCCAGGATACCTTAAATAGAACAGAAATAGCTCAAAGACAAACTTGACTTTAAGACATTCTTCAGAGGTCATTCCCATAGTGTCAAAAAAAAAAAAA